>NQII01000056.1:1720840-1907324 GCA_002778355.1 Clitarchus hookeri | reverse complement strand
AAAAACGACTGCATTTAGCTTAAAAACACTTGTAATTTTTTTTCACCATGTATGGTATATTACAAATCAACAGGAAACAACAAAGTGAAACAGTTACATTTTTATTTGCAGAAATGTGCTGCCAACCGCTTACATTTTATGGAGGGGGTTGATAATGGAGCCCATATTTTTGTGCTTTATACTTAGTCGTTTAATAATGCAGTATCCAGAAACTCAGACATTTATAGTTCGTTCTAGCTGTGTTACTAGCAAAAAACATCTGCTTCAGTTACACTTTCATGGGCGGTTTTCACCCCTTCGGAATAGACTTAAGCTATATGATGTGTAAATATTTCCGACCTTTTTTTGATAAGGAATCACGTGACGTAGTTTGTTGGTACAGTTCGTATCCATTCCGTATTTTTTTTTTCTTCTTCATATCTTGACATAGTGTATTCTAACTTACAGGAGAAGGCCTAACTGGTGAACAAGAGGAGGTTGCAGAAAGTTGGATTCTTATAGATAAACCCCAATTCTTGGCAGGCTTCTTGGCGTTCAAGATAACGGGTCTTAATATTTATCCTGCTGCTATGTTCCACTCATCAGTTGTGGAAATGTACAAAGTCAGCCCCAGCAAGATTGGAAAGAAAAACCAAGTCCAATTCCTGGTCATTTTTGAATTTTCTTCTGTAGTCTCCTCATCTGCCCACCCTGTTCAGCAAGGATTAAGAGACTTTTCTCCACTTTTTTTCATATTTGGACCAAACTGAGAAATCATCTGGGACTTGAAAAATCAGCCAAACTTGTAAAAGTATACACGGCACTGAGAAGAGAGGCAGAAAAGGACGAAGATGTAGAAACTGTAGACTGCTGATATGAACAACTGAAGCTATATGTGTTATGTAGTTAGATGTTGTAGATTATGTTGTCTGTAATTAATGGCTTTTTTTTTANAGACTGCTGATATGAACAACTGAAGCTATATGTGTTATGTAGTTAGATGTTGTAGATTATGTTGTCTGTAATTAATGCCTTTTTTTTTTATTAAAATGATGTAAGTTATGTAGAAAATTGTTAATTAAAATAAAATATGAATGAAAATGTTTAAAATTTAATATTAAAGTCTGTCGCACTTTGAAAACCTCGTATGTTGTGTTGATACATACTGGCAGTAATGTTTGCGTGCTTTTAAATGTCTAATCTTATATGGATTTTTTCTCTGTTTAATCAGAATTTTTTCAGGGTGGGTTTTTCTAAATAAAAAAAAACCAATGGGGGTACAATTGGGGTAAACCCAATTGTGCCAACCCTGGTAAAGAGACTTAAAGCTTGAAAACATGAAGATATGTTCAATTGTATTTTTTGTGTGTCTCAAGCAGGTGTTCCATTCCATCGTATTGTACCAAAAACTAAGTTTTAAAATGTTTTGGAAATCCGTGATATGGGACAAGTGCAAGTTCGAATTTATATGGGAAGCTCATGTTAATTTAGGATACTGTGGAACTAACAACATTTTTGGAACTATTTGAAAATTGGTTTTTTTTTTGCCTGGAATGCAAAGAGATGTGAATGTTGTTATAACATCTTTTTTGTTGTCATGGACATATTTTCCAAATTCACCAAATTATATCCTGTGCTATATACAAGCTAAGATATTATTGGGAAATATAAAATTATTTATGCAGGAATCTGGTAAACCAGTATCTGTTATTTCTGATAGAGGAACACAATTTATCAGTAAGTATGGCAGATAGGATTAAGGGTGCTGGTCACCAAAAAATTAATTATTGTAAATTTGTACGAAATGTTCAACTTGTAAACTTTATTTAAAGTACTTATTCTTCTCATAAATAATTTTTAGACTGTATATTTTTCACTCAATAGACTGTCAAAATCACAATTTTAGTGTTTTTGGGATATATAAATAAAAATTAAATCACTTACCTAAATGAGATGATTCAAATTGAAATGAGATGCCATTAGTAACTTCAAGGAATATTTAAAATCCGCAATGTAATTTTTTTTTCCAGTTTTTAAAAAATTGCTTGAAATAAGGAAATTATTGCATATTTTTTATTTTGTAGCAGTCTATAATTTTTTGTAAAATAAGTTTTACTAAGCATATTTTAAAATGAATTAAAACATGATTTTTCAGTCATTCTTGATAAATTTTCTGTTGATGATATTGTTTATTTTATTTGTATGTCCAAAAAAAACTAAAATGTTATTTTAGCATGCTGTAATACAAAAATTATGCAGTCTAAAAAAAAAATTATGCAAGGTAAGAGTACTTATAAGTAATGTCTAGAAGATTGGACAGTGTTTCATACAAGTATAAAATAATTACTTTTTTGGTGACCAGCACCCATAAAGAAGTTTGATGTGATTCCAACAACAGCAGCTTTTTGTCACCCACAAAGGGATCATGTGGAGTGGTAAATGAAGACTATTGGTAATATTCTACATGTGTACTGCTACAGTTAAAAGAAAAATTGGCTAGAGAAATTATCTTTAAAAATTCCTTAGACTATCCAACAGGTCACTGCTGGAGCGAGCTGCTAGGGTCCTTCAAGGAAACAAAATCAATAAATAGTTTCAGAAAAAATATTTTGGGCTAACTTGATGGTGGAACAAAATAGCAAATACAGTAAGACCACGATAATCCGGCACTCGTTAGTCCGGCAGACTCGATAGTCTGGCATGCATCAGAACACGGTTGGCATTGGCAGTATAGTCGGACACGCTCAGGAGATATCGGAACCATTCAGAGTCTCGCCAGTCACAATTTGTTTCTGCAGGATCAGCCATCTTGGCTTCATGCTAGTAACACTACGAATCTTCGTTTACGTATACCTTCAGTTACTGTATGTATGTACTGTACTTACATTTGCATCAATGCTGTGCAGTTTTCTTTTACAGTTATATTTACTAAGTCCATTGAGCTGTATCAAAGTTTAGCTATTTGTATGACTGTCAAATAGACTGCAGCACCGTGAAAATGTTGTACGTACAGTGAATATGGTTTGTAAACCGAACTAAAGTGCACCTAAATTGGCAAAACGCAAACATATGACGTTGACAATCCACCAAAAAACTGGACATCATAAGAAGATTGGTAAAATGTGAGAACCGAAACAATATTATGAGTGAATTTAATATCTTATCTTCAATTATATACGATATTAAAAAACAAAAACAACAGTTGGAAAAATTTGTGTCAGAATCTGCTTCTGTTAGACAAACTCTAAAAAAACCTAAATTAGAAACTCTAGACAAAGTTTTGTATAACTGGTTCAGTGCTAAGAGAGCAGAGGGAAAGGCAATAACAGGGCCTATGATGATTGAAAAGGCCAAATTTTTTTTCAAGGAATTAGATTTGCCTGCGGATGAAATTCTTTCATTCTGTAAGGGGTGGCTTTATAATTTCAAGATTTGTCATGGCATCCGTAAACTAGACATTTCTGGTGAAATAAAATCAGCTGATGAGGCTGCTGCAAATGAGTATAAAACAACATTTCAAAAACTTATTGATGACCATAAATTGTCCCCACCCCAAATTCAACACGGATGAGACTGGACTGTTATGGCGGTGTTTGCCAAATTCAACCCTGGCGGGAGCTGAGGAGTCTAGCGCAAAGGGTTTTAAAAAGAATAAAGACAGAATAACTCTCTTAGTGTGTGGAAACGCTTCAGGCGATCATAAACTGACTACATTTGTGATTGGAAAGTATAAAAATCCGAGGCCTCTCAAAAATGTGACACATTTGCCTATTATTTACGGTGCTCAGACTAATGCCTGGATGATAGCCGAGTTGTTCAAAGACTGGTTCCTTCATCATTTCATTCCAGCTGTGAAAGAAAATTTTGAAACTCAAGGGCTACCTCAAGATTCAAAGGTAGTTCTTGTCCTCGACAACGGACCAAGGGGTCATACAAAATTTCAAGTGGAAGTACAGAGGAATGTTTGTGCAGAAGCTGCTGAGCTCAGATTGCAGTGTCAAAGATTTCCAACGTAATTTTAACATTAAAGATGCTATTTTTACAGCTGCAATCGCTTGGTCCGATGTAAAAAATATAACATTGCACAGGGCCTGGAGAAAATTATGGCCTGAACTGGCCGAAGAAATCGAGATGGAAAAGGATGAAAATGATTATGAGCCCACAACTGACCACTCTGAAATTGTAAGTGCGATAAATTGTGCTTCCAATAATGAACTGATTGCCCTATCAGTAGAATAAATTGATAGATAGATCGACATTGACAAAATGTGCCTATCGAAGAAGAGCTGACTGACGATGTGATGATAAAACGTGTTTTCAACTCACAGGAGGCACGAGAAACTGAGAGTGATGAAGAAGAAACGCCTACAACTCACATCTCTTGGGCTGAGGCTTCGAAAGTCTTAAACACATTTGTAAAATTTGCAGCGAGGAGCCATCAATATGACATTGCTGAAGTTATGAATCTCCACATTATACAAAATAATTTTTCTCAAAAAAGAACTCAATCCAAGAAACAAGTTAACATCCCTGCAATCTTTCAGAGTGCTCGGAAGAAAATTCAAGCTATCCCATCAGTGGTAGATAATAGTCCGACATGTTCCACGCCCTCAACATCATCAGACACCTATTCTAGGCCTTTAGACAGTGATTCATAATAGGCCNTAGTCCGACATGTTCCACGCCCTCAACATCATCAGACACCTATTCTAGGCCTTTAGACAGTGATTCATAATAGGCCTACAAAAATGATTTACATATACTGTATTGAACTTTGATAAAACTTGAGCCTTTAACTTATTTAATGATGCAGTACAGTACAGTAGATGTATTTGATTATTAATTCAACTTTGTTGGTATAGTACAGTACGACATATGTACTTTTAATTTTTTTTTGTACTGNATGTATTTGATTATTAATTCAACTTTGTTGGTATAGTACAGTACGACATATGTACTTTTAATTTTTTTTTGTACTGTAATATCTTCTGTTGTGTTTATTAAATAACAATTATTAGTTTTTGTATGTTAAAACTGTAGTTTTTATTTANAATATCTTCTGTTGTGTTTATTAAATAACAATTATTAGTTTTTGTATGTTAAAACTGTAGTTTTTATTTACATTGCCTTGTTTAAACCAGGTTTTTAAAAATTACCTTCATAATCCGGCATTGACAGATCCCTGAGCATGCCGGATTATCAAGGTCCTACTGTAATATCATACTAAAAATAAAAATAATTAATGTGTTTTGGATTTTATGTTGTCTAGACACTAACGTTACCTGAGCGGTCGGGGATAGTGATACGGATGTTTTCCGGCGACTATGTTAAGAAAAAGTCTGAATATTACACAATATTCCTATTTAGAATAGAAAGGGCGCCAGCTCACTGGGTGAGCACGAAATCACAGTTCTCAGGATTGTGGGCCGAATGACCACGTGGCTGTAACCCCTGACATACACGTATAAATTTACAGGAAAATTTAATATATAGCCGAGGTATTCAGGCTCCCCAGCACGCCTTAGTATCACCTTTTACCTTATAAATNGCACGCCTTAGTATCACCTTTTACCTTATAAATGAAGGATACCGCCTTGGGGCATCGATGACTTCCTAGATAGGGCCAGGACCCGAAATACAACACAATGAGAACTAACAAGTTATGGTTAACTAAGTAAATTATTTGCCGAATAGTGTACACAGTTACATATACGCAATACAAATTAAAGTGGACCTGACTCACAAGGCCTGCTAGTGGCCGTTACTGTACAAAAAGGCCAAGAATGGCGCGAAAACTCACAAGTAATTAAACCTCCTGGGTCGATAAATTGAGCTGATGGAGGAGTGCTGCGAACGCGGGGAAGACTCGGTAAACTAAATAAAAGTTCCAGTAAATTAAGTTAATCTATTGCAGTTAAGTGTTCCAAACAAAGTATGAAAGTCCCCCGCGATGCAATGCACGTGCAGTACCTAAGACCCATGGAATCAGACTGCCGGAGATGGCGCGGTACAGCGGCATCCTTGCCGAGAGCTCACGCCTCTCTGCAAGGTAATTTAATTAACTGACCTCATTAACATATAACTTGAAACATATACACATAAAACGTCCTGAGCGAGTTTTCTTAATCCTGTAGAGAGTTAGAGTTCTTAATTAAGCACTAATTTACATACAAAAATGATTATGTGGTGCNACGTGCAGTACCTAAGACCCATGGAATCAGACTGCCGGAGATGGCGCGGTACAGCGGCATCCTTGCCGAGAGCTCATGCCTCTCTGCAAGGTAATTTAATTAACTGACCTCATTAACATATAACTTGAAACATATACACATAAAACGTCCTGAGCAAGTTTTCTTAATCCTGTAGAGAGTTAGAGTTCTTAATTAAGCACTAATTTACATACAAAAATGATTATGTGGTGCNAAGTTTTCTTAATCCTGTAGAGAGTTAGAGTTCTTAATTAAGCACTAATTTACATACAAAAATGATTATGTGGTGCCTTGCAGAGCACGTGGGAAATTTAGGTCTGTTAAGTTTTGGGGCACTCTACGACCGTAACGGCCAGGTTGAAAGAAAGACTATTTATTTCCAGCGTCACTAATTGACTTGATTAGACACGCAATTACACTCGGAAAATTATATAGAACACTTCAAATACCCTAGCCTTGCTACTCTACACCTTATTAAATATGCACGTAGCGACTGTGCGCCGACGACGTTATGACAGTAGCCGTGCCAGACCACGCAGGAGTGGTCCACATCAACACTTTTAGATAATGTGACAGGAAAAATAATGGTACTGGCCATGAAAGTATTATTGTCAGTTAATTTCTCTTTATTACCTTTGTAATTTACACAGTAATTTTTAGTGGAATTCTCTGCTAATTTAAAAAATTTAATTTTGGTATTGCTGTAAAATTTAGGAAGTGGTAGACAACTGTGTTAGTAAAGAAGAGGTGAATTTTTGATTGACAATATTACTACTAATTTTTGTTTGTTATATGAAGGTCGTAGTATCGTGTTTTGAAATGGGTTATATGATAATTTTTATTTTTTAACTAAAATGGCAGACAATGCTGACAGGAACCCTTTCAAGATTTTTAACCTTTACATTTTGTTTTGTGACAAACTGGAACAGTATCCTAATCTGATAGGCCACTTATCAGGTTTACTGTAAGTGTTATAGCAATGAGGATAGTCTGAAAGGGGATGTATCAGGATTGTTGTAGTTTTTTCTCCTAATTCACAAGTTCTGAAGAACTCCTATTCTGAAAGGGGTCTTGTCAGGATTTTCCAGAATGTAGCTGAGTGAAAAGAAACTTAATTTGTGCCATAAACCAATCTTCCTGCACACAAGGAAAAGTTTTTTTATTCAAAACAAGATGCAGAATTCTCATAGCTATATTTGCAAGAATTCTAAACAAGTGCAAAAATTGTTATCTTGCCAGGTAGAAAACTGCTTCGGTCACCAATTTGCTTCCTTAATGAACCCATTAACTTTAGTCCNAAATTGTTATCTTGCCAGGTAGAAAACTGCTTCGGTCACCAATTTGCTTCCTTAATGAACCCATTAACTTTAGTCCTCTGTAAAGAGAAAAATATTTCCTCTGAGTTTCCCTACACTATTTCTCCAGAACTCCGCAAAGGGCTTTGTAACGTGGTGACTCAATGGTTATGTTACTAATTTAGCTGCACAAGGTACTGGTTCCTGTACGAGTTACTCCCTCAGCTCGTGACATAGGCNCATGGTTATGTTACTAATTTAGCTGCACAAGGTACTGGTTCCTGTACGAGTTACTCCCTCAGCTCGTGACATAGGCAGCCATGTCAGTGTGCTGTGAACAAATGTAATATTCTATGATTAAACAATTGTACTGTTATTTTATGAAGTGCAATAGCAGTGTCAGTTGTATTTCAGGTTTGTATCTGCACTTTCTTGGTCATTTAAACATATAAAGAAGAAGTTACTGATAACTAATAAGGCTACTTTCCTCTCCATGGGTCCAAATAAATTTTTGTGAAATTTTTAAAAGCCTAGATGGCAGGTAGGCAGGCGTTGATGTCTCATTGACAGCAATATCATTAGATATGAAACCAGAAACATGTGAACAGTATTAAGACAATTAAAATACACGTGTGAATTACCCGAGATTCTAATTCAGAAAGACTCATAAAATTAAGTAAGCGTGCATTTAACTGCATCACGTAGTTAGGATTCGGAGCATCAAATTTGGATATAATCAGTCTAATGTTTTTTATGATATGGTTTCCTAACCTGAAATATTTACATTTCCATCATTTTGAAAATAAGTGTCTGAGCCCCTAAAAACACATAAGTTTACATGGCCTACCATAACGCCACTTATGTGAAAAATGTGGTGGAAATTGGTTGATTGATTTCCGAGATATGGCATAAAAACTTGATTTTTTTGAACAGGGATATCTAATAAATACTGCGTAAGGAGTTTCTTTACAGGATGTTTCTAATAGATACTACCACCATAAAAAGTTTGGTTAAATTGTTAAATAGGTATATGTCAAGCATATCTAAATATTTATATTGCTGCCATTTCAAAAATCAATGTCCGGCCNTAAATTGTTAAATAGGTATATGTCAAGCATATCTAAATATTTATATTGCTGCCATTTCAAAAATCAATGTCCGGCCCTATTTAAATCATGTAACTTTATATGGCCTTCTGTAGTTGTTGCAAAATTAGGTGAAAATTAGTTGAATTGCTCTGAAAATATAATAAAATGTTCCACTTATTCACCTGACATTATTTTACAAAAAAATCCGGCAAAAGAAGATTTCTGTATGCATAAATGATGCTTCTAATTAATACTGTTTGCTTACAAAATTTGGTTGAATTTTGTTGAAACGTTAAAAAAAAAAATTATTCTTAATTATTTATTTACATAAACCCCATTAAAACATGCCTGCCACACATAACACATGTTAATTTACATACAGTGCTGTAGCAATAATTCATGAAATTTTTGTATGAATCGGTTAATTGTTCCTCGAGATATGGCATAAAACCTTCATTGTTCATGTGATGAGCTTCATAAATGACGGTCAAAAAGATTATATATTACCACATTCGATGATTGTCATACATATAATATTGTTATGTGCTCGCTGCTCTGCCCCACACAAGCGAGAGGAAGTGAAGGACAGCAGTTACAGGACTCTGGCAGCAAGTCACAAGGGATGTTTTACATGACAGACAAGTGATAGACCAAGAACCGCGTATCTGTTTCAAAAAAGTGAGCAGACATGATAATCCTTTTTGTGGTGCATGCTGCTGACTTTGGTTATATTGAGATTCTGCGTTTATCTTAAGAATTTTATAGTGGTTTATTGCCCTAGTTTCTGTCATCATAACTCGGGGTGCATTTAACTTTCCAGGTCAAGGCCAGCAGAGTATAAATAGTGGGATGGGCCCCCGAGCCGGGAGTTGATGAGTGACTGGAGTTTTAACGATAGATGACGAGCAAGAAGAGAAGTGGGCAGCGTGAGATGTGACCAGTAGGAGGAAAATCTGTGACTGCAAGCATTGCAGCAGGGAATAGTGCGTCTGGCAGGCTGGACTATTGGACTTGGTGCGTGAGTGAAAGACATTACAGATAATGGCAACTGACTGACAGAAAGTGTGTTAATGATGAGTATGAGTTAATTGACTGTAGCTAAACAGAGACATTAAGAAGAATCTTAATTAGAGTAAAAATATAAATTAAATATTGCGCTCACTGAGGAACAGAGTAATATTGGAGATAGATATATTAATGCTGTAAGTAATAGCTGTGTGAATAAATTAAAAATCAGTTTATTTATTTATATTAAATAAACATCCCTCTGAAACTCAGATACGCCCCTCTGGCATCGTGCAACACTTGTGTCAGAAGTGGGATGGAGGAATTTCATTGTAAATAAAGTTAGGCTGTAGGCAAGTAATTAGTGAAATTCAAATAAATAAATTATTTGAAACAGTTGTTGGCCGGAATATTAAGACTATTCTGGACCACCATTGTAGTGAATGTTTACTAAAAAAATGTCTGCAGAACTGGAAGCACTGTGAGCATTAATTGAGGAACTAAGTAGCCAAGTGAGCGCAAGTGCTAATAGCCTTGATAGCAAAATTAGGAGTGTAGTAGAAACTGTAAATGACAATGTAAATAGCCAGATAACTAATGTAAGTGGGTTAATAGATAAGAAAATAGACACTGCAAATGAGAATGTTGACTGGAAAATTAACACTGTAAATGTAAATGTAGACAGGAAAATGGAAGGCATTAGTTAGTGAATATGAGAATGGACAGTGTAAATAAAATTAATGGTGTAAATGACACGACGGACAGTATTAGTGGAAGAATGAACAGTGTCTGTGAAAGGATGGACAGTGTCGAGAATTAATTGAAATAGAAGATCAGTGCATTAGGAAGGAATTGCAGGAATCTCTTCAATGGAGTTCCATTATCACTACACTGGCAGCCGACAAATATGGGAGGCAGTATAAGCCAAAACCAACCCAGCAACTTTGGAGGGATAGTCAGCAGCTCTGCAGCATTGGCATCACGCAAACAGAAGGGGGTCTTATTTAAGCCAGCCCCTTACGATGGCCAGACTTTGTGGCGGGAATACCAACACCAGTTTGAAATAGTCTCAACCCTGAATGGCTGGTCGGCCGAATAGCAGGCTTACTACCTCACTGCTGTACCGAGAGGCCCCACACTGAGAATACTACAATCTCTGCCAGAGTGACATCGACTAGGGTACCCCACTCTGGCGTCGGCCTTGGAGCTATGGTTTGGCGACTGGTACCTGTGACATACCCACCATGCACAGCTGTGAAACTGCACTCAGCGACCAGGGGAACCACTGCAGGAGCTATGGCAAGACATTGTGTGGCTGTCTGACCTATCTCTGGAAGGATGTGCCGAGGAGGCGCTTACAACATGCAGGATGCCTTGGCCCGAGCACTGGAGGTGGAGTCAGCAAGACAGGGGGGGCGCACCCCGACATCCTGTATCTCCCACAGTGCTGGTTATCCTGATTAAAAAGGGTCAATTCATTCTTGATACTGATTCTATTGATGTAGGTATTGGGGCTGTGTTATCTCAGATCCAAGATGGAAAGGAGAGGCCACTAGAATACTTCAGTAAGATACTATACAAGCCTGAGAGAAATTACTGTGTGACATGCAAGGAGCTTCTGGCCATGTTGAAGGCAATTGCGCATTTTCACTGATACCTTTATGTCCGACACTTCATCTAAGAACTGATAATGCTTCATTACGCTGGTTACATAATTTCAAGAACCCTGAAGGTCAAATAGCCCAGTAGATACAACACCTGCAAGAATATGACTTTTAAATACATCACAGTTCCGGATGCCTTCACCGTAATGGATGCACTTTCCAGAAGACCCTACGAACCATTTTGTCGTCATTGTGTACACCAGGAGGAAAAAGGTGGTGTATCATAGAAGACAAGGAGGACAATAATTCAAGGATCTGCATCTTGTGATGGGTCAACTACATGGGACTATTAGGACATAAGAAATGATCAGCTAAGTGACCCCACTTGCATCCAATATTGGAGTGGAAAGTAGCCTGGTGTCGACCAAGATGGGAGGAGATATCCAGCATAGGAATGACAGTCAACGCATACTGAACGTAGTGGAATTATGGGAAACAAAGTCACTTACAATTGGTCCTACCAAAGTGCCAAATCCCAGAAGTGTTAAGACATCTGAACAACACAGCAGCAGGTGGTCACTTTGGTGTAAATAAGACCCTGGACAGAGTTCGAATGAGATTCTATTGGCTTCATTGTCAGGAGGATGTTGAGAAGTGGTGCTGTCTGTGCGAATTCTGTACCGTGAGGAAGGGTCTAAAGATTAACGGATGAGGTCCCCTTCAGAAATACAATTTTGGGGCACCATTTGAGAGGATGGCAGTTGATATTCTCAGACCACTACCAGTCACTGAGAGGGGGAATCGGTACTTTCGGATAGCACAAGACTATTTCACTATGTGGCCTGAGGTCATACCTGTGCCAAATCAAGAAGCTGGACCGGCAGCCGATGCACTTGTAGAGCATGTTTTCTCCAGATTTGGAGTGCCACTGAGCTTCATTCTGATCAAAGATGAAATTTTGAAGCAACTGTTTTCCAAGAGGTAACAATGATTTTAGGGATGAAGAAAACTCATACCACAGTATTACACCCTTATTCAGATGGCATGGTCGAGAGGCTAAATCGTACCCTGGAACAGTATCTGGCGATCTTTGTGGTAGACAACCAGAAAGATTGGGAATCCAAGATACCCTTATTTCTCCAGGCATATCGTTCGGCAGTCCACGAGTGGACACAGTGGAAGAAGAAGCCACTATTTCAGAATATGCCATTAAACTACGTCAAAGGTTAGTCAACATTCATGAGTTTGCCCGGAGGCACCTTAAAATTAATAGTGACAGAATGAAAACAATATAACCGGAGAATGCCTGAAAAAATTTTTCAAGGAGGACAGCTGGTGTGGTTGTACAACCTTCAAGGCGGAAGAGATATTGTCCAAAGCTTCAGAAATGTAAGGAAGGCCCATACAGGATCCTGAAACAGATCAATGATGTGGTCTACTGGATTTGTTGACATGGCTCTCGGGTGAAGCCTAAGGTTGTCCAGATCGTCTGAATGGCACTGTACTAAAGCCCAGATGTTGGATAGTCTGTTCGGGACGAACGGACCTAAGAAGAGGGCAGTGTTACGAGCCGACTGCTGCACGGGGCACGGGCAATATGCATGGACTCAGCTCTGTAAAGGGTGATTCACCTCAACCCAACCCCCCCCCCTCCCCCGTTTGGGCGAACAGGATAGCGGTCCGTCAGCCTTTACTATCTGTCGAAGGCGATCGCCAACGACACTATAAATACAACAGCAGCAGGACAGTCTGGAGTCTTTTTGTGGAAGGTAATTGGCTTAGTGGGTTAATGGAGAGACACATGGTGCAGCAAGAGACATCGGGAAGGAAACGGACGACGGTAGATTATGAGGCAATAGGGGACAAGGTGTATGGACAAGAGGGCGTTAAACCCGACGAGTGAAGGCTGCTGTGCATGAGGGGACTCAGAAAACTCTAAACGTTGTGGACTGATGGGAGCTGGACTGAACTGAGGTGTGACTGAATGAAGATGTGAAATGGATTTTATTGTGAATATGGCGGCTGTAAAACTTTGACATATAATTTATAAAGTATTTCAGTATGTTTTGATACACTTTATTAGGACTGAATTTAATTATTTAATCACTTTAATTTCTTTGAGGTAGTTTAAATTATATTGTTTGAATTCATTAATTATAAATAGCAAGTCATAACAGTTTATTGTGAGGTATTGAGAATTTGGTTTATAGTTATTGTAAATAAATTAGGAAACTATAATTAATTATTTTATTTAATTAAGTCCTCTCCCTTAATGAAGCTGGTTTAGCCCACTGACTCTGAGAGATTGTAACTATATTATGTTAGCACGATAAGGATTTAATAAGTTAAGATTATTTTGGGTATGACCAAGCCCTTAACCCATGGCTGGAGGGTGTCATAATTTCGCAAAACTCTGTGGCATATTAACAGTTCAGGTTGCCTGCCACAGAATTGAACTTCGTTTCATCTGTTATTATTTTGATGAGGCAAACATATTTACCNAACAGTTCAGGTTGCCTGCCACAGAATTGAACTTCGTTTCATCTGTTATTATTTTGATGAGGCAAACATATTTACCAGTTGTATAAACCATGTCTGTGAATCTAAAGGCCAAGAATAGTGGAATCTGGATAGCTACTTGGTCAATGGATACAATCAATGATAGAGGTCGGCCATGAATGTTGAAATATTCCTGAGCTGACTGCATTACAATACCATAGTCCTATGTGACATGGATCAACAAGGTGTTGCAGAAACCCTTAGCTCCCCTTTGACATGGCAATGATGCACAAAACATTCCTGAAACTTAAATCTCAGACTTGCCCTAGATCACATCAGAGTCATTACAGTAGCTACCGGGCTACTAATTTAGAAGGGATAGCAAGGATATGGACTAAAATTCTTAGTGCTTTTTGTGAGTAAGATTTATTTCTGCTGTGAACAGGACAAAATACATGTACAACTCTGCTGCTCGACTCACTGTAAATTACTGTCTCCTTATCCCGCATTGCCTGAGCATGCAAGGGGCATGGGATTTTCTTGTAATAGTATTGCAAGAGGTTAAGTCAATCTGTCTGAAGTACCATGCACACATTTTAAATTTCTAGGCAATACATTTATTTATTGCTGAGTTTCACCATGAATAATTCATAAAACTTTAATAAGAACAGTAGCTACCATAAGTTCAACACTAGAACTTCAAACAATATATATAAACCCTCAGTAAGATTACAAATGATCCAGAATAGATCCTTGCAAGCGGCCACAAGCATTTTCAAACAATTGCCAATTGACATCTGTAATGTCAAAGATCATAAAGTATTTAGAAGATCATTGAAAGACTTTTGTTGTCATGTTCTTTTTTTTCTGTCAAAGAATACATGGAGGTGTGAAGGTTTTAATATTTGTGAGTGTATATAACATGTATTTATTTATTCTGTATGGTATAATGTTTAATTGTGTATTTTAATTATGACAAATTTGTATTGNAACAGTTCAGGTTGCCTGCCACAGAATTGAACTTCGTTTCATCTGTTATTATTTTGATGAGGCAAACATATTTACCTGTTGTATAAACCATGTCTGTGAATCTAAAGGCCAATAATAGTGGAATCTGGATAGCTACTTGGTCAGTGGATACAATCAATGATAGAGGTCGGCCATGAATGTTGAAATATTCCTGAGCTGACTGCATTACAATACCATAGTCCTATGTGACATGGATCAACAAGGTGTTGCAGAAACCCTTAGCTCCCCTTTGACATGGCAATGATGCACAAAACATTCCTGAAACTTAAATCTCAGACTTGCCCTAGATCACATCAGAGTCATTACAGTAGCTACCGGGCTACTAATTTAGAAGGGATAGCAAGGATATGGACTAAAATTCTTAGTGCTTTTTGTGAGTAAGATTTATTTCTGCTGTGAACAGGACAAAATACATGTACAACTCTGCTGCTCGACTCACTGTAAATTACTGTCTCCTTATCCCGCATTGCCTGAGCATGCAAGGGGCATGGGATTTTCTTGTAATAGTATTGCAAGAGGTTAAGTCAATCTGTCTGAAGTACCATGCACACATTTTAAATTTCTAGGCAATACATTTATTTATTGCTGAGTTTCACCATGAATAATTCATAAAACTTTAATAAGAACAGTAGCTACCATAAGTTCAACACTAGAACTTCAAACAATATATATAAACCCTCAGTAAGATTACAAATGATCCAGAATAGATCCTTGCAAGCGGCCACAAGCATTTTCAAACAATTGCCAATTGACATATGTAATGTCAAAGATCATAAAGTATTTAGAAGATCATTGAAAGACTTTTGTTGTCATGTTCTTTTTTTTCTGTCAAAGAATACATGGAGGTGTGAAGGTTTTAATATTTGTGAGTCTATATAACATGTATTTATTTATTCTGTATGGTATAATGTTTAATTGTGTATTTTAATTATGACAAATTTGTATTGGATGATATTATGGGTTTTGTATGTTATTGTAAAAAATGGTGTGTTCCATAGTTTTATGGCTTTCGCCATGTTTATAAGAATCAACAGAATGAATGTTAAATAATTTAATAAATGCACATGCATTTCCCAGAATCTACTGTTTGCTGACTGGCCACTTTTTGAGAACACACATGCATGCACATGCTATTTCCAGAATTTGCTGTCTGCTGGCTGGCCACTTTATAAGAACACACATGCATTCAAACATGCACCTGCCATTGGCAGAATCTGCTGTCTGTAGACCAGCCACTTCAGGAGCACACACACAGGCTTACTTTGCAGCTATGGTGGTGTGCCATACACACCCCTTGCTGCACACTTTGAACCTACCAGATTACTGTAATGCCATGAAGTTCCAAACAGTGATTTCTCTTTACTAGGCAGCTGCGTTGTTTATCCATTGTATTTAAGTGATTTATAATTTGGTTTCTATATTATTAGGTTTATGTTTTGAATGAAAGGACTGTTAAAAAATAAATATTTTTCTAATTAAGTGACATGCTCTGATTTTTTTTGACACGTGTGCCTTTCCAGCAGTACAGATTATTTTGAACATATGTCAGTTCACTGATGTAATGCAGTTTTTATACTCGTGTAATGATTTTATTTTTCTTTTAGGTGGCTAATAATTATGCCAGTGGTACAGTGCGTTACGGACCACTTCACCAGATTAGTCTTGTGGGCACAGTTCATGAAGAAGTTGGTGGTTATTTTCCTGACCTCATAGCACGATTAGAAGAAAATCCATTTTTAAGATTGGTAAGTAATGATCATTTTACATGTCTTTGATAATAAAGATGAAAGTATTTTATGTTATTAGATTATTATTTTGTTATTTATTATTAGATTATTATTTAATATATTATTAGATAAAGTTTTTTACTTTATTTATAAAATTACATATCAAAATACATTTGAAACAATTATAAGAAATATGAAAATTACACTTTAAAACCGTTTTGAACACACTTGTTTAGATGTTTCTATCACCTAATAACAATATAAGGTATTGGGTTTGTGTCTTATATTATACTTTTGAATTATATGCTGCAAGTCATCCTACCATTGAAAAAAAAATTTCATGAATGTTTAGTATCAAAGGTTTGTCATGACTAGTTACGAAATACACCTTTCTTAGGTTAAAACACATTTAAAATTTGAGATATTAATGCTATACTTGTTAAGCTGAGTTCTAGCTTCAATTCTGTAACTTGATAATTTTTTATATCAGCAGCATTCTCAATGTAAAATACACTGAAGATCCAAAAAAACTGGTACACCTGCCTAATATCGTGTAGGGCCCCCGCGAGCACGCAGAAGGGCCACAAGACGACGTGGCATGGAATCTACTAATGTCTGAAGGTATGCAGGAGGCAATTTACGCCATAAATCCTGCAGGGCAGTCCACAAATCCATAGGAGTGCGAGGCGGTGGAGATCTCTTCTCAACAGCACGTTGCAAGGCATCCCAGATATGCTCAAACATGTTCACGTCTAGGGATTTAGGTGGCCAATGGAAGTGTCTAAAGTCAGAAGAGTATTCCTGGAGCCACTCGGTAGCAACTCTCGACGTGTGGGGTGTCGCATTGTCCTGCTGGAATTGTCCACGTCCGTCGGAATGCACAATGGACATGAATGGGTGCAGGTGATCGGACAGGATGCTTACGTATCCGTCACCTGTCAGAGTCTTATCTGGACGTATCAGGGGGTCCATTTCACGCCAACTGCACAAGCCCCATACCATGACAGAGCCTCCGCCAGCTTGAACAGTCCCCTGTTGACATGTAGGGTCCATGGATTCATGAGGATGTCTCCATACCCGTACACCTCCATCCGCCCGATGGCCCAGGCGAGACGTAAAGCTTTGTGTCGTGCAGTCAACAATGGTACACGAGTGGGCCTTCTGCTCCGAAAGCCCATATCAATGATGGTTCGTTGAATAGTTCGCACGCTGGCACTTGTTGATACCCCAGCATTGAAATCTGCGGCAATTTGAGAAAGGGTTGCACGTCTGTCACGTGTAATGATTCTCGTGAGTTGTCGTTCGTCCTGTTCGTTCACGANCCATCCGCCCGATACAATTGGAAACGAGACTCGTCAGACCAGGCAACGTGTTTCCAGTCATCAACAGTACAAAGGCAGTGTTGGTGGGCCCAGGCGAGACGTAAAGCTTTGTGTCGTGCAGTCAACAATGGTACATGAGTGGGCCTTCTGCTCCGAAAGCCCATATCAATGATGGTTCGTTGAATAGTTCGCACGCTGGCACTTGTTGATACCCCAGCATTGAAATCTGCGGCAATTTGAGAAAGGGTTGCACGTCTGTCACGTGTAATGATTCTCGTGAGTTGTCGTTCGTCCTGTTCGTTCACGATCTGTTTCTGGCCGCAGCGATGTCAAAAATTTGATGTGTTACCGGATTCCCGATATTCATGATACACTCGTAAAATGGTCGTACGCGAAAATCCAAATTGTATCACTACCTCGGAGATGCACCATCTCTCGTGCACCGACTATAACACCACGTTCAAACTCACTTAAATGTTGATAACCTGCCATTGTAGCAGCAGTAACTGATCTAGCAACTTTGCCAGATGCTTGTTGTCTTATATAAGAGCTGCCGACTGCATCGCATTACTCTTATTGGTTCCATACCTCTGTTATTTGCATACGCACGCCTATACCAGTTTTTTGGCTTTCCAATGTATAACGTGAAAATAAAACTATAGAATACTGAAATTTACATTTACCATTAATTTTAGGATTTACTTAATTTTTATTTTACTTAAATTTCTCATGTCAATACTATTTTGTCTTTTGTCAAAGCTCCTTCTTTCCTTTCCTTTATGCGTCTCAAAATATTGAACGTTGCTTGAAATTACCAATTTTCATCTCTCTTTCTCTCTCTCTTTATCTCTCTTTCTCTCTCTCTCTCCCCCTCTCTCTCCCTCTTTCTCACACACACAAATTTTAATCATCATCAAACTCTTTACTAAAAAAGCTGAATTGATCCCTTTAATTTTACATTNAAATAAAACTATAGAATACTGAAATTTACATTTACCATTAATTTTAGGATTTACTTAATTTTTATTTTACTTAAATGTCTCATGTCAATACTATTTTGTCTTTTGTCAAAGCTCCTTCTTTACTTTCCTTTATGCGTCTCAAAATATTGAACGTTGCTTGAAATTACCAATTTTCATCTCTCTTTCTCTCTCTCTTTATCTCTCTTTCTCTCTCTTTCTCTCTCTCTCCCCCTCTCTCTCCCTCTCTCTCACACACACAAATTTTAATCATCATCAAACTCTTTACTAAAAAAGCTGAATTGATCCCTTTAATTTTACATTNTTCTCACACACACAAATTTTAATCATCATCAAACTCTTTACTAAAAAAGCTGAATTGATCCCTTTAATTTTACATTAAATGAATTTTATCCAAGAAATGTATGATATTTGTTAGACTCACCTCACAGTTAATGAAAATGTCTTTTTTGGTGGTACGCAGTCAGCCACACCATTTGCATAAAATCTTGGAAGTGCTGAGGTAAGTGATCTTGTCAGGTTGACAGTCTACACCTAGTGATCTATGGTAAAGTGAAGTTTGTGAACCACTGTTGTAAATTGGCATTATTAAATGTTTCAATAAGTGCATACATGCGACTCCTATGCCTGTTGGTTGGTGCACAGATTATTGTAAATGTTTTGTGTGAAGTTCTCTTGCTAAAGGCCCAATAAATTATTAACTAATTTGTGGGGACATTTTCACTGACAACATAGTTGGATCAGCAACACTAGTTTTATTTTTCAGTGATGGGACTGTATGATGGTTGTAATTTGCTAATAATGGTAACCTTCCGTGCATCAATATGGTTACAGACAGTTATTATAAATTAAAGCATTTCTTTTTAACATTTTCATAGGATTATCAGTCCCTATGGAATCACTGTTTCTGAAATGCTCCAGCTGTATCGTATTGTGTTTGTGGGTATGTTGCTTACAAGTCAGGTATTCCAATTCATCATTACTCTAACTCTTCATTCTAAATCTATTGCTCAAATTTCTCAAACTATGAGGTTAACAACCTGTTTTGTCAGTTTCAGTATGTGATAAACAACCCATCTTAACAAACCCTATTATGCTACCACATCGCAAAAATCAGTATAAAATAAAGATGGAAAATACCAGATTATCTAAGAAATAATATAGTGATTATAGGTTTTTGTATCTTTTTTGAGTTGCACATTTGTATACAGGCCCAAAAATTCCATTTTAAATAATTCTTCTAATATTTAATATCAAATGTTAACTCACGTCTAACTTCTGTGGTGTTTATTGCATTTATGTCTCCCTTTAGACCATGTGTTGTATAAATGTTGCACTTTATTTTATTATGATGAACCCGTAGCCAAAGTTTTCGATTGGATTCAGACACGCCTAGTACAATCACCCTGTGTGTGTTTGCGAGCATGTGTTTATGGTGTAAATGAAATAAGGCACTTGTAGTGTGATACTTTTCTGTTTTCATGAAAGCAATTTCATTTTACTTTGTTGTTTTGTATTACCTAATATCTGTTACTCTTACTTGTATGGTGAATTAAAGTTTCTAATTGGTATCAGACTATCAAAGATACTTGAGCCCCCTCCGAAATAGATTTTGTGATATGTCCATGGTTCAAGCCAAACAAGTGCTTTTCTTAGTATTGTTTGTTAAAATCAACGGATTTATTTTCATGATTCAGTGTGTGAATGCTCCCAACTAACTGTCTTTTCACTAAGAATGGTGGTCTGAGATTTATCATTTGNTTTCATGATTCAGTGTGTGAATGCTCCCAACTAACTGTCTTTTCACTAAGAATGGTGGTCTGAGATTTATCATTTGCCGTGTCATGCTGAATGGTGCAAATGTGGCTCTGCATCAGGTTGTAAGGCAAATAGTGAGAAAAAATTCTATGGTTCTTTGGTATTTGCATTTCTTAGTTTTGATAAACAGACTAAGTTTTATTTAAATTGAGTGTAGATGGAAAGAATGCTATAATATTTTGTTTCAAATTGTGGGCAAGGCATGGACATAGGTGTAACTTTTGGATTACCTTAGTATGGAAGCCATTTAATTTTTTCCAATAAACATGCCAGCATAACTGTGAGTGTGTTAATATGATATATAAAATGTGTTTTAGATTAAGGAAAATATTTTTTGTATTATGTGGTGTTTGTGCAAATGTAAAGAAAAAAGGCAGTATTTGGTTATTTTCTTCCCATCTTCCAATCAATATGGTGATTTTAACATATCATTAAGTTCTCATCCTAGGGACTGGCTTGTTGAGAAGGAGCTTCCGTGATCCATATTCAGGCTTTTCATTTCAGAAATGTGCCTAAACTAAACCTCTAAAGGCTAATTAATCATGCATGTTCAATGCAAGTCATGCATACAGCCAGTCTTGCCATGTTTATTATACTGACCTGTTTGAGCAGGTACTTCCATGATGTACAGTAGGGCTTTTGCCAGAAGAGTGGTCCCCTCTTTGGTGGCCAGTCATATATTCAAACAAATCTTGCTATCTGGCCTCCTTACTTTTTGCTTTGGCAACCTTTGTCGTTTAGGCCATTTGCACACTTACCAATACTGAATAACATAAAAATTTGCGTATTAAAATGGCAGTTTTGCACGCAGTATCCAACTATCTTGGGTAGTTCAAAACTACAGTCTCAATGTCCGAATACATGAGAGCATATGTGGATGTATGTCTCGCAACAGAACAACTGATGTTCCAATATCTATCTGTTAAGAACAGTGCTTCCTGATGTGAGCTTATACACATGTTTCAACATGGTTGAATAGGCTGTCTTTTTTGTATTGTATATTCTTAGTTTCCAAGAGGGAGGGTGCATATGTGTGTGTGTGTGTATACAAATGCAGGAAAAGTGGAGGTGAGCATTGTTGATTTTTACTGATCAGTGTACTGATACGTTAGTAATGATGGATATATCCTAAAATATTTTCAAAATAAAGAAGTTATAAGTTTGGTCTTTGTGTATACCAAAATGTTATTTTGAATTTACTTAATATTAGCATCATTTCTCATTAATGCTGTATGAAAACTAGATTAATTCTATTTCAAAATATTCCATTGTCCAATAAGTGGCAGGATATCAGAGATAAATTCTTGAGGTTATTGTAGAAAAAAATCTGGTCTGGCTGCTACTAAAAAATGACCCTATCATGATAACTTACAATTTCTCAGTCGGCAGAGAAGGATATCACAATCAAGTCTCCCCAGATCTTAGTCACTTTAAATTGAAGATATTAATGGGTAAAGTATTAATGCAGAAATGCCTGAGGATGAAGGTTCATTCATAATTTCAGCGTTCTCTCCGACTTTTTCCATCCAAAAGATCCAAAATGGCAGGGTATGTGGCAAAAGAAATTCTGAAAGCCTTGCATGAGACGGGATAACCTAAATATGACAGTTTTTTTAAATTTTTATTATACCAGAAATAAATAATTTGCCAGATGATGACAAACTGGAATTTTTAATTGTCATGAACATATTAAAATAATTAAAAGAACAGGCTCAGAATCAAGCTTAGCTGCATCAATAATCACCTCTTCTACGCTTCTTTTCCATACTCTTTGCCACTACATCCTGCTCCTTAATTTCCTATAGCTAAAACTCATCTAGTGTAATAATTATGATGAGCAGCCATCAACTGGTGGACGATTATCACAGGTATTCATTACAAAAACCTTATTATATATATACCATAACATGGCTGCATCTCAAAATGTTCACTAATACCCGCTGCGGTCACCTGTTATTTCCTGTCATTCACATTCATCACATTCTTACTGCCCTTATAACCTACTGAAAGTCTAATTCTGTACACATCCCACTATAAGTCTACACACATGAAAAACTGTGCCTCTGTATAATATCTGCAAGATGTTTCTAAGCATGTAATGTCCCTTTATTTTGTTCTTGAGTAATTGATAATATTCACATTATTGATTCTATGTACCTTTTTTCACTTAGTGGAATGGAAAACATGGTTATTTACAAATTAAAGTTGTATTATAATAAATAGTTACTTTGCTTAACAGTAACTGCCATAATTTCTATAGAAGGGGAAACATGCTGTCATTGTAGTATCTTGATGTTGTAAGATAGTTACTAACTGTTCCATTAGATAATGGAAGGTAAGTTAGTTATCCAAAAATAATTTCAATAATTCCATCAATGTTTAATGCATTTTTCAGATAGAGTGTTAAAAGTGTAACATGTAGAAAGTGACATCAACACATCTAGCTATTACAATGAGTAAACTCAATATTGTCTTTCATACATTTTCATATATTTATTCCTGTGCAATAGTGACGAGAAGGTGAAGTCTTTAAGTAAACATAGCACATGTGATGTTCCAAATCAGTTCTTCCAAGGCATGGCATTTCAGATTTTAATGAAATGTGGTACAAGCATTCTTTGACTGGTTGTTTAACATTTCACAAAATTTTATGTTTATTCAGTTGATAGTATTTAAGCTTTATTAGTTCAAATTATTCTCCGTTTCATATAACTTAAAAAAATGTTGACAGTTCTCGAAAATAAGTTTGGCCACGATGTATCCTTCCGCCACAGCTGTTCTGTTGGTGAAGAAAATGATCTTTGTAAACAAACTACGAATCCAATGGCAGGCATTGAAAGACTGACAACTTCAGTCCAGTACTTAGACTACTATATAGCTGGTTGCCATTATAAACTGTTTTATTTTACCACATAATATGCTAGTTAGAGTTCTGTTTATTTTATTGATGGTGTGGGGAACTCTAGTTTAATGTCTTTCTTGAGAAATGATGGTTTTGCAGTTCTTCGTATGAGAGAGTGGTGATGAACTTATATTGTCTTGATGATGCAGTGGAAAATTTTGTTTGTACGGAAAAACATTTAGTTTACTATAACTCTAAAGCTTTAACTTCATTGAAAAAACTAAATGCGATAAATTTGTCGCTGTTCATACAGATGCGAGAAATACTTAACACATAAATATTGTTGCATTTTTTATATAATGAACTACACTAAAAGGGCGTTTATATAGGCCACGTACATTTGAAAACCTCCCACAAGAACAAAATGCAATAAATAGGTCACTCTAAATACAGATTTGTGAAATGCACAATGTAAACATTTTCAGCAAATTTAACTTCCCACATAAAAATTGTTAGTGTTTCAATAAAATAAATTAGAGTAAAGTAAGGTTTTTTAAAAGGCCAAACACATTTCAATTATTCTAACAACAATTTAAGAAAAGATTATTTAAAAAAAAAAAAACTTACTGTTCACTTTGTAATTCCTAAACACGTGGCAAGCTTTGCATGATTACTTCACTAAAATCACTTTTGTCAGCCACTGATACAAAATAATGTATTTGCTGACTTATTCAATTAACAAAACACTTTAGCTATTTTTGAAACCAACAAATTTAAACTTCAAACCACAAATACTTTTTCGCTCGCGCTTCGCAATAGTCACAGAAAGTGGCATACAACAACACACAAAAAAAACTCCTTTTATGAAGCGGCAGACACATGTCAATTCATTTCACTGAGGAGACTGTTCTAAAAGGCACCTACGACAAACTACATGTAATGAAAAAACAAATACAAAAATAATTAACTGCATATATAATATTCTAACACCACTAGCAAGGAATTCTCGCATATAGATAAATTTTGATGGAAGAAATCTCGATGGCAATGGCATTTCACCACGTGGGTGGAGGCCATAGACAAGGGAAATTGGTGGAGGAGACCTTTCACATAACTGTAATGTTCGCATGCTCTACCATAATATATCTAAATGTTTTTAAAGCCGTTGCTCTATAACTCAGAAAAATTTTACATTAGTCTATGAGCATAGTTTTAACAATAAAGGTTGTAAAAGTATTATTGAAAGCATGAAACGACATTATCGAAAATGCTTTATTCAAAAAGTTGTTTGCATTGGGGATGAATTAATAAGTGTAAAGCAGTTGGAGGTCATACACTATTAAAGACACAAACTTTGAAAAGTCACTTTTTTTTTAATGTACCTCGTATATCCGTTGCAATTATTCTCTCTTTTCAGGAACTTCTTAACAGTGTTTTAGTACATTATAATGAAAAGTCAATAAGTACCCAAATACGAAAATATCAGTTATTAATGTGACTTATTGTACACATAAAAATATATACAGTAGAGCACCCCTCAACCAGAATCATCGGGGGAAGGGCTATTCCAGTTGTGGAAAAATTCCTGTTATGGGAAATGAGGGTAGATTGGTGTGAAAATAACACATTTTTAGTCAGAACTCATGTATATGTCGCACATAATTTTAACTTAAAAAATCGTTGAGTGTAAATTATTAGTTCTATCCTTAAAGTTTTAATACCATAAAAAAAATACTACATACTGTTTATGAAAATGTGACAGTCAAAAACTCCTGGTGCTGCGTGAATGATATTCATTCACAACCTGCTAGCGGGAGTTCTTATCGCTTTGCGTGTGTCTGCGTGAGTAAGTAAGGACTGTAGGTAATCTAGGGCTGTAGCGGTGACGTCATGTTACCGTTTTTGTTGACGTGCAACTGATAAAACTTCCAGAAGTATAGTCAGTTCTGTGGATAGTGTTTCCCTTACCGCATGGCACGTCATCACAAAATACATTTACAAGAGCGGGACTGAAGTATCATAGACAATGTTCACAAAGTACCTTTACACTAACACGTTAGAAAACTAAATTCTGAAAGTAACGCCACTAAAACCAACAGCATGTGTCGCACATTGCCGTTAGTCACTGTCACTTGTGTCATTATGCAGCGTATCTGTAGCTGTGCCACTTGGACCGGCTGTCTCTTCATGACGCAACTTGTTTAGTGTAGCTGTCGTAGATATGATCTTGAACACATCTGTCATGCATGTTTGCTTAGTTTTCTTGATTTTCTCTACTTCCAATTGTTTTTTCAGGAGTTACAGGCTCATTAATCATTAACTGCTGTTCACTTACATAGCTATGCTGTTCAAGCCCAGCTATCAAATGGCTGATGTGAAAAATGCATTCATCCTGTGTAATTTTTTCTGCAGGTTCACCCTCATCCGAATCTTCACTGTCGTTCTCGTCTTTATTATTCTTTGTTGTAACCATATCCAGAATATCTTCATTTGTGTAATGTTGCACAACTGGAACATCACAATCAACAGTGAACCATTCTTCAATGCGGTTTTCCTGCAAATCTATCTGTTCAAGGCTGGTTATTGTCTTAGCGTATTTCATCAGTTCATCTGACTTTTATTTTTCCTGCGAAACATTGAATCTTTGGAAGTCTGCATGCTCATTTTCATTTTCTTCTGAGTAAATAATCGTCGGCCACAGTTTGTGCCAGGCATTGTTGAAAGTTGATTTAGTTTAGGAATGCTGTCCCAAGCACTTGCCAGAGCCTACACGACATCTTTCAAATTGTTATCCTTTTTTATTTCTGCAACAGTTTTCCCGCCATTTAAGTCACTCAAGAACGACCGCAGAAACTCAGTAGCGGTACTTTAGCAAGTGTAGGATTCCTTGGTCCTCCTGCTGAATTAGTGATGTACAGTTAGGTGGCAGATAAATAACTTCAACGTTATCTCGTGACAGTGTTTCGGGGGGAGGGGAACAATTATCCATCACAAGTATGATCTTGCAATTCTGCTTCAAGTCTACGCTATTGCAATGTTGCCTAGCTTATTGTACAAAACTGTTGAACCACTCCGTGGTTATTTTTTGTAGTCACCCCGGCTTTCTTGCTTGCTGTGTATTCAACGGGCATTACCTTGATATCTTTTAACTTCCGTGGCTGCACACTTTTACTGATAACCATGAGTTTGAGTTTGTGTGTTTCAGCTGTGTTGGAACAACCTAACACAGTTAGCCTTTCCTTACTTTCTTTCATTCTAGTATGTGCATCATCTGGAGTACACAAAGTATTTCTCGGCATACATGTCCAGTACAATGCATTTTCATCTGCATTGTACACTTGTTCGGGAGACATTTTCTCGTCTGACAGTAGTTGTGAGAACTCCACAACAAACTTTTCTGCTGCTTCTGTGTCGGCAGAGAGTGTCTCACCGCTCAGTGAATAAAAAGAAATGCTGTGTTGTTTCTTGAACTTATGTAACCACCCTAATGAAAAGTCACATTCATTATCAAGTATAAGTTCCGTATAAATAATTTTATCCTGTTCAGTGAGCATTGGCCCAGAAATGCTAAGTTCTTCACTTCTTAGTCTAAACCAGTCATGGGCAAAGTACGGCCCGCGGGCCAAGTGCGGCCCTTTGGGCTAGTCAATCCGGCCCGCGACATGGTTTTGAATAACCCCTATAATTACACATAGGACAAAATGTATTTTCTGCGTAGCTAGAATAGAAAAACGGTTTCCTTCTCATTGCGTTTTAAGTATGGTATTATCGCATCTAATATTAACTAAGTTTGCGTAGTGCCATAGTAGATGTCTGTAGATCGGTATCATGGCTATGTGGAGTACAATGCGTGTGTTGCTTGGCTAAGTTCGGAACAAATCGGGCGCTACCATTTTCGTTTCGTCTGCTCTTGAAAACCTTGAGGTCAGTGTAGTTCGGACAGTCACGTAGTCAGTGTCAAGTCACCTCTGCTGCTGTGTGTATGGCTTGTGTTTCTATAGTTTTGCTTTGTTGGTAGTGTTTGTTGACATTTTTGACCGTTACAATGGCAAGTAAAAAACGTAAAGTTGATTCAGANTTGCTTTGTTGGTAGTGTTTGTTGACATTTTTGACCGTTACAATGGCAAGTAAAAAACGTAAAGTTGATTCAGAATTTCGTGTTTTTAAAGATGAGTGGACTTGGAAATACTTTTTCACGCCTATTAAGAATAAACCTGTGTGCCTCATTTGCAATGAAACTGTAGCCGTATTCAAGGAATTCAACCTCCGACGACACTTCATGACAAAACATAACACCACTTATGAAACTATGACCGAAGAAGAAAGGAATCATAAAGCAGGAGCTCTACGTAAAAAAACTGTCAGGTCAGCAAAATATTTTTAAAAAACAAAGCTGTTCTCAAAAGCTAGCTACACATGCCAGTTACGTTGTAGCATACAATATTGCAGAAAGTAAAAGCATTTTCTGATGGCGAATTTGTAAAAACTTGTATACTCCAAGTATGTGACATTTTGTGTCCTGACAAAACAAAGGATTTTGAGACAGTAAGTTTGTCTCAAAGAACAATTACTTCTAGAATTGAAGTAATTGATAAGCAGTTTGTCTCACAACTAGAGTCAAAGATAAGCAAATTTAAATTCTGTTATTTTGCGTTGGATGAAAGTACGGACATAACTGACACAGCTCAGTTACTGATATTTATAAGAGGTATTGATGACAACTTTTGTGTTACTGAAGAATTAGCTTGCATGCGTTCATTAAAGGGAACAACAAAAGGATCTGACATTTTTCAAGAATTTCAAAAAACCATCACATCACGTCTTTGAAAGTACGTTTGACCAATATTTGTAACATTACTACTGATGGAGCACCGAATATGACAGGGATGAAATCTGGTTTTGTAGGCATGTTTAAGGAATCATTTCCTGGGAACGAAGTTGTGTTTCTTCATTGTGTCATACATCAAGAAGTTCTGTGTAAATCTGCTCTAGACATGAAACATGTGCCTGATGTTATTAAGCTTGTTAATAGCATTCGTTCACGAACACTCAATCATAGACAATTTCGAGAGTTTTTTGACTCATTGCAGTCTGAATATTCTGATGTACTTTCCTACACTAAAGTAAGGTGGCCCAGTGCAGGACAAGTTTTTGAACGAGTTTAGGATCTAAAAGACATGTTCACACTCGTCCATTCCTTTAATGGACAAGTGTGAACATTTGAAAGATATTTTATGGCTTTCGGACTTTGCATTTTTTACAGATCTTCTCAGTCACCTCAATAAATTGAACCTTAAACTCCAGGGAAGAAATCAATTAATCCATGATCTTTGGAGTCATATCAAGGGTTTCAAAATGCAATTGAATCTATTTTCCAAACAAATAGTCAAGGAAGACTTTACTCATTTTCCAAGACTAAAAACCATTGCAGTTAGGGACGACAAACTTAGGAGCTATGAGAAAAGCCTGAAATGTCTTCATGAAGAATTTGAACGAAGATTCCAAAACTTCAAAGTTATCGAACAGGACCTGGACATTTTTAGCATGTCATTTAATGTGGATTGTGAATCAGTCAAACAAGAATTGCAGCTCGAACTGATTGAGTTGCAATGTAACACTGAATTGAAGCTACTATTTCTCAACATTTCTAAAATTGAGTTCTACAAGGCCCTGTCAAAATCAAGTTTCCCAAACCTCAAATCTCACGCTTAGAAGATAATTGCGATGTTTGCATCTTCCTACATCTGTGAACAAGTGTTTTCTACTATGAAACTTCGCAAAAACAGCGTTAGAAACCGATTGACTGACCACCATTTAAGCTTCACTACTGCGAATCAGCTCATCCCAGTTTCTACCAGATTATGAACAACTTTTAGAAGCTCAGTCACAGTTCCATCTGTCACATTTGCCTTCATACTCTTCTAAAGAATAATCAATTTTTGTAACTTTTTTTTAAAGTTTTTTACCATTGTAGCATATAATATAAGTTGTGAGTGATGTAAAAATCAAAAATAAAGTTTATCACTTATAAAAATTTGTTTTGTTCAATTTTTTGTTTGGCCCGCCTAGATAATTTTTTATTTTATCTCTCCCTCCCCTTAAAAAGTTTGCCCATGTCTGGTCTAAACCATTTCTTTAAAGCTGCATCAAGTTCACTACTTTTACTTGGGCAAAGTGTTTTAAGACTCTTCATTCCCACTTTTGATTCACTTAACACGTAAAACTTTTATAGTTCATCTTTTTGCTTTTTTATGTTCTACACCATAAAATTCACACATAGACTTCACAGAACTTCACACGTCCAGTTTTTTTAACATGTCCACTTTCTCTTGAATCGAAGGCATTTTCCTTTGCCCTTTAGCTGTATCGCTAAAAGCTGGTATCTTTTGTTTACTGAACATAATCTGTGAAACTATTAAATAAGATTTACAACATAAACATGGATACGCTTATTTTATACCAGACTTAAAACAAACAACTCATCACTAGTGCGTGACGCAAATGACTGGCTATTTATAGAGTTGCGCTGCCATGCTTGTATGCGGCTAGCGGGTATGTACAGTCTGTGCTAGCAGCGAAAGACCTTTCGTGAACATAGGAAAGTTATGGCACAAATTTGCGACGCTCAAAATTTTTTGTAAAATTCGTTTTGAATATGGGGAGTTCCGTTTGAGGGAATTCCAGTTGAGGGATGCTCTACTGTATTCTAACATACAAGTATGGCAATGAAATGAAGATTATAATAGCATATGACAAGCATTTCAACACTACACACACTGGTTAGAAAATAACAGCAACACACAGTATTGTAATTTAACACCACTGCCTGTAGACTTAATAATTCTCTTTATAAAACATCTCTAGCACTTAAAATTAGCCAACATATCTCACTCCTCCCACCTGCTGATTCTAGTCTTATATTATAACTGTGACATGTTGTTTAACATTATCCATGTGACCACTGCAAGTGGTGCAAAGTATTACTACATTTCTTGGTACAACTTTTAAGTTTCAGTCACATAGTCTCGTGCTAAGTGAATACATAAATGAAAGCTCTTCCCTTGACAAGAAGTTCTATTTTTAATGTGCGTGTTTGTCTGTCTTACAAGATTCTGTGTTTGTGTCTGCTTGGAGGTATAGTATCACATGCTTTGATTAAATCGCAGGTACTTTTGCTCATGTTCCAGTACAACTTGCTGTCACTGTTTTTGATGCTCTGCAATATGAGGACTTCACGAAACGTCATTTTGCATAATAAAATAGATTTTCAGAATCAAACGACAGCAAATTTATTTACAGTAGATTGTTTTTGAGTACAAAAAATAATTGTCGTAATGTTCCAATTGAGAGGACATTGCAATTTCTCAGGTACAGTTGATTTCCATTATGACCTGATGTTTCTTTGGTAACTCTGAAGTGCATAAAGAACTCCTCTTTACTCCACTCTTCAAGATTATTGGGATGAACTCTAATTCTCTAGGCGTTTTTTGCATGCTGAAGTATGCATCCAAAAATTTAGAATCACTTTCAATAACATTACTATTTCTCATACATTTTGACATGCTGAGTTGGACGATGTGCCTGATAGTTTATTCAGAAGATTATCAGGTGAATAAGCAATATCAGCAAGTTGTAATACACATTTTTGGGGTATTAGCTTATAAGTTATATTCAGAACTTATCAGGAGTTCATAAATACAGGCCCTTAGTAAGTCCTATTTTAATCTGGGAGTTCTATTCTTTCATAAGATTATGCACTTCCTTAACTGATCTTGTTATGAAACACTGTGCTTTCTTCATTTACACAGCATTATCACAAATAAAAATAACTTGGAGCATCTCTGCAAGTAATAAGTGTCCTTTATATGGATTAAGCATTTCATGTATCCCCTTTTTTATTTTTTTATGTTTTTTTTCAATAAGGTATTTAAAAAAAAATTAGTAATTGTTCTGTTAACTTATTTTACTGAAAATTGTTGGAGCCAGTGTAAGAAACCTAACTTTTTCATTATAATTTACGGACTTAGGCCAGGATTACGATGACTTCACGTTTCGTGTAACATGTAACGAGCAACATGTTCACATAAGCTAATGTTTTCCTAGGAGACCTATTACAATCATTTCACATAACGTTCACGTGATGGTAAAGCTTGCCAATATCTAGCTTTTGCGTGATACGTGATTCGTGACTCTCCACCACATGACCTCGCTGGCCAATCACGATAGGGATGTTGTTGTGTTATCTTTGCTTTTCATGGGTTAATTTTTATTTTTGCGATGTCGTCTGCTTACATTTTAAATTTATGTACCGCACATATAACTTTCTCCCGGGAATGAGGACAAAAGTGCAAAAGAATTTGGTACATAATTTTTTTTTTTTATCCGTAAAAATTTAAGGAGCTTTACATTGCCACAGTTTATTAACTGTGTGTCTCAGAGTTGTAAAAATGTATGCATGAAATACACAATGTTTACCGTTTAGTTTGAAATATTTGGTATGCTTATTTCATTAAACAAAATTTTAATTTTCTTTGAAGATTAAGTTTATTAGATACAATTTATTTCATGTACTCGAAAAATGTGTCCCCTTCTCCCAGAGACATTTCATTCTTTAGTTATTATGATGTCCTTCAAAGTTTGTATAAATCACGAATCACGAACATCGGACTTTTGCAACATGTTCTTGCCACATCAATATTAAAACACAAATAAGCATGAATTTTGAGAGTTTTCTATCAGAAAAGCAACAAACTTATCCCCAACATCATTCAGTGCACAAAAGTTAAGTGCTTACTTGAAGCATTATAAAGTGCTTGAATAAAATACAAAATGTTTACCATTAAGTTAAAAATTTTTGTTAACATATTTCATTGAACAAAATTTAAATTTTCTCAGCAGATCCAGTTTTATTCCATATACACGAAAAATGTGTTAACATCTCCCAGAGACATTTCATTCTTGAGGCTATGATGATGTCCTTACTGTTTCCAAAGTTTGTATAAATCACAAATGTCATACTTTTGCAACCTGTTTATGCCACNTTAAGTGCTTACTTGAAGCATTATAAAGTGCTTGAATAAAATACAAAATGTTTACCATTAAGTTAAAAATTTTTGTAAACATATTTCATTGAACAAAATTTAAATTTTCTCAGCAGATCCAGTTTTATTCCATATACACGAAAAATGTGTTAACATCTCCCAGAGACATTTCATTCTTGAGGTTATGATGATGTCCTTACTGTTTCCAAAGTTTGTATAAATCACAAATGTCATACTTTTGCAACCTGTTTATGCCACNCTATGATGATGTCCTTACTGTTTCCAAAGTTTGTATAAATCACAAATGTCATACTTTTGCAACCTGTTTATGCCACATCAGTATTAAAATACAAATACGCCTGTATATCAAGAATTTTGACAGTTTTTCATTCTGAAAAGCAACAAAACTATCCCCTACTTTTTATTCAGTACACAAAGGTTATGTGCTTATATGAAGCATCATAATATATTAGCCAAAAAGACCACATTTTACGTACATGTGAAAGTTTACCGTGATGTGTTTTTTCATGTAACGTGAAGTCGTCGTAATCCCGGCCTTAATTGCTGTGTTCAGATTAGAAAACCACTCTATAACAAGCATTTCTCTCATTTCTCTCAGATGAATCATCTTGATGGGGACAAGTAAAAAAAATCCACTAACCCCAATAAACTTCTTAAGTTGGTTTTCTGCTAAATTTATTAGTGTGGACTCTATTTCTACTTTTGTTCTTTTTATGTAGCATTGTTTCCTTTCTAGCCTTACTTTTGATGGATGTTTCAAAGGCAAGATTCCAGTTTCAAATGTATTCATGCTTTATTTAAACCATTAAATCATCATTACTTGGAGTAAATGTTGAAGAATTTTTACATGTTTGAGATACCTCACCAGCTAGGGGTTTACACAGGTCAGCCTTTGTCTTCTAGAATGCAACATAGTTTATACATAAAGTATCACTAGTATCTACTTTAATAGTTGGTCCTACAGTATCTTGGATTGACTGTGCTATGTCACACTACAGAATTTCACTCTGCCTGTATTGTATACAATTTGATGCCTCTTAACATACTCAGCATACCTCACTCTTTCTGAACTGTAAATCTCTATAACATTTTGCCATTGCATTGTTCCACTATAAAACTATAAACAACTACATAACAGATGCACACTCCTCCATGGACAATAACAGAATGAAGAGTAAGGTCTCTAATTACTCACTGGGAGAGCAGATAGTCTATACCTATACTGAGCCACAGAATGCTATTGCCTACATCAACAGTTACAAGCAATTCACAAACACCACAGACAAAAAGCAGTAACCATCCAACCTTGCAGTGTTATGCCACCTGCGCTGCCAACACTCTGTCTACCCATATTCAACATTATTGTGAACTGGAAGNCCAACCTTGCAGTGTTATGCCACCTGCGCTGCCAACACTCTGTCTACCCATATTCAACATTATTGTGAACTGGAAGGGTTAGAACTGGAAGTAGGTAAGAAGTGGATGGTTTACATTAGGTAGTCTACAATAGACTACCTAAGTATATCCTGAACACTTCAAAGAGGAACTAAAAAAATTATTTGACTGATAAAGATATCTAGTCCACAGCTGAAATGCACAAGGCATAAATAATGACTCCGGCAAAATTGTCACTTCCTTATTAAATTGTAACAAAATTTTCCTCAGAGTAGNCCAACCTTGCAGTGTTATGCCACCTGCGCTGCCAACACTCTGTCTACCCATATTCAACATTATTGTGAACTGGAAGTAGGTAAGAAGTGGATGGTTTACATTAGGTAGTCTACAATAGACTACCTAAGTATATCCTGAACACTTCAAAGAGGAACTAAAAAAATTATTTGACTGATAAAGATATCTAGTCCACAGCTGAAATCCACAAGGCATAAATAATGACTCCGGCAAAATTGTCACTTCCTTATTAAATTGTAACAAAATTTTCCTCAGAGTAGTATTATTACAATACGCCAGAGGGGCGTATCCAAGTTCGTGAGTGCAATGTATCAAATAATAACTCCCTGGTGTTAGGATGCACACAAATTTACTGGATACTTCAAGCCATGTGCTCGCCTCTTTACGACTACAAAATGACCAGAACAGGATACATCCATAGATAACATACACATCCTATACTGTGCCAACTCGATACACTCCAGCATCTTCCTCTCAAGCTGGAGGACCATCCTTAGCAAAACAAACACCACATTAAAATTTTATACAAATACCACCTAACCATATCTTATACTAAGTCACATTATAAACAGAAATACAAATCCTTATAGGTTAAGCCTAATAGGAGCCTTTATGGTTCTATGGGAGGGTAATCTGATTGGTTGCGGCCCCACAATCCCTTCCCCGCCTGTATCTGGGGTGTTACCAGACCTACCAGGACCCTTCCCTGCTTTAATGGTTTGGTTGTAATGCCTCTTCCACATGAGCTCCGTTTCGTGTAATTTAACAAATAGGATTCTGTTGCCAATGACCTGCTGTACTCTCCCTCTTTTCCACTCCTTATGCAAGGACCTGCAGTCACGTACCCACACCTCCTCGCCTACTCCAAACTGCACTCATCTTTTCCCTTCTGCCATGATAGGCTGCTTAGGCCCCCTAATATCCTGGGGCCTAATCAGGTTAAGCCTAGTCCTCACAGCCATACCAAACACGAGTTGAGCTGGACTAACCTTAGAGGTGCACACCTGTAGGACATTAGACAACAACTAACCAGTGCGCCCACTGAAGCACATGCATTAACTCCATCTTGCAGTGCTTTCAACAATCCCGCCTTAAATGTNCATTACTTTCAGGGTAGTAGGGAGGGGATGTCAAGTGCTCGATACTATTGAACTTGCAAAGTCTTTCAAATTCCTCCAAAACAGAATTGCTGCCATTATCCGAAACAATGCTTCTAGGCAACCCATACCTGGCAAAGGTCTCCCTAAGCTTGCCAATACACACATCCATAGTTAAGGAACTCATCGGGAATACCTTCATCCACTTCAAAAATGAATCTGTAATAATCAAGAAATGTGTACCCTTTACCAGTCCTAAATAAACCAGTTGTATTCTCTTAAAAACGTCTTTACTCTCTGACCACTTAACCTCACCCACCTTGGGGGGATCTTCCCTTGCTGACATACACACCTCACGGGATCTTATGAAGTCTTGGAAATCTGAGTTCAAGTTAGGTCACCACAAATAAGATCTACATACATTTTTTTTAATTTACCACCTCTAGGTGTGTAGAATGTACTTCTTCAATAATTCTCATCTGACAGCTTTTGGGAATGGTTGCTTTATAACTCCACGTGAGTATCCCTTGTTCGACCGACAGTTCCTCCCTCTTGCGGAAATAAGGTTTTAACTTGCCTGACACTGTACGTATGCTACCACTGTGTGTAGGATCATGTCCGCTTCAGTCTCACCTCTCACTGTGTTTGCGTCAATTGCAATGGCTTGCTCGACAAAATGCAAATACTCACTCTCCACCGAGTCAACCTGGTCAACCTCAACTTCATCCCCCAATGGCAATCTTAACAGGTCATCCATAACATTGCATTTCCCTTTCATATGCGTGAAGGTGTAATCAAACACTGACAAGAATAAAGCCCATCTTTGAAGTCTTCTTGCGGCCATCGCCAGGATTCCTTTATTTTCCCCAAAGAGTGCTAAGAATGCTTTGTAATCAGATTTCAAAATAAAATGCCTCCCCAAAAAATATTGAGAAAATTTCTCTGCTCCCCAATATAAAGCTATCGCTTCCTTTTGGATCACAGAGTAATCGCTTTCATCCTTAGACAAAATCCTAAAAGCAAAGCAAATTGGTTTTTCCACGCCATCAGGAAAAACATGTAACAAAACAGCTGAGATCCCTTTCGCAGATGCGTCATAGGTTAACTTAACTGGCTGATCCGCCTCAAAATGGGCCAACACCTGGGGAGATAGAACAGCAGCCTTAGCCATTACAAAAGAGTCCTCACACTTATCCAACCATTCAAACTTGCTCCCTTTCTTTAACAAATCATACAATGGACATAGGATTGTTGACAAGTTGGGTATAAACTTCTGGTAATAATTCACTGTGCCCAAAATGCTTTTACTGTATCTACATCAACAGGGTGGGGTGCTTCACTAAAAGCTCTGATTTTGTCGGGGTTCTTTCGGGTGCCCTCTTTGTCAATGATAAGACCCAAATACTGTATCTCCACCTCAAAGAACTTACACTTATCACGGTTCAGTTTGAACCCTGCCTCCTTCAACTTCAGAAATGCTTGTCTCAAGTTGTCCAAATGCTCAGACTCTGTAGCATCTGACAACAATGTCATCGAGGAAAGAAACAGCACCCTTACAACCCAACAACACCTTCTCAATGACTCTCTGAAATATGTCACAAGCAGGTTCCACCTCAAACGACAATCCATTCACATAAAAATACGCTTGTGTGTGCTCGAAGCTAACAGCTTACCAGTCTCCTCAGTGACACATAATTGGTTTTAGGCATTGGACAAGTCTATTTTCGAAATATACTCACCTCCATGCAATGCCACAAACAGCTCCTCCACCAGAGATATAGGTTAATGCACATTTTCAAGATAATCATTTACTGTGACCTTATAGTCTGCACACACACTAATATTACCATCCTCCCTAATAACAGGCACAAGAGGCGTGCCCCATTTGCTATGTCCACTTTGCTAATTATGTTTTCTCATTTCAACCTCTCAAGTTCCAGATCAACCTTTTCCTGAAAAGTAAATGNATGTCCACTTTGCTAATTATGTTTTCTCATTTCAACCTCTCAAGTTCCAGATCAACCTTTTCCTGAAAAGTAAATGGAGCCGTCCATGACTTGAAAAAAATTGGCCTTACATCAGATGCCATTTTTAATTCTATCTTACCATACTTCTAAGTGCCCTACTTACCATCAGATAACTCTCTAAATTCCTTGAACTGCTCCGTGACCAATCCCTTAGGAGGAACATTAATCTTGTTTACATTATACCATTCAACCAATTTCAAAGCTGTGATCAAATCCCTACCTAACAGAGAAGCACCCTCAGTTTCCACAACAACCAATCTACCCTAACTAGTGTTACCGTAAGATCCCACGTCCACACTAATTTCACCCACAGGGTTCAAAATTTCACCACCATACAATTTCAGTTTAACTGTGGTTGGCCTCAGATCGCAATGACTATAAACATCTTTATACATTTACAATGATAAACATAAATGGCCACTCCTGGATCAAGTTCCATCTTGATCACTTTTGAATTGACCACAACCGGATCAAAAATGGGATCTGCTGACCCTGCGGCTTTATGGCCATATATTTCCTTAACCCCAACAACATTTGCCACTTTGCTTCTATATACCTCGGCAATGTGGCCTACACCTTGACACCTATTACACTGGAACTTCGTATACTTGCAGGTTTTAAAATTATGGTTAGATTTGCCGCAGGCAAAACAGCAGTGCTCCGCCCCAGCCCTGCGCTGCCCCCAGGAAGCCTTCTGCTTGGAAGTTGTACTGCCGGATACGGTACTACCAATGGCCTCTCCCCGCTCCTTACTGGCATGTAGAAAGGATTCTCTTGTTCCCACAGCGTTGACGTCACATGTAGCGCTCTACGACTCGCGTACTACACTTTCCTTCCTCTCCACGATATTGAGTAAGTCCCCCAGGCTTTTCTTAGGGCCTACTTCACATAGCTGGTCGACAATGGCACTGAGAAGCATGCCTACTACAAAGCAATTTTTCTCAAAATCATCCAACAAAGCTCCAAACTCGCATTACATGGCTACATTCTTAAGCCTCGCAAACCAGGCATTAGTGACCGTGCCCCTCAATTTATAAAAGTTACGAAATTCCATACGCTTACAAAATACAGACACCGCCGGTGAAAACTGTAGTTTTAAAATAGCAATGAGTTCCTCGTAGCTCTTGTCCTTGGCCAACACTGGATCACATAAATCCCTCTAAATTTTATATGCCGGCGTACCAATGACAGTCAATAGTACCAGAACTTTGCCCGTCGGGTGCACTTCATTTGCCGCAATGTACTGTTCCAGATGCTCCCAGCAAATAGTCCAATTCTGGGACAAGCTGTGCCAATATTACTGAAAACCCAAAAATTGCCCCGTGTTCCAGCCGCTGACGATGACAGCGAATCCTGTATCTCATTTTCCGACATGATATGAAAAAAAAATAAACAGCACACACAATAAACACCGAGAAAAGTAGTTGACCTCGTTGCCATCTGCAAAGTATCATGTAATAACTCCCTGGTGTTAGGATGCATACAAATTTATTGGATACTTAGAGCCTCTTTACAACTATAACATGACCAGAACAGGATACATCCATAGATAACATACACATCCAATACTGTGCCAACTTAATACACTCCAGTGACGGATGGAGGTCTCAATAAAAATAAAAAATGTTAAATTTNACATCCAATACTGTGCCAACTTAATACACTCCAGTGACGGATGGAGGTCTCAATAAAAATAAAAAATGTTAAATTTGATTTTAATTTATTCACACAGCTATTATTTACAGTATTTAACGTCAATCTCAACTCTAATTAAAGTCCTTCTCTGTGTGTGTGTTCGGTTATAATCAATTAATTCACATTCATCATTAACACATGTTCAGTCTGTCTGTTGCCATCACTTGTAAAATCTTACACTCACGCATCCAGTCTAATAGTCCAGTCTGCCAGTTGCACCCTTCACTGCATCGATGCTGGCAGTCAAATATTTTCCTCCCACTAGTCACTTCCATCTCCCAAACTTCCGACTCCCATAAACTCTCAGCCCGGAGGCCCGTTGCGCTTATATTGTGTGACATATAATATTGTTTTTTTACACAAATATTGTTTGTTATTTCCATTGCACACTTTCGTTGATTATATTCTTAATTATATATGTTTATTAATACTGTGATAGTTATGCTGGCAGAAGTAGTTAATTAGTTATGCTACATGCTTGTTACATGTGGTAAATATTTTGTTTATTGTTGTGCTTGTTTCTTTTTTTGACCATGTTAATTTTTCAAATGGCCTATGTTTAAATATTTTCAGATTGTTAATTAGTTATAATGTAATATTTTAATGCAGAATTTTTAAAGATGTAATTTAACAATTTTCAATATGATATGTATATAAATTTAAACAGTTTTTATAGTTGGCAGCATTGTGCACAATGTAATGTTAAGAGATATTTTTGAAAGTGCTCCAGATTTAAGTTCTATCTTCCAATGTAAATTTCTTTTAGACTTTGTTGCGAGAAATTTATTAGTTTTGGAACACTGACGGCGACATATTGAATCCTGAATATTTTAGATGGTCAGCCAGGGCTTCTGATTCAGCTTATTTTAGAAAATGTAAAAGTGTGATTTTAAGTGGATCTGAGCTTCATGATGATAGTAAAGCTGATATTTAAGGCTGACAGAGTGCGCTCAGTGCAATTGAAGAGAACCTGGAGCAATATTTGTGAAAACTGACTTTCAAGACTACATATTTTCTTGTATACAGCATTGGGTTTGCTATTATGGTATGCAAGATTCTCCTCTTCCAGAATAGCTGCTAGGCAGCTTCACAGCTTTAAGTTGCAGATAGCGGCAGCTTTTATTTAATTCCTGCTATGTTTGTTTTCTAGACTATGATTTACTTGTGTTCTACTGAACTTTCCTGAATTTATGCCCACCCTTCCTTCAGAAGAGGATGTCTAATCAACCTACCTAATGAAATTATGTACTGAGCTTAAGTAAAGGCACTAATAAAATTTACTGATAATGTGAACTGAGCTAAAGTGTGAAAGATTCTTAATAGATAGAGAATGAAAATTATTACTGGACATTACTAGTGACATAATGACATAATAATTAAATGTTTCTCAACAAGTGGATATGTTTCGGTTTGGTAGTTTGCATAGTATATTTATTTCCAATCATTCTCAGAGTTCTTTGCCTGTTTTCTATTCTGAGTGGAATATGTCTTTGAGTGTATTAAACTAATGCAGAATGTTTGTTTAACCCCCACACAATTTTATTTATTGCTTATTTATTTACACTCAGGCTGTTTATACTACTTGTTCTCTCATTCATACTCTACATTCTATATACATAGTTTACAGATACAATACGCATTGTCAGTGTAGTCAGATACATCACACACAAACATATACACATTTCAATTGTTTGTCACCCAATCTGGAAGGTTTGCCGCACCCTGAGTCTCGATGAAAGGAACTAGGTCATTAACCAGAAAATTTCTTCAGATAAATGCAGAAATTCAATCTGCTGAAGGCCAAGAGCATGCGAGCCGCCAAAGGCATGTTGCGGCAGCTCGACTTTGTAACTTAAAGCATTATCGCTCGCCTGTCATTCAAACATCCCTTCATGACTTGCCGCCTGTTATCATATTACTATTCTGTCCTCTTCCCCTCGCTTGTACAGAAAAGGGTAAGGGAAGCGAGCGCGTGACACTGCCTCCTCCTCAAGTCTGTTTGTGCCAAACAGACTCTGCAACACGTGTACCTTCATAGACTGCCAGTCAGTCGATGTGGACAACCTTCGGCTTCGCCCGAGAGCCTTGATGACAAATCCGAAATACCACAACATTGATCTTCAGAATCCTATAGCGACCTTCCCAACATTTCTGTAGCTTCTGGCAGTACCCGTTTCGCCTCTGTGGGTTTTACAACCTCGCCAGTTATCCTTCTTGAAATACCATGCCTGACATTCTCCTATTATTCCACATCTTCATCCTGTCAGGGGCTGCAGTATCCTCTTCTGTTGGTCGGCAAAACAGCAGGTCACTAGGAAGGCGTAGTTCTCTTCCAAACAGCATCCTTGATGGTGTTACCCTTGCAGACTCATAAACTGCTGAGCGGTAAGCAAGGAGAAACAATGGTGCCTTTGAAACCCAGTCCTTTTGGTTGTGTGCCATAAAGATTAACAGGTACTGCTCAAGAATGCGGTTAAGCCTCTCGACTATTCCATCCAACAGATGGTGTAAGACTGTAGTCTTAGTCTTTTTCATCCCCAGAATCTTTACCTCCTGATATACAGCAGCTTCAAAGTTTCTTCCCTGCTCAGCATAGAGTTCTAGTAGCACACCAAACCTCAAAAAGACATGCTTTATGAGTGTATCATCAACAGTACATGCTTCTTGGTTTCGGAGGGGAATAACCTCTGGCCACTTAGTAAAGTAATGTTGGGCCGCCAGTAGATACAGATTACTCCTCTCTGTGANCGGAGGGGAATAACCTCTGGCCACTTAGTAAAGTAATGTTGGGCCGCCAGTAGATACAGATTACTCCTCTCTGTGACAGGCAAGGGACACAGAATATCTACTGCCATCCTCTCGAATGGGGCTCTAACATTATATTTCTGGAAGTGACCTTGTCCCCTGTTCCTTGGGCCCTTCCTTGCAGTGCAGATGTCACACATTCAGCACCACTTCTCAACATCCACCCGATAATGAAGCCAGTAGAATCTCAGTCTAACTCTGTTGAGGGTCTTATTAACACCAAAGAGCCTACTGGCTGCAGCATTATGCAGTTCCTTTAAGACTTCGGGAACCCTGCATTCTGGAAGGACCAACCATAAGTGTGTGAATTTTCTATTATTACTTTCCCAATTCCTGTAAAGTACACCATTCTTCAGTATGAGGGAATTCCACTGTGCCCAATATGCTTTGACTGCTGCATTCTGACTAGATATCTCTTCCCATTTCGGCAGACAGCCAGCTTCTTTCTATTCTAGTGACGGATGCAAAGTGGGATAATTTAGCTGATCTTTTCTATTACCCTCATCACTTCAGGTAGGTGAGACATTACAAGATACTGAACTTTAAATTCTTATCCTCCGGAACTTTGAATTCTTGTCCTTGGTACTTTCAGTAATTCGCCACCCTTTTCTTCTTGGCATTCACAATGATGACAATGGCTCATATGGCCTCTTAGAAAGTGCATCTGCATTGCTGTGAAGGCGTCCAGATCTGTGTTACATTTCACAGTCGTATTNTCATATGGCCTCTTAGAAAGTGCATCTGCATTGCTGTGAAGGCGTCCAGATCTGTGTTACATTTCACAGTCGTATTCGTGAAGATACTGTATCCACTGAGCTATTCGACCTTCGTGGTTCTTGAAATTTAGTAGCCAGCGTAACGAAGCATGGTCGGTTCTTAGAAGACAATGTCTGCCATGAACGTAGGGCAGGAAGTGTCAAATTGCCTTCACATTGTCTGAAGCTCTCCACATGTCACTCAGTAATTTCTCTCAGACTTGTGCGATACGTTACTAAATNAGTAATTTCTCTCAGACTTGTGCGATACGTTACTAAATTATTCTAATCGTCTCTCCTTCCCATCCTGAATCTCAGATAACACAGCTCCAATACCTACATCACTAGCACAGTATCCAAAATGAACATGCCCTCACTTTTTGGGAATCCCAGGACTGGTGGAGATATCAAAATTTCCTTTAACTTACTAAAAGCAACTTCACACTCAGTGGTACAATGAAATTTCCATTTACCTCAGTTGGTTCATGTAGTGGCTTGGCAATCGTGGCAAACCCAGGTACAAATCAACGGTAGTAGGCACATAAAATCACAGAAATCGAAGGTGGCAGGGGCATTGCACAGACGAAAATTCATAACTTTGAACTGCCAGGTTCCTTTCCCTTGGACACAAAATGCAGTCTTCTCTTGGTCCTCTGGGGTCACCTCACACTGCCAGTACCCACTCTTCATGTCCAAAGTAGAAAACCATTGCATACCTGCTAGGCTGTACAATGTGTCATCTATCCTTAGAAGTGGATAAGAGTCTTTCTTTGTCACATTATTAAGCTGGCGATAATCTAAACAAAATTTCAGAGAGCCAGCTTTTATATTAACAAGCACAATGGGTGACAATCATGGACTTGATGGTTCTATCACATCTAACTTCCTCAATACTTTCAAAATATCCTCAACTGCCTCATGCGAAGCTAGTGGTGTTCATCTTGGTGGCTGCTTTATGGGCCTGGCATCTCCTGTATCAGTGTGGTGGGGAGGTCACGTTAGTCCTTACAAGGTCATTATTAGGTCCACACGAGAAAGGATGCCTATTTCTCTGCAGTAATTCAGAGACAGTCTTCTCCTGGCACCATTAAAGATTTTATCTTGTTTAGTACTAGCAGTTCACCCAGTAATTCTGGTAGAGGACATTCTATTTGATTTACTCTAGAATCTTCTGGAACATTTGGATGTACCTGTGTGACCTGCTTGTAAAAGCCTATCATGGCTACCTCATCAAGACGAATGGCACTATTTGACAAATTTATCATTCTAACCTGAAAACTGTCAGAATTAGGAGAGAGTCTTTGCTATAATGACTTATCCTGGCAGGATTCCAATCCTATGTGCTGGCTTAATTAGACCCAAATGCCTGACAATTTTCCCTAACATCTGCCTGTAATGACAGTTTCACTAGAAGCGAGCAGCACAGTATGTTGACAACAGACTACTGGGCAGCTAATTGGGGTGGACAAATCATACCATGTTGACACCACCAACTATTGTACTGCCTATCCATAGCACACCAAGTCGAGTATCGATACAGCACCCCAGTCTACGTAGTAAATCAAGCCCCAAAATATATTCCTCTTCTATTTCTGCTATGTATAGGTCATGCTCTAGGCCAGCGGTTCCCAAACTCTTTTGTTTCATAGACCACTTTCAAAATTTTGCTGGATCCGGTGGACCCCCAGCTTTACTACCAATTTCTAAATCTCGAAGAAAAAAAGTGAAGATTAGATCTATCTATGGAAACTTGCGTTTTGGCTAAGTTTCAACGACGAATTAACAGTTTTCAAAAAAAAAGGTTACAATTGATTGCTTGATAGGGTTAATTATTTGATAATAAAATTGACTAAACAAATATTCAATTAAATTTTAATTGATTGTGCTGTGAGTGGATGTTAAAAAAGCAAAGTTGGCCAATCGAAAAAGTGACTCCATCCAACTTTACTTGTTTGAAATCTACAGTGAATCACAGCACAAGAACCAATCAATTCTCACAAATTTTATTTAGAAAACTTCCTATTCGGAGTGGTAAAAAGAAATATAGTATATTTTCTTGTGTTGTAGGTATTTATTCAAATATATAAATTATTACACTATTAATTATTATTGTTATAACAGTCATAATATAATTAAAATTAAACACTTATAACGTAATGTAACTTCTGCAATGGTAATTACAAAAAATAATATAATTTTAATGAGAGGGATGTACTTGATGGATTGACAGCAAATTATCAATATTTGGCTTGAGTTTAGTAAGGAATAACCGCAAATCTCCCCGTTCTGTGATATTCAATCTGCTCCTTTTTTTTGTTAATAAGTTTGTAACGGCACTAAAACTTTTTTCGACAAGATACGACGAGGGAAACGCTATCAGAAGCTTTTGCACAATTCCCCACAGTCCAGGATATTTTTCGGGTATTTCTGCCTGCAGCCAAAATTTTTGATACCCTCTTTTAAATGTCACTTTCAGCTCCTCATTAGTGCTAAGCTCGAGTAGCTCCTCTTTTAATATCACATTCTCCACTTCCGTTTCATCAAATGGATTTATGATCCATGGTGGTATTTCCATCGACAGAATATCTTCAAATCTGATTTTAAAATCATCATGCAGGGCAATCAAATGTTGGACGTATGTCTGAATATCTTCATCAAGGCATTCTACCTGCGACAAGTTTGAAAACTGTGAAAATTCGCGCCGACCAATATTTTCCTTCATAAATTTCAATTTACCAAGAAAAGCTGAAATTACACTCTTAGTTTTTATTAAATTGAGGCTGTCCCCTTGTAACTGTAAGTTGACGTCATTAAATTTTTTGAACAAATCTGTCAAATACGCGATGTCTGCTTTAAAATTGATCAGGTTTTTTTTTAAATCAGGATCTTTACTTTCCAGAAACTCTAAAACTGAGTCAAAAAGTAAATAAAATCTTGATAAACATGCACCTTTCGACAACCAGCGTACTTCGGTATGTAACAGCAATCGTTGGAAGTCTTCATCATTTTCATCGCACAATTGTACAAATAAGCGCGTATTCAATGCATTGCTTCTTATTTCGTTAACTGCATTAATCACAAATTCAAGCGATTGGTGCAATCTATCACTCAAATTTTTCGCTACTAGATGTTGTCGGTGGATAACACAGTGAATTGCAGTTACCTCTGGTATAATTCTTTTAAGATGGCTTATAAACCCACGATATCGCCCGACCATGGCAGGAGCTCCATCTGTTGCCACCGAAATAACGTTTGTGAATGGAATCGATTTTTCCTTAAAAAAATCACTAAGGATTTTAAATATTGATTCACCTTTAGTGTCCGTCTTCAAAGTTAAGCGCTTATCATCGAGAAGTACTCAAAGATCGCCCATAACAAATCGAACATATGTCAATAATAATGCTTCATTGGCAGGTAAAGTTGACTCGTCCAGTTGAATAGAAAAATGAGTTGTTTGCAGATAATCACACAAGAAACTTTCAACATCAGAGCTCATTTCATCAATACGTCTTTGTACAGTGTTGTTACTCAAAGGAATTCTCTTGAGTATGTCAAATGAAGATTTGTGCAGAACAGTTTTTAAAACCTCTTCTACAGCAGGTAAAATTAACTGTTCTCCAATGGTGTGCGGTTTTCCAGATTTTGCTATAAGTAATGAGATATTGTAAGATGCCCGCAAGCCATCATCGTTGCTTTCAGACGTTGAAGCGAACATACTGTGCACGGTGGGTCTCTTTTCATATTTTTCCTTCAATGTTTGGAAATATTTCAAATCTTTACCTATTTTATCAGGATGACACCTTCTTAGATGATCTTCCAGCTTTGATGGTTTCATAGAGTCATTGCTCAAAACTTTGTTGCATAAAAGGCATGTGGGCAATCGCTTGTCTCTTTGATGGAAGAAAACCAAATTTTAAATATTCAACACTGTACTGACGACACTTCTTCTTAGATTCGGCCATGTTTCATATCAATTACCTATCTGTAAATAAATAAATAAAAACTTTTTTAGTAATCTTAAGGCGATCTAACTTAACAGGATATGGCTATTTTAAGTCTTATACTAATTAGTTAATAATAATATATTATAAAATAAACAAAGTTCTGGAAGCAAACTGTTTCCAATTATTAAAAGCAATAAATCGCTAAGATCCATAATAGAGTTTTATGAAAACGGCTGAACTTATTTTAATGTGATATAAAATTATTATTTCATTTATTATATTTTAATATATTTCTGTAAATTCTATAGAAAATTTTAATTAAACAATATTTTGATATCAAAACTCCGCAATAGTTAAATTAATTAGATAGGTAATAAAAATAAAGTAGGGACAATAAGTTCAATCTTTTTCGGCTTTCTGTTCTTTTATCGAAATATGTAAGGAAGTTCAGTATTATACATAATATACTTATTACAATATAAAATTTATATTGTAATAAGTAATATATTTGTAATGTTTGCGTGTAGTAGGTACGTAGTAAAAATTAAATACTGAACTTACTTACATACTTCCATAAAATAATACATTATAAATATACCTATCTCATATAGCAGGTTGGTTGGAAGAGATTTCTTTCCATTTAATTTCCATTTTTTGTTTAAAATAAATTGTAAAATAAAATATATAAAATAAAACTATATGCATATAACAAATAGGCAGGTAGGTACTTACTTTTCCGACACTGGCAATCACTAATATCGATTCACTTTACTTTTCTTTTCGAAAGTCTGGAAACAAATTCCGTCACTGGCCAACACTAATATCGATTCACTTTTCTTTATGAAATTCCGGAAACAAATGAGTAACGTTTATCCTTGACATTCGTATTTATATTGGTGAAGAATCAAACAAGTTCATGCAAGATTGGAAGCATATACAACACAAGTCGTAATAACTTGCACGTCTGAACAAGCGTTGCGGACGGGACGGCGGCCGGCGCGGCAACGGCAAGTCTCAACGCGTTGTACTGAATATGGAATAATGCAAGTTTTTACAAGTAACAGTCGCTGAGCTTCTTAAAATATTATAATAAATAAATAATAAATATTTGCCCGGACCGGGATTTGAACCCGGGACAGCTGGTTTGGCAGGCAGGCTTACTAACCACTGAACCATCACGTCGTCACTGCCTATAATTGATAGGAGAAGTCAAGCCAACATTTTAGTTCTTCACTATCGAAACCAAATTAATTTTCATGGACCCCCGCTTACGATTGTGGACCCCCATTTTTTGTTACACCCAACGTAGACCCCCGTTAAGTCTTCCGTGGACCCCTGGGGGTCCACCTGGACCACTTTGGGAACCACTGCTCTAGACTAATGTCACCAAGTTTAAAGTTTACTTTCCTCTTACCTCTGACTGGTGTGGTCTCACCTGTTACTATAGTCAAATAACATTGTTCCAAATGTCGTCGGGCAATCGCTGCCATAAAGGCCCAAGGATGTCTGGTCTTACTTGCCCCAGTGTCGATGACCATCTGGCAAGGAACGTTATTCAGGCTCCCCTCAACCAGTATCACATCCAAATCCTGTTTCACCAAATGCACATGTAAGAACATTAGGCCCTTCCCTCCAGCAGTCACCGACCCTCACCCCCCAAGATCGTTGTTTACAAGTTTTCCGATTGTGTTATATTCTCACCCGCATCTTGCTGCTTCTTTTCTAGCTGCTGCTTCTGTTGCTGCTGCTGTTGTGGGTAGTAGGCTCTCAGGTGCCCTGGCTGTCTACATGATCAACACTCAGGCCATTTTAGTGGGTGTCATCTAAGCTCTAGAGCATGTACCCTGGAAGCGATGTCTCTCAATGCTACCTGCAAATCCTTCAGTGTGTTAGTTATTCTGTCTTCGTCATCGTTCGGTGCCACTGCCTGTACTGGACGTCGGGGTGCGGCCCCCTGTCTTGCAGACTTCATCTCCAATGCTTGGGCCAGGGCATCCTGCATGTTATGGGGTGCAGCCAGATGTACTGCTTGCCGTACCTCTTTGTCGGTGATAGCATCGATGAAGAAACTGACTGTGATGATGTTGCAGTGGCTCCCGTTGTCGCTGGGTGCGGTTTCGCAGCTGTGCATGATGGGTATGTCGCAGGTATTGGTCGCCGAAACATAACTCCAAGGCCAACACCAGTGTGGGGTACTCCAGGCGATGTTGCGCTGGCGGAGATTGTAGTATGCTCATTGCAGGGCCTCTTAGTATAGTGGTGTGGTAGTAAGCCTGCTGTTCATCTGACCAGTCATTCAGGGTGGTAACTATTTCAAATTAATGTTGCTACTCTCGTCAAGAAGTCTGGCCATCATAAGAGGCGGGCTTAATTGCAACCTGCTTCCCTACTCTTGGCTGCACGACACCAATGCTGCAGAGCTGCTGGCTATCCTCCAAAGTTACTGTGTTGGTTATGACTTGCACTACTTTCCCACTTTTCTCGGCTGCAAGTATGGTGGTATTAGAACTCCATTACTGAAGAAATTCCTGCTATTCCTTCTTCAATGCTCTCATTTCCTGTTTCATTTCATTCAGACATTGACATTGTTCACTATTTCATTCACACTATCCATTCTTCCATTTACACTGTCCATTCCTTCATTTTCACTGTCTAATTTTCTCGTCCACACAGTCAGTTCTTGTATTCATTAACTCGCTAATGCCTTCAAATTTTCATTTATAGTGTTGATTTTCCTGTTTACATTTTCATTTACAGTGTCTATTTTCTCTTTCTACATGATCATTTACAGTGTCTATTTTTTATGTACTAAATCACTTAATTAGTTATGTGGCTAACATTATTAATTTTATCATTTGCATCTTCTCTCAAGCTATTCGCACTTGTGCTCACTTGGCTACTTAATCCCCCAGTTAATGCTCACAGTGCTTCCAGTTCTACAGAAATTTTTCTAGTTATCATTTACTGTGATGGTTGTATAAACAATCTCAATTTTTTTGGCATACAGCTTCTACAATTAACTAAATTTTCTTAATATCTCTAATAACTAGCTTATTGCCTTACTTGATTTATATTTGATTAATTAATAATTGTCTCCTACCCACTTCTGACACCAGTGTTACAAGACGCCAGAGGGTTGTAGCCAAGTTCATAAGCGATGGAGGTCTTGATAAAAATAAAGGAACAAAATTTGATTTTAATTTATTCACACAGCTATTATTTACAGCATAAATCTATCTATCTCCACTATTACTCGTTTTATTTCTCAATGTGCACATTATTTAATGTATCCCTATTCTAATTAAAGTCCTTCTCATGTCTTTTTTTGGCCATAGTCAATTAACTCACATTCATCACTAACACATGTTCAGTGTTATCTGTTGCCATCATTAGTAATGCCTTACACTCACATATCCAGTCCAATAGTCCAGCCTGCCAGTCGCACCTTCACTGCACCGATGCTTGCAGTCACCGATTTTCCTCCCGCTGGTCACTTCTGTCACCACTCGTTGCTCGTCTGGTTCATAGTATATTGCTCAAGGTCGCACAATCACTCAAACTCCTGATTCTCATAAACTCTTGGCTCAGAGGCCCAGTGTACTTATATTGTTTCAGTTGCCTGATCTGGAAGGTTCGCCACACCCCAAGTCACGCCGAGAGAAACTAGGTCATTAACCAAAAAACTCTTTCTGATAAACGCAGAAATTCAATCTGCTGAAGGTCAGGAGCATGCGAGCAGTTATAGGCTTATCGTGGCAGCTCGGCTTTGTAGTAACTTACAGCGTTATTGCTTGCCTGTCATTCAAACATCCCTTCGTGACTCGCCCCCCGCTGTCATATCACTACTCTGTCCTTCTCTGCCACTCACTTGCGCAGGACATGTCAAGGGAAGTGAGCAAATAACACTATTTACCTTTTGTTGTTCTATGTTTGTTATGTCAAAAGTGGTACTGTTTATGTATAAATTGTTTGTCATGTGTAAACATAATGTTTTATATCCAAATGGTTTTTCATGTGTAAACATTTGCCATCATACGTCTTATCTAGAAACCCTGTTGTAAAATTCTTTTCCTTCTGTTACAAGATTAAATAATTCTTATCTTTTGTTACTAGGTTAAGGAATTCTTTTATTATTGTTATAATGTTAATTAATTCTTGTTATTAGGTTAAGCATATTATGTAAAATGACAAAAACCTATATCCTTTAAGTGAACATTTACTGGGTATCAAAGGGCGGATGACAAATTAAAAAAAAATTATCACATTCAATTATTTATAACCACATATACATTTTACCTTTACATTCCTGCCTCCACATAACTGCTCTGTTCCTGCTACAGATATTAAACCTTGCAAGCAACTCATAATGCCTCACAATTAAAATAATTGTATAACATTTACAAGGCAAAAATCTTATGTACTGTTTCACTGGGTTTTTGAAGTAATTAAGTTCTTTTAATAAACATAATTATTTCAGAATTTAAATGATTTAATTTAAATTTTTCAGAATTTAAATAATATATTTGCGGGAATGCAACATTTTGCAGGAAATGGCTGAAACTACCTTAGGAGTAGTATATATTGTGCCACTTAATAGCTTTAGCTATGAGTGCCTTTGTGTATTAAAAAAATTCTTGAAAATGATGAAAAATATGCTGTTTAGTGATTTCTTTTACTTATAACATTATTTTATAGCTTAAAAAGTTAGTTCAATTCAATATCAAACAAAAATTATCCTCCTACAGGTTATATTTTTGAAAGAACACTTATTTGAACATTTAATTTTTGGTATAACTTTCAACTTTGGCACATTTTAAACACATTTTTGAATATAACTCTGCACAAATTTTTTTTGGGAAAAATTCTTTAATATTTGTTTACTCTAAGTGTTATGAAAAATATTATATTTATTTACATTTGTTATATAACATAATACATTTTTTTTGTTTTCAAAAAATTGAAGGTGGTCATCTTATACATCATGCCTGATTTGAGGTGGAAAGGGCTGACTCTTCATCCAACCCCATGAACATAAGTCTAATGGGGTTAGGTCTGGATATTGTGGTGGCTCTGTGTTTTGTCATTAATGATCTAAAATAAGAGGACCGATCAACATGTTAATCACACCGCATCACACATTAACAGAAAAATTCACTTGAAAATTTGTTTCCACTGTAGCATGTGGATTCATCATTGAATGTTACATGTATTGTTAACCCCTTTCTGGGTAAATGTGGCTTCATCAGTCAATATCAATGTAGGAAGCACTTCAAGTTTCCAATTAGCCAGTGACAGAATTTGAGGCGAATATTACTGTCCCCTATGTGAAGATGTTGCACAGGCTGTGGATAAATAGGGTACAAGCCCACATCATGCAGTGTTCTCCATACATGTTCATGAAACATCAAAGTGTACAGAAAGTCTACACATGCTAGTTTTGGGGCTATACTGAACCATGTCAAGAGTGTGTTTTTCATGTTGCAAATTGTGTTGATGGCTTCGTTATGATGCCAAATGAGCTCTGGGGAGCTTACCTCTTTCACTTAATGTATTGTAAACTTTGGAAAACACTCAGTGAATTGGAACTTAAAGTGTAGGAAAGTGCTGGCAGTGTTCAAAAGCAGCAGGTGCACTACCATTACAGAAGCTGTAAACATACAACATATCTGCGTATTCCCTGCGCAAATAAATGAATGGCATTTTTAGAAAGCAATTCTACTTTCAAGACAGACAACTATATAACTTCAATCTGTGTAATGTGATTGGAGGTGAGGGACATGTTGCATGGTGGCGGAGAGTGACATAATTAGGGCTGGGAAGAATGGAAACTATTTTGCTTCAGTTTCATAACACATGTAAATTAAAGTACCTCTAGATAGAAANATATGTTGCATGGTGGCAGAGAGTGACATAATTAGGGCTGGGAAGAATGGAAACTATTTTGCTTCAGTTTCATAACACATGTAAATTAAAGTACCTCTAGATAGAAAACCATTTGAGATAGGGCCCATATGTGTATGAACTGAACTTTTTTGCTTAAAATTACTTTTCCTTTCACCTCCCGGAATAATGTTTCTTCTTAAGACATCCTGTACATTGTGTTTGTTGTATATATGTGTCTTTAGTCTCAATTAATTTAATTGTAGAAGGGTTTTCAAACGTTTTCAGTTTCTCAATTTTCACCAAATATGTACGCCATGAAATTTTTACTTGTGATTTATTGAAATGGTTAGTATAAAATATAGTGAAGGTACTTATTAATAATGGTAACAGCTGGAGTATTGTTTTGTTGCATTTGGGATAAAATATGTTACTGGTAAATCATTGTCATTGTTGTCTCTCTGAATTGATTATTATTGGTACTGGAAAATGCTATTATAGACTGTATTTATGTGTACTAAAGTGGAATTGTGTAAATAAAAAAAAAATTTTATAAGCTTTAAGCAATTTTCAAGATAAAAGTTTGGAAGTATAGTGTGGACTTAAGGTAATATTCTATACTTATATGAATTTTGTTTTAATGAGAGTTTTTAAAAATGAACCACTGTATTTATTGCTAACAATGAGATATATTCCTTTGTTAGATATTATTTAATGTGAATTAAATTTTGTGTTAGTCTTGTGTTAAATTTTGTCATCAAATATGTTGTCAAATTCATGCTTTGCGTGCTACAACATTTTGTATGTTTTCTTTTAAGAATTATCAGTTAAACAAGCGTTTGTATTTAGTCTATTTTTATTCATGCGTATGTAAAACATGACATTAAGTATTGTATTACAAGCTGGTTTCATATAAGAATGTACACTGGTGAGCCAAAAAAAACTGGTACACCTGCCTAATATCGTGTAGGGCCCCCCCGAGCACGCAGAAGTGCCGCAAGACGACGTGGCATGGACTCGACTAATGTCTGAAGGTATGCAGGAGGCAATTCACACCATGAATCCTGCAGGGCAGTCCACAAATACAATCTGCGCCAATTTGAGAAAGGGTTGCACGTCTGTCACTTTTAATGATTCTCGTCAGTCGTCGTTTGTCCCGTTCTTGCACTATCTTTTTCCGGCCGCAGCGATGTTGAAGATGTGATGTTTTACCAGATTCCCGATATTCACTGTACACTTGTGAAATGGTCATACGCGATCATCCAAATGTTATTGCTACCTCGGAGATGCTATGTCCCATCTCTCGTGCGCCGACTTTAACACCACGTTCAAACTCACTTAAATCTTGATAACCTGCCATTGTAGCAGCAGTAACCAATCTAGCTGCCGACCGCATCGCGTTACTCTGTTTGGTTCCATACCTCTGTTATTTGCATACGCACGCCTATACCAGTTTTTTTTTGTCTCTTCAGTGTATTTTCATTAGAATTTTGNCAGCGCAGACAACTTGGCACGTTGGCTTCCCAAATGGGGGAGAGCAGTTGCCAGTGTGAACATTATCACTAATTTGTTTGGTTTATTTTTCCATGTCTGTCACCACAGAAGTCACATGACATTGGAGGGAAGGTGTTCAGTTGGTGGTTCAGAGCTAAATAAATTGTTGCTCCTTTAAATTGTTACTCTGCTGATGCAAAATGGTAAAGAGTCTTTAAGTAATGTCCCCCACCACTCCAAAAGCCTGTATATGAGCCAGGTGACTACAAGATAGTTCTCAGTTGAGAGACTGCAGTCAAAAGAGGAGGGTGTCACCTTGCTCTCTGACTGACACATGATAGAGAGCCTAACCTTTGCCTATCAATTAAGTGATCAGCAATGTTGCCAAATATTCTGTTACTGGCCCAATTGATCACCCATTCTCCTCTGTTCAATCTGTCACTTGCTCTAGCAGGCCTGCTAGTATGCACTTGGCTATNGCCCAATTGATCACCCATTCTCCTCTGTTCAATCTGTCACTTGCTCTAGCAGGCCTGCTAGTATGCACTTGGCTATGTCCATGCATGTATCTTCACACACACTCAAATTAGAGATGCTATATCATCTTACATAATCTTGCTTCACATAAATATAAAGCCATAAAAATTGAAATTGTCAAGTGTCAAACATTACCATTACTCGTATTTATAAGCTGCAGAAATAAGCTATGTAAATTTTTCTATTGACAAATCATATAGCAATAAAAAAGAATAAGAAAGTGGCAAATGCAAATTATTACTAACTATTAGAAAAATATAGCAAGAATTTTGCTTACAACGAACTCGTTTTGAAGAAGGTATATTCTTTCATAAAACAAACTTGCTATAAAATGTGTAATGTCAATGAATAGATAAAATAAATTTAAAAAATATGCATGAACTTATTCTGAATGAAATATAAACATTTTTGTTGCTGAAATTGTGCTAAGTAAGGAATAATAATTTCATGACAATCAACTTGAAACATGTCACATTCTTTCATTTATTGTTGGATGGTGGTAACTTTACAAAGCATAGAGATCTCTCTTAGCATGCAGCAAAAGTGAATGTATAATATGAGGTGGCTTGTGAAGCAAGCATTCAACTCCTTGAAAACATAATAGAGAAACATAATGAAATATTACCAGTTCTACTAAAATGAATAGGTATCTGCCGTGTCATTTCTCTGAAAAGGTGTAGAAGAAAAAGGTTAAATAAACAAAAAGGTTATTATTTCTGTAATGATGGCAAACTCAGCATATATTCATAGGCAAATAATCAAACTTATATATAACAAACCTGTATTGTTAATAACCCTTTCTTTTGTAAGAAAGTTTAACTACTCACATTGTCAGTAGTTAATACTGATTTGCATTTTTAAAGACTTGTGTAAACATAAACAAAGTTTATAAAATGTTGCCTTTAGGCCATACTAAACATTGAAANTTGCATTTTTAAAGACTTGTGTAAACATAAACAAAGTTTATAAAATGTTGCCTTTAGGCCATACTAAACATTGAAACGTTTGACATGTGAAAGTTTCTCAAGTACACAAAACTACATTTTTTTTTTTACATACTTTAATATTAGTATATGGAAATGCAGTATATGTGAGCATTAGGGTGGTCCAAAAAAGCGAAAGTTACAAATTTGTTTCTCCTCAAGGCAGATATTTTTCCTTACATAAAATAGATAAGCCCTGCAAAATTTCTGGTCATTATGACTATATTTAGGTGTCGCAACCATAGTCCACTTTGTGAATGCCTTTTAAAATAAAAGAAAATGTACAAAAAAAATCATGTTTATTGTTCACATACCCAATTTGGCCATAGCAGAAGACCTATGAAAGTAGTCGCTGATGTCTGAGACACATGAGAACCTGGAAGTTCGAAAGGTCCAGAGCTTCCTGCAAGAGATGTAAGAGCAAGAAATAAATTTCTTTACAAGCAACATTAACACTATGGGGGTGGCTCATTGGCTGAGACAGACTGTAAGTCCATTGAAAAGAGATGCTTTGCAGGCCTTTCTGTTCACGATATGTAAGTTTAATCTAATCCCTAAAGAGGTAGATTTTTAGGAAATAGAAGGCCTTGGCCATCCATCTGGCATGCTGAAGAGCTACAGGTGCTCTGAAGCCGATATGTTTATTCGGAACCCCTCTGAGAAAAATCAGGCTCAAATGTTGCAGTTCAGCATAGTCATCTCTCAGAAACACTTCTATATTAATTAACACCACCTGAAAGCACAAAGGAAAAGATCATATTTTAGTTCTGTGAACAATGAATGTACTAGTGAAAGTCACACAAGGTTGCCACCCCTAAATATGGTCCGTTTTAGCGGAATTTTTCTCCCTGTGTATATTTCATTCAGCTGAACAAAGGCAAGCTTGAGGATAAAACAATTTTAGAAAATAATTTTAAGCCCATTTTTGGACCATCCTAGTGAGCAGTTTCCAGTTATAATACTTATCAATTCAGAAAGATTATAAAGTTAATTTATAAGTAATGTATTTTATCTCAAAGATAGTGAAATGATACTCAGCTGTTAGCATCGTTGAGTAACTTCACTATATTTTACAGGAGCCATCTTAATATATCAAAAGTTTTAATTTTGGTGAGACACACAACTGAAACATATGCAACACCAATTCCTAATATTCCTAATCGTAAAAATGTGGTGCTTAAATAAAGTATACAAAAGTTGTGAATTGGAGATTCATGATGTTAATAAATCACACACATTCATATTTACATTAAAAATCATAAGCATTTTAAGCATATGGATGCTCTACATTTTGGTTGCTAATTTTACCAACTACAACAAAACAAAAGAGAAGAAAAAATATCTGACCCTGCCAACCCAACACACCTCCTCAAAGGCATATTTTTTGTTATAAAAATAAATATCATGAGGCTACTTTAGACCTAAAGCAGAACAAAATTTTCGAAACTTGCCTTTAACCAGAGGTTTTGCCATCATATCACCAACCTGCTTATCTGTACTTACATATTCTATTCGTAGAATGTTTTACTTACATATTCTATTCTTACAATGTTTAAAAACCTTATCTATAACAAAAATAACTTTTAATATCAACATGCTTTAGTGTATGGTGGAACTGAGTGTTCTTACCTAAACTAATGACTGGTTGGGTATTCATGTATAACAATACTGTAGTTTTTTTCTCAGTAACGATTTAAACACATTTCAAAACCAACAGGTTTCACTTGTAGCCGTACGTAGAGTCGCAAATATACAGATTTGGTTTACGACAAAGCAACTGTACTTTGTTTACGTGATACCCAAGAAACTGTACAACTGAAAACTTTCAATAGAAATCCATTTGTTGATTTGTTGTCTACTCTGCCATATGCTCAATATGAATGTACTTATCTTATTAGTTCCTTATCATTGCAAAAACATAAGCACAGATTAAGTGTGCAGCTGATGTAGCGTATGTCACAAATCTTCAGTAGTACATGAGTGATACGTACTTAAAACACTCAAAAACTAAACAAATATCAAGTCTTTAACACAACATGGTATACATCATAGACCCAATCAACATTCTACACCTACCTTCTATCTCTTCGCTTTAGAACGCTAGAGACCATGGTGGCTGAGTGGTTAACCTGCTCGCCTCCCACCAAGGCAAACCGGGTTCTATCCCCGGCCGGGTCACTCCTGGATTTTTGAATTTGGGAATCGTGCCGGACGATGCTGCTGGTCAATGGGTTTTCTCGGGGATCTCCCATTTTTGCGCCCCTTCATTCTGGCGCTGCTCCATACTCACCTCAATCACCCTCATTGGCTCTCAAGAACTCACTGTTAAGAGTTGCCCAAATCTCTTCACTTCACTTACTTTCAAAATGTTCTCTTTTTAGCAAAATTATTAAAATTTTCTCCAATTAGTGTAGTCACAGCTTTAAGGGTCCCATCTAACTAAGAGGATAAATAGAGTGCAGACTGTTAGCAATCCAGGTTTTTTTTTTACAAACCCTCTCACATGTGTTGCTAGATTTTTAGATAAAAGAGTTCAAAGTTTCTGCTAGTAAGTTATTGTTCTTTGCAAGTGCTGGAACAATCACTATTGTTTTTTTTTTAATTCATGAAATGGCCATATTAACCTCTTTTAAACTCCCAGTTGCTAGCCGAGTGCAACTCAGAAGCTTTTGAAACTACGTTACGGAAGTACTCTGAAGCTTCATGCGAGTTAAACAAAGATAAAAGTGATATATCTCTACAGTTAATAAAAAAATGGCAGTGGTATTTCTGAAGCATGTTTCACCCTTTGTTAGAGGCTGTAGCGTGGTGCACTCTATATAAGTCACCAGCGGGCATGCATAGCCACGGCCCTACTCCACTCCAGCTTCCTCCCCTCCGTGCTTGCTCAGATTCAAGATCATAAAAGCAAGATGTTGGAAGATACCACAGAAGCAGGAGTGAGATCTTGGACACGAAAGTGCAATATGCGGGAACGCTGCAACTATTTCTGTCTTCGGTACGTACAGTAGATAGTAAAACATTTTTCAGGAACCTGCAGTAAATTTTTTCAGTAAAGGATGTGGCGAAGGAATACTAATAAAGAGGAAACCAAACACAGCTTCAATTGTATGCAGTACTGAAAAAAAAAAATGTCGAGCAANTCCTGGATTTTTGAATTTGGGAATCGTGCCGGACGATGCTGCTGGTCAATGGGTTTTCTCGGGGATCTCCCATTTTCGCACCCCTTCATTCTGGCGCTGCTCCATACTCACCTCAATCACCCTCATTGGCTCTCAAGAACTCACTGTTAAGAGTTGCCCAAATCTCTTCACTTCACTTACTTTCAAAATGTTCTCTTTTTAGAAAAATTATTAAAATTTTCTCCAATTAGTGTAGTCACAGCTTTAAGGGTCCCATCTACCTAAGAGGATAAATAGAGTGCAGACTGTTAGCAATCCAGGTTTTTTTTTTACAAACACTCTCACATGTGTTGCTAGATTTTTAGATAAAAGAGTTCAAAGTTTCTGCTAGTAAGTTATTATTCTTTGCAAGTGCTGGAACAATCACTATTGTTTTTTTTTTAATTCATGAAATGGCCATATTAACCTCTTTTAAACTCCCAGTTGCTAGCCGAGTGCAACTCAGAAGCTTTTGAAACTACGTTACGGAAGTACTCTGAAGCTTCATGCGAGTTAAACAAAGATAAAAGTGATATATCTCTACAGTTAATAAAAAAATGGCAGTGGTATTTCTGAAGCATGTTTCACCCTTTGTTAGAGGCTGTAGCGTGGTGCACTCTATATAAGTCACCAGCGGGCATGCATAGCCACGGCCCTACTCCACTCCAGCTTCCACCCTCCGTGCTTGCTCAGAATCAAGATCATAAAAGCAAGATGTTGGAAGATACCACAGAAGCAGGAGTGAGATCTTGGACACGAAAGTGCAATATGCGGGAACGCTGCAACTATTTCTGTCTTTGGTACCTACAGTAGATAGTAAAACATTTTTCAGGAACCTGCAGTAAATTTTTTCAGTAAAGGATGTGGCAAAGGAATACTAATAAAGAGGAAACCAAACACAGCTTCAATTGTATGCAGTACTGAAAAAAAAAAATGTCGAGCAANAAAGGAATACTAATAAAGAGGAAACCAAACACAGCTTCAATTGTATGCAGTACTGAAAAAAAAAAATGTCGAGCAAAGGCAGAGTGAAATAATGTGGATGATAGCAGGTTAAGATAAATCCAGTTCCACTAAGGTTCTTCTCAGGGGTCTTCTTTTGCAACAAAACTATTAGAGTAATTATTTATATCCTTTGTGATAAAAGTTTGGAGATTTTTAGTGCGCAGTTCTCAGCTGTCATATAGAATATTAACTGAATATTGTATTGTGTATCATTATTCTTTGGTCATTAGGAAACATTTGCAGAGTGAAGTTCATTACAACATGAGTTTGGAGAAGGTAAGCAAAATTGTAATCTAAATTGTTATAGAAGGTGGAATTTTCTCAATAAAAAGGGAGGATATTACCCATCAACTGTTCACAGGTTTCAGATTTAAATTCATAACAACATTATTCACGGAATTGTACTTTTATCTCAAGTAAGTTGTATTATTTTGGATTAAAACCATTTGATTTGTTGATTTTCGAGGGCACCTAACTTCATTACAAATAACAGTATAATATATGTTTTCTATCTTATTTTGCATAGGGAATCGCCTCAGAGCATTTTTATCAATAGTTCTCTATCAACCTTTACTGCATCATTCTGTAACCTTTTGTTTTATTTAAACCTGAGTCGTATAGATAGTATCTAGTACAAAGCTAGTTGATATTGTTACAAGATGCCTGAGGGGCATATCCGAGTTCATAAGGGATGGAGGTCTTAATAAAAATAAAAGAACCAAATTTTATTTTAATTTATTCACACAGCTATTATTAACAGCATGTGTTCCTGTCTTGCTGACTTCACCTCCAGAGCTCGGGCCAGGGCGTCCTACATGTTGTGGGGTGCAGCCAGATGTACTACTTGCCGTACCTCTGTGTTGCAGATGGCATCAATGAAGAAGCCAACTGCAATGATGTTGCACGTTTCCTTGGGGCATCCTTCTAGAAATAGGTGGGAAAGCTGCACAATGTCTTGCCATAGCTTCTGCAGTAGCTCTCCTGGTCACTGGGTGCAACTTCACAGTTGGGCATAGTGGACATGTCGCAGGTATTTGTTGACAAAACATAGTTCCAAGGCCGACACCAGTGTTGGGTACTCCAGTCTATGTCATACCAGTAGAGATTGTAGTATACTCAATGCAGGGTCTTACAGTACAGCCACGAGGTAGTAAGCCCACTGTTCGACTGACCAACCATTCAGAGTGGCGACTATTTCAAAATTATGTTGGTATTCCAGCCAAGAAGTCTGGGCATCATAAGGGGCAGGCTTAATAGAGATGCCCTTCCTCATTCCTGGCTGCACGACACCAATACTGCAGAGCTGCTGACTACACTCCGAGGTTTCTGCGTTGGTTACGGCTTGCACTGCTTCCTCATATTTCTCAGCTGGCGATGATGTTATAGTAGAACTCCGCTGCTGAAGAAATTCCTGCCATTCCTTCTTCATCGCACTAATTTCCTGTTTCATATCATTCTGAACCAAGTCCATTATTTCATTTACACTGTCCACTATTTTGTTTACTGTCAATTGTCTTGTCCACGCAGTCAATTCTTGTGTTCACTAACTCACTAATATCTTCTATTTTCCGGTCTACATTTTTGTTTACAATGTCTCTTTTCCTGTCTACATTATCTATTTTCTTATCTACAAAATCACTTACATTAATTATCTGGCTATTTACATTCTCGTTTACACTTACTATTACTGATCTAGTTTGGTTATTTACAGTTACCTGTTACAGTTTCAGTTAACATGGTTATTTACATCTCACTTCAAGCTATTTACACTTGCTCTCGCACCAATTATCTGGCTACCTAGCCCCTCAATTAATGCTCGCAGTGCTTCTAGTTCTGCAGACATTTTTCTAGTTAACATTCACTGTGACAGTTATACAAAGCAGTCTTTAATATTTTGGCCTACAACTATTAAAGTTGATGAAATTTTCTAATATCCCTAATTACTAGTCTATTGCCTAACTTGATTTACAATTAATTAATTAATAGTTTGCCTCCATCCCACTTCTGACATCAGTGTTACAAAAATGCCTGAGGGGGATATCTGAGTTCGTGAGGGATGGAGGTCGTGATAAAAATAAAAGAACTAAATTTTATTTTAATTTATTCACACAGCTACTATTTACAGCATTAAATTATCTATCTTCTCTATTACTCTTATTCTTTCTTGGTGAGCGCAATATTTAATGTCTATTTGAACTCTAATTAACGTCCTTATTAATGTCTATGCTTGGTTATAGTCAATTAACTCATACTCATCATTAACACACGTTAAGTCTGTCTGTTGCCATCACTTATAATGTCTTTCACTCACGCATCCAGTCCAATAGTCCAGACTGCTAGTCACACTCTTCACTGCTCTTGATGCTCGCAGTGGTCGATTTTCCTCCCACTGGTCACTTCCGGCACTAGTCATTGCTCTTCTAGCTTGTAGTATATCGCTTAATTAACGTCGCTCAATCGCCCAGACTCCCAAAAATTATCAACTCCTCAACTCGGGGACCAGACGCTCTTATATATCATTCGTCCTGACCACCTGGAAGGTTCAACACACCCTGAGTCACGCTGAGAGAATCTAGGTCAGTAAACCAGAAAATTCTTCAGATAAATGCAGAAATTCTATCTGCCGAAGGTCAGGAGCATGTGAGCCACCAAATGGTAATTGTGGCTGATGCCTTTATAACTCAACAACCTGTTAGAATTACCGCTCGCCTCTCAATCAAACATTCCTTTATGACTCGCTGCCCAATATTGTATCACTACTCTGTCCTCCACACACTCTTAGCTTGCTCGGGTGATGCAAAGTACAGACACGTAACAATATAAAACACACATTTATGTGGAGTGTGATAAGTGTGATTAAATGTGAGTCCATCTCTTTCTCATCAGTTTTTCTGTATTTTTTTTTTTTTGGTTGAGAAATTTGTATTGCCATAAATTTGTATTTTTTTCTTTAACCGTTATGAAGGTTTTTCTTGTCTTATGCTATGTAGATTATAAGAAAAATAAATGCAAATTATAAAATGACATACAATTTCTTGAGCATTTGTTGTTCTGGGTTAACTTACAAGGAGTTACAAGTGATAAATTACTGTTTGGGGTATTCATGCCAAATTAATTACAATAGTGTTCAAGCTATTTAAATAAAAATAAATAGAGTTACATGAATTTAATGAATTAATTTGGCAGCAGCGTAGACTTCAGTCCTTTACAGTCTCTAGCCACATTTGTTTATTCATTGGATGGTCTCATGGTCTTAGGCTTTTTATTCAACTTGGTTACACGTGATATGGTCACATTATTTCTGTGTTTTCAGTACTGGCAAAAGAGCATATACATGTTTGAAGTCTAGCCTACCACCAAAATAATTTGCAAAATTCACCTACCTCTAATAATAAAAGTTGAGTATTTAATGTAACATTGATATTGTTACTTTGTTGAGTTGTAGTTTGTAGGATTATTTTTCTCCCTTTGTACATTGCCTCCGAAAAGCTATTTCAAATATTAAATTTTTCTTTANTGTAGTTTGTAGGATTATTTTTCTCCCTTTGTACATTGCCTCCGAAAAGCTATTTCAAATATTAAATTTTTCTTTAATAACAGGACACTGTATTTCAAATACAAAATTTTTTTTCCTTTTAACATTTTTTTTCATTGCAAAATATTAATGTTTTGCAATTAACTAATTATTTTCTATTGGTCCAGTGGAAATAAGGAAAGGTGTAACAATTTTCAACAACATGTGTGTCTTGTTTCATACTAGTTTATTGGGACAATTTAGAAGCCTGTATTTTCAAGTCATGTCATTATAGTTTATCTCATTGGGACCNATCATACTAGTTTATTGGGACAATTTAGAAGCCTGTATTTTCAAGTCATGTCATTATAGTTTATCTCATTGGGACCACATTGTCAAATACTGTTAGACATTTCTACATTGAAATTAAACAGTGTATTGAAACCTCATGTTCATTACATCACCCTATAGGCTATTCACAGTAAAGTGAGCACTTTTAAAAGCCCTCTCATTTGGAATAATAGTTAGTAAATATATTTTATTTTAACCTTAGACATTAACTTTTGAGTGTGATGGAATACACACACTGTGTTTATTACTTACATGGCAATATTTATTCAAGAAGGTGGTTAAAGGATAACAAATTGCTGAAAGTAAAAAGTTACTAGGGCCTCAAAATTGCTCACTTTACCTTGAACAGTCTATAAACACAAACTTATTCCCTTTTTTTAAAATCATGACACTAAGAAATTTTCCTTAGAGTCCTATTTAAAATGGATTAATTTTAGTGTTAAATGAAGAGACTTTAAATACAGAGGAATAACAAAACTTAAAGANATCATGACACTAAGAAATTTTCCTTAAAGTCCTATTTAAAATGGATTAATTTTAGTGTTAAATGAAGAGACTTTAAATACAGAGGAATAACAAAACTTAAAGACAAACATTTCAGTAAATTTGTGCAAGCAAGAATATAAATCTTGCCATTTGCAGGCATTCACATAACTTTTAATGTTCCTTATTTCTTCTTGAAACTCCCAACCAAGTTGGTCTTTCATTGGTAATTCACTCTCTAGGATTTGAACCAAGGACCACAGAACTTCTATAAAGTTTGATTTTATTTATTTTTAAAAATATTTTTACATATTTCTTATAAATTATTACAAATTAAAAAAAAAATTTTTTATTAATACGGAAAGAAGTAAACAAATTTCAGAACATCAACCGTACAGCAAGAATGGCAGGACACAGGAATATTTTTTATTCAAAGAATTTTTAAGACAAAATAGTTTTATTTTTTTTAAAGAATTTTTTACAGTTTTTAAAACAATACATACAGCTAAAACCATTTATTTAAAAATTAGTTTAAAGCAATTTTATAAAATTCTTTTTAAATGTAAAATATTGACTGGAACTATAAATAATGCATCGCTAAAGAATTTTTAAATTTCTTTAGTTTTTTCGAAATGTTTTCTTTTGACTTTTTTGAGATCAATTTCACATAGATAAGATTGTCTCAAGTTAAAGATAAGGCCACTATGCTCCCAGTCACTGGTGGAGGATCCAAATGAAGAGCAAGCATGGACCCATTAAAAATTATATTGCCTCTCTCCAATCCCATCCGTGTCCCAATATCACCATTTTTCTATTACTTACACTGCCAAGTTTTGAGGAAGAGTGTAACATAACTTTTATTACTACAGTGCAGTAACTCTTTTATACACTCATCAGCAAAAGAATGATAAACTATAAGGAATCAACATTCAGGAATGAAATGTGGCAGGTAGATTAAGCAATTTCAGACATGCAGAATATAAACCTTTCATTCTTAGCCATGCAAGTGATGTCAGCAAGAGTGGGCCTTATCGCTGTACCCGCCGCACTATGTAAGATCATCCTGGTGTACATGCTTTCTATTCTGACTTATACTGTTGTGTTGGTAGCACTATTTTTAAGTTTTATGCCTTAAGATAAGTTGGACAGCACTTGAAACAATTGGACACATTAGAGAGGTTTCGTATCATAGGGACATGGGAAGCAGAATATAATTTTACTGTATTGCACACCATGCCAGTCGTGTAGATATTATCATAGCATGCTCTTTGTGCCACTAGATAGAGGAAGGCATGTGCACACAACAAGCAGGATGTGGGAGACCGCCACAAACCACACTGAGGGAGAACCAAACCCATTAATTGTCCAACGTGCATGGAATCCCTCAACCTCATAATAGTAGATTTTCAGTGAGCAACATCCTGTGAATGCCAGTACCATTTGCAGGCAGATGTACGATGCAGGACTACATGCATGCAGACTGTTATGATGACTGCACTTAACACCATGTCACTGTCGTCGCAGACTGCAATGATGTTGTGACCAACTCCTATGGAGCCATGCAGAATGGCAGTGAGCAATCTTCGCTGATGATTCGCGCTTTTTTATCTTGGTGGGGGTGACCAATACATCCGTGTGTGGAGACAATGTGGGCAGCGCCAAAATGAATGGTTTGTTGTCATATGTCAAGACTGCTTGGTGTCATGGTGTGGGGTGCTATTTCGTACTATGCCTGACCATTGTTGGTTTTCATCACTGGTCCTTTGACAACCCAATGGTATGTTTGAGGTCCTGCAACCAGTAGCCCTGTGGTTTGTAAACGCCCATGCCAGTGCTTTATTCCAACAGGACAGTGCCTATCCTCATACCGCTGCCATCTCAATAGCATGCTCTGTTATGGCCAGCAGCATTGCCAGACCTATTCCCAAATTAAAATCTATGGGATGCTATTCACTGCTCTGTCGCGACTCTACCCAGACCGCAAACTCTACAGGAACTGCAAGCAAATATTCAAGCTGCATAAGATGGATTACCACAAGATACTGTTAGGGACCTCTGCTAACTCTATGCAGGGAAATGTGGCAGAATGTTAGCAAACATGGTGGCCTGTTGTCATATTGACAGATGTATGTAGGTGTAGTGCAATAAATATTGATCGTACCAGTCTTGAATTGTATAGTTTTTTGGTTCTTGGTGACGTTTATCTTCCTTCTGAATACCATTGCAATCTAACACTTCCGTGTGGGTGAAAATATTTTTTTAATGATAAGTGTAAATTGTTGGTTTTTGAGACCATGTTTCCCGGTGTGCAGATAATCTGGTAGGTCTAGTGCAGAATAGATGTGTGATGTGTTGTTTGCTTAGGAGTCATTCTTGCAACAAATAATATTTATGATAATGTGATATTTTGTCATCCAGTCGTACTCGGTGCTACGGTTAATTTATAAATAGCCTCTGCATGTATAAACAACTGTAAACTACAAGATCTTGCCTTTTTGACAAGCAGATGCCAGTTTTAATCATGAAATACTTTATTATTATGAATGAAAATGTGCTATCTGACAATTTCCCTGAATTCCTATTACTTCCAAGTTTCACACATATTCACTGTTAAAAAAAGTGTATAAATATAGTACCCAAACACTTTTAATATTAAAATAAATCGGTACCGCATGACTCGACTTGACTACAGCCAAGTAATTAACGGCCAGCTCGTGAGTTATTAATAGCAGCGGTGCGCAACTTGCGGCAACTGAACTGGTGGCTCCACAGTTAAGTCGCAGCACCATTAAGCCTCCCCCCGTAAATCGGGAGTTGATTGCATATGTATAAATATGTATATATAAGTATATATATATATATCACATATAATTGCTCAACAAGCAGATTATGTTTCAAAACATATTTTAGTGTAAATGTGCTGGAATCTTGGCTCTGCCCATCTTGTTATATGTCTAGTAACACTATATAACCAGATCCATCAGAGCTTCCCTCCCATACTTCTCGTTGGTAGTTTTAGGCTTGGCGGGGCTAGAAACCTTTGTTTGCAGTTCCTGCGCCAGGACTACTGACGAGCGGTGAGGTGTAAACTAGAATAATACATATATAAATGCATTCGCTATTACAGTGGACAGTTTGATATGTCTGCAGATATTATTACCATAGACAAATGTGATTTTTGCAATACTCTACCAAAATAAAATACATCACTTCAAAAAACTTTAACACGCATAACATTTTTCTCTTATTTTACTAGTACTGTATATGATATATCTTCTTGAAAAAAAACCAAGTGGTCTATCACTTATTTTGTTCACTATAACAGTGATTATGTGGTGTGTTTTTATTTGTTGAGTAACGCAGCAGACTTGTGTATTAGATATAAACATTAAACAAAATCAAGCCGGAAATGTTTCCAAATCAGAATCCAAAATAATAAGCATACTAAGTCATCAACAAACGGTAATCATAAACTAAGAGAAATCCAAGTCCTAATAACACAAGCAATGTAAGAAAGCAATGAGTGAGAGCACAATGATAGCAAAAACACGTGACAATAGTCGCATGTGGAAACATTCAGCCATCGAAGGGATAGAGGGTGGGCAGAGTAAATAGGTATTGGCTACCACCATCCCCCTAGGTGGTATCTATTTTTAGATGTGCAGGACTTATAGTATAGTGCTCACCAAGAGAAATACAACATGTAGCAAATAAAAAAGTGGACCAAATTAATTTTTCAAATGATTTCCACCAAATGTTCTGCTTTTTTCACTGTTCCTCAAATACTAGTCGTTTTAGAAATATGATTGTTTTAAATGGGTTTGATATTAAGAGATTCTAATGCATCTTATTTTATTTTTAAAATGTTTTGTATAATGTAAAAAATTTTTGTTTTGTCAGTGATTTTTAGCCCCCTATCGTACATTAACATATATTAGTGCATTAAATGTAATTTTTTTCTTGTGTATCTTATTTCAGACAATGCCTTGGGGGCCATTGTCTGTAGTAAAGATGGAGACACCACAGGAATCAAATGATGGCCCAATTCTTTGGATCCGTCCTGGGGAACAACTTGTTCCCACTGCTGAGACAAAGAAATCTACAACCAACAGGAGAAGGTATGTTATCTTTGTTCTTTTAGTATTTACAATATGTAAGTAACTGATATTGATGTCATAACTTTCTTTGGATTTGGTTTATAATTGGAAACCTGTGGTTTTATAATTTTTCCAATGTTGTGTTTTCCACTGGGTCTTTTGAGTTTTTTTTCACAGACTTTTATCATAGTGTTACAGCTGCTCTTCGTCGCTTCCCTTGCCCCGTCCTGTCCGCGAGAGCAAAGGATTATCAGGCAAATGTAACTTAAGGAGCAGGCTGCTATTCACAAATGCAAGCTGCCGAGTGTCCCCATGATAAGCTTCTCGCAACTCACGTGCTCCTGACGTTCAATGTATTGAATTTCTGTGGTTATCTTTGAAAGAATGTTCTGCTTCAATGCCCTAGTCCCTCTCAGCATGACTTGGGGTGTAGGGAACCTTCTAAATCAGGTCAGCAAAACTATTTAATCTGTGGGGCCTTCGAGTTGACAGACTAAGAGTTGAGAGTTTGGAGGATTGTGTGATTGTGTGACCTTAAGCTACAGCTGTGCAAAGACTGCAAAGTGATGAGCCAGCAGAGCAACAAATGGTGATGAAAGTGATCAGCGGGACTAGAGTCTGCAGACTGTGAGCTTTAGTGCAGTGGAGAGCGAGACTGGCGGGTGGGACTATTAAACTGGATGTGAAAGTTATAGATGTTTGGAATGATGTATATAGAAAGATTATGTATGTGTAAATAATAAGTGTGAATTAAGTGACTATAACAATATAAATCCATTAATAAGGACTTTAATTAAAATTGAGATAGACATTAAATATTGTTCTCACTGAGAATAACAAGAGTATTAGTGGAGATAGATAGTTTTATGATGTAAATAATAGCTGTGTGAATAAATTGAAAATCAAATTTAGTTCATAAAATTTTTATTAAGACATCCATCCATTAAAAACTTGAATATGCCGCTCTGGCATTGTGTAACACTGGTGTCAAAAGTGGAATGGAGGCATTTCATTGTAAATTAAGTAGAGAAATAGGCTAAAAAGTTAAGACTTTTGTGTAATTATTGCAGTAAATTTTAACAAGAAAAATGTGTGCATAGTTGGAATCACTGCGAGCATTAATTGAAGGGCTGAGTAGCCAAGTGCGCTTGAGAGAAGTTATAAACAACCAAGAACTGCTAAGCCACACCCGATGATAAGGGAAGCTACTGCAGGAGCTATGGCAAGACATTATGTGACTATTCCTCATATCTCCTGAAGGGTGCTCCTAGGAGGTGCTTGACATCATCACAGTGGGCTTCATTGATGCCATCGCTGATATAGATATGGCAAGTGGTACGTCTAGCTGCACCCCACACCATGCAGGAAGCCCTGACCTGAGCACTACAGCTAGAGTAAGCAAGACAGAGGTCCGCACCTCGACGTCCGGTATGGGCAGTGACGCTGAATGAAGANACCTCGACGTCCGGTATGGGCAGTGACGCTGAATGAAGATGACTAAGACACTGAAGGACCTAGCTTCCAGGTTACGTGTTACAAAACTTAGCTGCCCCCACCCAAATGGCAGGAATGTTGGTCAGGTGGACAGCTGGGGCATCTGAGAGCCTACTGCCCACTACAGCAGCAGTAGCAGCAGCAGCAGCAGAAGCAACAGTATGAAAAGAGGAAGCAAGAGGAAGAACAAATGGCTTTGATTTATCTAGTCAATCNCAGCAGCAGCAGAAGCAACAGTATGAAAAGAGGAAGCAAGAGGAAGAACAAATGGCTTTGATTTATCTAGTCAATCACTTGGATAAAGAAATTTGTGAGCTTCGTGCATATGCCCAACAACTGAGTAACAGCATCAACAAGCTGATTCTGCAAGCTGTACACCTCACAAAGCAGTTGGAAAATGCACACAATGACCTGTGAATGCTGTCCAGATTAGCTGTGTGTACTGTGCCACATAGCAGTGAAAGGAGCCCATGGCATGGAGCAAGTGATGTGATGGCCCCTCTCAGCAGTGGCTCTGAGGGTATCAGTCCCATAAGGGATGTGATTCGGGAGGCAAAGAACCAGCTGCATGAGGCTCGAGAAGGAGTGAAGCAGTCGACAGGAGCTACCAGTGCTCCAGGGTATGTAAGACAAGGATCCAGTCACAACCTGTGGCATCCACCACAAGTGCCAGCACTTCTCAGATTGGTAGACGTAGTCTAACGGAAGATGCAAGGGGAAATTCTGTAGTTGAGTCATCATTTTGAAACAATAATGAAAGGATTGGTTCTTCTGTAATGGGGCCAATGACTAGATTCTAGTAGATTGAGAGAATCCAGCCCTACTGCAAACAGGGGCATATAGAAAACTGGCATATTGCTAGCAGCAAAAAGAACTTCTAATTGATATGCCTAACTTCATTAGGTTAACACAGCAGCGGTGAACCCTACGGAGAGTTTCCATGTTTCTTCTGTAGTTGTTCATACATAGCAAGAGCTTTCAAGATATAGTGACAGGATGAAGACCTGGTATGACAGGAGAACATCAGGCGAGGCATTTCAAGGACAACAGGTTCAGCTGTACAACCCACAAAGTCGAAAAGGGTAGTGCTCCAAGCTGCACAAATGTTGAGAAGTTCCCTACAGAATTCTGAAAATAAATTATGTGGCCTTTCAGATTTGTCATCAAGGCTCTCGGGCGAAGCCAAAGGCTACTGGATCGACCGACTGGAACTGTACAAAGGTCCAGATGTTGCAGTTTCTCTTCGAGACAAACAGACTTGAGGAGGGGTCAGTGTTACACAGTGCTGCTCTTTGGCACTTCCTTGGCCCTGTCCTTATGAAAGCGAAGGAATATCAGGCAAGCGTAACATGAGAAGCGGGTGGCGATTCACAAAGGCAAGCCGCCACATGCCACCGCGATAAGCCTATCGCAACTCTGGTGCTCCTGACCTTCAGTGGATTGAATTTCTGTGGTTATCTTTGAAAGAATGTTCCAATTCAAATCCTTAGCCGTTCTCAGTGTGACGCGGGGTGCATGGAACCTCTAGATTGGGCCAGCAAGACTATTTAAGCCGCGATGGGTCTCTGAGCGGACAGTCTGAGAGTTAAGAGTTTGGAGGATTGTGTGACCTTAAGCAACAAATGTGTGAAGACAGTGAAGCAACAAGTCAGCAAAGTGATGAGTGGTGACTAAAGTCACCAGCAGGAGTGAAGTCTGCGGACTGTGAACATTTGTGCAGTGGAGAGAGAGACCAGCATGCAGGACTACAGAACTGGACGTCTGAGTGACAGACATTTGGAATTATGGAAATAGACAGATTGCATATGTATAAATAATGAGTGTGAATTAAGTGACTGTAACCAAAATAGAGACTTTGATAACAACTTTAATTAGAATTGAGATAGACATTAAAATATTGTGATCACTGAGAATAACGAGAGATAGGTTGGATATAATGTTGTAAATTATAGTTGTGTGAATAAATTAAAATTCAAATTTAGTTATTTTATTTTTATTAAGACCTCCATCACTCACAAACTAGAATATCCCCCTCAGGCATCTCGTAACAATATGTAGCGTGAACATGGATACGAAAAAATTAAGGAATATAGCAAAATGCATTGCAATGGTATACTCTACCCCATACTGGCATTTAAACAGTATACTGTGTTCACAAGCTGACAGCACTGTGAAGATGGTCAGAGACATTATGTAGATCTGCAGTATGCAGACCAGAGCAAAGTAGGTAGTTAACGTGTTCTCGATATGCAGTTGGTGTGGGTGTAACAGCAATCTCTCAAAGAATACATATTAATGATTAAAGAAGCATTAGGCATTGTAAGTTCTGAAGTTTGATGTAGATTCAGAGAAGATGGAAATGTTGCTTGATTATTTAGTAGTGAATGTCTAGAGAGTTATTTATTCTTAACAGCCAGACTGTGCAGTTCAAGCAAAGCAGGCATTAAAAGCTATATTATAAACTGATGCTTACTTTAATTGGGTCTGTATGCCCGGAAGCATGTGAGATCCATCCCATTGACTGTAGCTCACAAAAATACCATGTTAATATAGTGCACAGAACTTTGAGCAAGGATGAGGAAACATTGATGCTCTAGCATGTTGACAGATAAGTCCAAGTTCAATCTTTGTAATGTTCCCACTGTAATTTCATATGTAGACAATGGGGAAGTTGATAGAATAGGCTAACCTCACTGAAGAGTAACATTATGAAAGTGGTGGCAGCATGTTGGGTTCACATACACCAATTTGTTAGATTGAGGCTTTGTAACAGGTAAATGTACAGAGATTTTTCCTTCAACAGTATAGCAGAGTTTTTAGGAATACAGTGGTGCTCATTTCCTNTAACAGGTAAATGTACAGAGATTTTTCCTTCAACAGTATAGCAGAGTTTTTAGGAATACAGTGGTGCTCATTTCCTAATTATATATAACATTTCCCAATTGCATCAGGGTGCTTTGGAGGATAACTAGTTAAGAAGTGTTAAAAAAATTACCCATTTCAATTTGTTAACCCCCTTCCAAAAATCAACTTTAGTAAGTATGCTTGGTATGCACTTAAACATTATATTGCAGGTTGTCCAATATCTCCACGAACCATCCAGAAGCTTAAGGTGTCTTTAATGCAAGTAATGGACTTTTACACTAAGAACTTCTTGATAATATTGTTCTCAGCGTGTGACCCATTATACTGCATGTGTTGCTGTTCACACATATTGACTTTTAACCACAATACCCTATGATAGTATGGCATAGATCATGTCAGAAAACATGTGGTCTGTTATTGCCAGATGGAATTTTGAATGTAGCGTGGGCATAAATTGGTTATAAATGTCTTTGGATGTGCTGTAGAACTAAAGTGGTATAGTTCAATCATTACTCCTTGAGTCTGTGGAAATGGACCAATATACATTATCCTTAATTTTTGCACACTAAGTTGTGTGCAAATGTTTTTCTTTCTTTCTACAGTATAACATTTTCTTAGCTTTGGTTTTAAATGTCAATTTTATAGTTAAAATTATCTTGCTGATGTCAGACTTCATTAGAGTTTTAATTTAGGGACTCATTACAAAATTATACCTTTTTTTCCTGTGCTTTAATTCATATTACTTAAAAATATTATACTTTAAAAAGTATACTTTGGCTGATGTTAATAAGGAAAAAAATTTAAAACTTAAAGTAACATAAATATGGTTACAAGCTCTCTCCTCATCGTCTGTTCCTTGCTGGGCCCGGTTGTGCAAGTGAAGGAGTATGTGAAGGTCACATAAGTAACCTGAGCGTTTGTAGTGTTTCTAATGGCATTCCACCGTGTGTACTGCTGCTTGCCATTGCGATAAGCCTATCACAACTCGTGCGCTCCTGACCTCCAGCAGATTGAATTTCTGTGGTTATCTTTGAAAGGATGTTCTGATTCATTGCTCTTGCCCCTCTCAGCAAGACTCTGGGTCCGGGGAACATTCCAGGTTGGTACACCGAATCCTATTTAAGCTGTGACTGACCTCCGAGCAGACAGTTTTTGAGTTTGAAAGTTAGGAGGATTGTGCAACCTTAAGCGACATGTGTGCGAAGATGATGAGCTGGCAGGGCTTTGAGTGGCATCAAGAATGACCAGCGGGAGAGAAGTTGATGGACGGTGAGCATTGGTACAGTGGAGGGTTAGACTGACGGGCGGGATTATTTATTTGAATGAGTGAGTGTAAGACATTTGGAATGATGGTGATGGACAGGTTGAATTTGTGCAAATAATTAGTTAGAGTTAAGTGACTGTAACAAATAGACATGGATAAAGACTTTAATTAGAATTGAGATAGACATTAAATATTGCGCTCGCTGAGAATAACATGAGTAATAGTAGAGAAGATAGGTTAATGTTGTAAATAATAGTTGTGTTAATAAATTAAAAATCAAATGTATTTATTTTAATCTTATTAAAACCTCTGTCCCTCACAAACCCAGGTAAACCCCTCTGGCTTCTTATAACACTGGTGTCAGAAGTGTGATGGAGGTATTCAATTGTAAATTAAAGTTAGTTAAAGTAATAGAATACAAAATTAAGATTTTGGTGTTATCATAGCAGTGAATGTTAACGAGTAAAATTTTTGCAGAACTGGAAGCATTGTGGGCATTAATGATGGGTCTTAGTAGCTAAATGAGTGCAAATGCAAATAGCTTGAGGGAAGATGTAAATAACGAGATTAATAGTGTGATAGAAAGTGTAATCCATAATGTAAATAGCCAGATAATTAATGTAATTTATTTTGTAGATATGAAAATAGAATACATCAGCGAGTTAGTAAGTACAAGAATTGACTGCGTAGACAAGAAATTTGACAGTCTAGATGAAAAAGTGGATAGTTTAAACGAAAGGCTGGACAGTGTCAAGAATGAAATGAAACAGAAAAAGAGCGCATTAGGGAAGGAATGGCTGGAATTTCTTCAGCAGCACAGTTCCACTAACACCACACCTGCCACTGAGAAAAGTGGGGAAGCAGTGCAAATTATAGCCAACGCAGCAACCTCAGTAGATAGAGCGAGCAGCTCTGCAACATTGGTCTCGTGCAGTGAGCAGTGGGGAAAGGGGTTGCAATTAAGTCTGCCCCTAACTATAGCCAGACTTCTTGGCGGGAATACCAAAACCATTTTGAAATAGTCATTACCCTGAATGGCTGGTCTGCCAAACAGTAGGCTTACTATCTCGCGGCTGTACTGAAAGGCTCTGCACCTAGCATAGTATAATCTCTGCCAGAGCAACATCGACTGGAGTACCCGACATTGATTTCGGCCTTGAAGCTACTTTTTGGCAACCAATACCTGCGACATGCCCACCAAGCCCAACTGCGAAGCCGCACCCAGCAATCAGGAGCCACTGCAGGAGCTATGGTAAGACATTGTGTAATTGTTTCACCTATATGTGGAAGGGTGCTCAGAGGAGGCGTGCGACATTGTCGCAGTTGGCTTCTTCATCAATGCCATCGCCAACGTAGAAGTAGGGCAGGTGGTATGTCTGACTGCACTCCACATCATGCAGGGTGCCCTGGCCCGAGCACTGGAGGTGGAGTCAGCAAGACTGGGGTCTGCACCCTGACATCCGGTACAGGCAGTGATGTTAAACGAAGACAATGAAGACAGCATGAAGAAGACACTGAAGAAGGGTCAGATGTCTGTGAGGGACATCACTTTCAGGGTACGTGCTACAAAGCTTTGCCCCATCCAAATGATTTGAGTGTTGGTCTTGTCGATGGCCGGGGCGCCTGAGAGCCTACAACCCATAACAGCAGCAAAAACAGAAAATGCAGTGGGACAATAGGCAGCGTGAGGCAGGTGTGAGTACAACACATTCCAAAAACTTGTAAAGACTCATCTTGGGGGATGAAAGCTGGTGACTGCTGGAGGGAAGGCCGCAATGTTCATACATGTACATTTGTTGAAACAGGATTTGGATTCCATATTGGTGGAGGGGAGCTTGAATGATGTTCCTTCCCAGATGGCCGTTGACACTGGGGCAACCACAATAGTAGTAAGACCAGATATTCTCAGGCGTTCCCCCTAGTGATCGCCCCACGACAGTATGGAACAATGCTATTTGACTATAGTAACAGGTGAGACCATACCAGTGAAAGGTATGATGTACTTCACGGGCTNCACGACAGTATGGAACAATGCTATTTGACTATAGTAACAGGTGAGACCATACCAGTGAAAGGTATGATGTACTTCACAGGCTGGAATATTGTATCAATACTCTAATTTGTGTGCTATGGGTAGGCAGTGTCAACATACCAATGAGCTGTCCAGTAGTTGGGTTTCAACCTTCTGTGCTACCCGCTTCTAGTAAAATTATCATTGCAGGCAGATGTCAAGAAAAATTTGTCAAATGTTTGGGTCTAATTGGGCCAGCAGAGAAAGGTGGCATCCTACCAGGCAGTGTTATTGTAGGAAGATCTTTGGTCTCATCAGATTCTGACAGTTTGCCAGTTACAATAATTAATTTGTCTAGTAGTGCTGTACGTCTTGAGGAGAAGCCGTGATAAGCTGGTCACTATTTTTTTTTTTAATGTTCTAGAAGCTTCTAGAATAAAACAAATAGAATGTCTTTTACTAGAAGTATTGGAGGAACTGCTACTAAGAACAGGAGAAAACTTAAACTGGTGGGACTGAATTACTGCAGANTTTTACTAGAAGTATTGGAGGAACTGCTACTAAGAACAGGAGAAAACTTAAACTGGTGGGACTGAATTACTGCAGACCAAATAACCTACAAAGGACTAATATGACCTATCACCGCATTGATATAGGAGATGCCAGGCCCATAAAACAGCCTCCAAGATGACTGCCACTAGCTTTGTATGAGGTAGTTGAGGAAATTTTGAAGGAACTGGAGGAGTTAGAGATGCAATAGAACCATCAGTTAGTACATGGTCTTCCCCCATTTTACTTGTTAAGAAGAAAGATGGCTCTTTCCAGCAGTCACGTTTCCTGTCCCGGTTTTGCAAGCGAAGAAGTGTGTGAAGGTCACGCAAGTTACATGAGTGTGTGCAGTGATTTTCAAAGGCATGCTGCTGTGCATACCGCTGCAATAAGCTTATCGCAACTGTGCACTTCTGACCTTCAGTGGATTTAATTTATGCTGTTATCTTGAAAGAAGGTTCTGTTTCATTGCCCTTGCCTCTCAGCAAAACTTTGGGCACTTGAAACCTTCCAGATCAGGCCACAGAGATTATTTAAGCCGCAACAGGCCTTCAACCCGACAGTTTTAGAGAGTTTGGAGGATTGCATTGCTCTTAAGAAACAGATGTGCAAAGACGACAAGCCAGCAGAGCTTAGAGTTGTGTCAAGCGTGACCAACGGGAGTGAAGTTGGTGGACTCTGAGCATCAGTATATTGAAGACTGACTGACGGGCTGGACTATTGAACTGAATGAGTGAGTGCAAGACATTTTGAATGATGACAATGGACAGATTGAATATGTGCGAATAATGAATGTGCATTAAGTGACTATAACAAATATAAACATTGATAAGTAATTAGAATTTAGATATATATTAAATATTGCACTCACTGAGACTGACAGGAGTAATAGTGTAAATAGGTAGATTATTGTTGTAAATAATACATTTCTGAATAAATTAAAAATTAAATTTATTTATTTTACTTTTATTAAGACCTCTGCACCACTCGCAAACTCTGATATGCCCCTCTGGTGTTTTGTCACAGTTTTTAACGTTGCCAGCATTCAATTTTAATGCCTGTCCACCTGCATGAGACAGGTAGAAATTAGTACAGACAGGTAAAAGTAATTTTTCAGCTGTCTTGTGGACAAGTAATGAAAATGGCAAGGCAAATGGATACAATATTTACTTGTATATACCACATACAATTCCATCTACTTGGCTATCACTCATCTTTCATGAAGTGTACAAAATCCCATCTAACAATATAAACACTGTGAATCACTTCCTGTCATCTTTTGTGATTTTGTATTGGCAGTATACTGAAAGGAACCAGTCTAGTCTACATGCAACACTACAATACACATGCAGTGTTTAGGTTGTAAATAGTTTGTTTGGGACACTGTTTAGTGCCACTCTTAGAGCAGTACCTTCTACCTTCTACCTTCTCCCTTGTACCTTTGTTCATACTTCCTAACTCAAGCAAATCAGTGCCAAAGCCAGCCTCAGCAGTCCTGCCATGCCATCATTGGGTAACTATAGCAGTTTATTCATTGTGCGGTGCATTATCTGCAGCCGTATGCATTTGTCGTTTCCTTAAGCTATTATTTAATGATTTCTTGGCAATCATTTATTGCAGTAGTACATTGTGTTATAATTATTTGGGAATATCTGCAGTCAGAAGAAGCACCATCTATTTCAAAAACACCATGTGTGAAGATTAAAAAGAAAACAGATGCTTGGGCCCAGGGTCAGATCTGAAGGGGTGCCAGATCTGTAAAGGTACACACGGGTGCAGATGCTTTACTACAAGGGCATATGGTGTAATCTTTCCCTGAAAGGAACAAATTTAGATTAATGTGCATGTGCATATACACTCACCACACCACATTCTTACCTATTGTAGTCATCTGTTTTAGTTTAGTATATCTTGGATGGCAATGTTAAAATAAATATCTGGAAATTAGGTAAAATTGTTGAGTGTTAAGACGGCAAAGGTAGAGAAGGTTGGGTGGGCATCAGTTGTAGACAAGCAGTAGTGCAAGGATATCTTTGTGCACAGTCTATGCTGCATAGAAAGAGAACATGTAAGTCTTCTGGTTTAAAAGTAGGATGTATTTATATTAGTAAATTAAAATTGCTTTAGCTTTGTGTAAATTATTTCTTTAATTTATTGCATACGCCAAACCAGTGTTGCGATCCTGTAATCCCANATTGCTTTAGCTTTGTGTAAATTATTTCTTTAATTTATTGCATACGCCAAACCAGTGTTGCGATCCTGTAATCCCACATATTTCTTCAATTGGTTGAAACATTATAGAGTTACATTTTACTTGATTTATAGTGAGGTTTTACTCTCATACACATTGAAGAGTTTTCAGTAAGCATTTCAAAAATAATTGTCACTGAGATTATTTTTATACGTTAGGATCAATAAATCATTAAAGTTTTGTAAACAATGTGAGAAATTATAGCAAACTATGCTACAATTTTAACTGTGCCTGAAGTTTTGTCAACAGTCATCGGTAGAGTTGTATGAAAGCAAGAGCATTTTGTTACAGTTGAATGATACTACTGACCAACTAATTTATCAGGTATGTTATAGGATTGAAGGCTTTTATATAACCTAAAATCTGAAGTTACATTTAAGTGCTGGGCCTACTGAGAAAATAAAACATAGGAAATTTCACTAGGAATCATTATTTATGACATTGTTATGCAATGTGGCAATTTATACATAATATTTCAAGAAATGCATGATGGACTATAATGTAAACACTTACCATTGGAGTCATTAAGCCCTTATAAATAAGCTTTAGAAATAAATTGACTCAACTTTTTGTAGTATTTACATTGTAACACAAATATCATTAGACACTTACCCCCTAGCTCTTTGGTTAAAAACAATTTTATTGCCTTCTATCAAGTTGAAAATGTTTTCTCACAACAAGGTAGCAAATAAGCCTCTCTCTATTTGTAGAATGAAAGCATGCTTCAGACATTTTAGTGAAGAAAAAAAAATTTATAAATATAAAATCATGTAAATTAGCACACTGTCATTTAATGATAGTTTAAGGTATACTGTCTTCTGTATTGAGGAATAAATATACCATATTCTCTATAAAAAAATGGCTTTTCTTATGAGTATGATGGGTGAGCATTTCAGCTGTTTGCACTTTTTAAAGGTGAACTTTCGAAACCGCTTGGTTTTATAACAATAGAAATAATCATGTTTAGCCTGTTGTTATTCTGCTGCAGCTTAAACCAAAACATACTGTCTTATGGCCTTGGAAGAGTTGACTACAGTTGGAGGTATTTAATTTATATCTAAACCTAAAAAGAATTTTGAACTTCAGTCGGTATTCACAAACCAGTATTATTTACTGAAATTATCATGTATGTATTTACAGTGTTTACTACAATATTTATTTCATTTTATTTAATAAGTATAGAGCAGAGAAATGTGCAGCTGATGTAAACATCAATTGAATCGATTATTTCAGAAACCCGTCAACTGCCAATTTTCTCTTTTTAAGAAAATTAAAAAAAACTCTTCTGAGATAATTGTGTAATTTTTTTTCGTAGTTTGGAATTTTTTAAATATTAAGTACTTATTAAATGAAGGTTTTTCAATCAAATTTTTTTTTTCACAAAATCTGTTTTTATATAATAAAATAATAAAGGTTTTGCACTTGACGGGTTTTTGCAACAAACAACCTAATCACTTTTTTTTCTTTACTAAAACATAATGTTTTAAATGTTTTTTTGGATGATATTAAATAAAACCAACGTTTTAAAAAAGAAAGACAGGTATTATTTTTAAAATTATGAATATTTACAATATGTTTATCGGTTTTTGTAGTCCTAATCGTCCTGGTCATTGATATTCACCACTCCGTCTGTGGTTGGCCATTCAAATATGGTGTCGTAGAACTCTTCATACCCCACGAGATAAGGTTGGAGCTTCTTTAGGTCGTTCATCTTTTTGTTGTTAATGGGTACCTAAAGAATACAACCCAGTTAGGCAAAGAAAATGCAAGCATATAATGTGAAAAAAAGTAAATACAGCAGAACTCTTATTACAACAGAAAAAATGTAATGCAATTTGATTTGTATATATAAGCCTGACTAAAATTAGTTAGGTTAACTGAAGATACACTATTAAGCTTACCTTCCCCAAAGGATAGGCCTTCACTGTTGGCAAATTCGGTGGATCTTTAGCCTTGAGCAGTGAGAAGGTGGACTCGACAAATCCATCAATGAAGAGTTTTGCAACCACCTTCCCAGGAGTCTCTTTGTTGTAGCAAAATTGTTTGTACGAAGACACTTTGAAGCTTTGCTTCTGCTCTTTTGGTACACCTCTTCCAGATGTTTCATCTGAAGTTGTTAATTTTTTGTAATATCTGGGCCACCATGCCTTGAAACTCAGAATATCTTCCGTTTTCACTTGGTAAACAGTAAATCGGTCAGTTTTGCTTGATCTCAGCATTAGTTCAGCATATTCTTCTGGCGTGTATATGCGATCAACTCGTCTCAACAAACGTTTGATGGTACCAAAGTCCCGGTCACATGCCGAGTATGAATGCCCTCTTACAGGAAAGTAGTGGGTGACCTTTGAAAACCTCTTCCTGTCACACAAATTCATCAAAAAACGCACCACTGTGTGATTTTTGTTTTGTCCGGATGGACCATCGCTAAACAGTATCAAGTTTTTTACTGTACTTGGTATTTCTTTATTGATGTAGTCCAATAAGAAACTACAAATTTCATTTGGTGACTTGTTTGCCTCTCCTTCATGATATATATACATTTTAGACTTGTTGGTTTTCATGTCATGTATACTGAAGACGTTCACCCACAATTGGCGCATGTAAAAGATTTCTTGGACCGGAATGTTCGGAAGGGGCAAGTTTTGCATGTAATCAAAGCATAACACACAAGTATCACCATCTTCGTTGGCCGCCGCAGCTTTCATTTTCGTATAGAACTTTTTGGCTCTTCTTTTATGGATCATTAGTTCAGCTGCTGCAACACGTTTGGCATTATCATTTAAACATTTATCTTTAACTTTAGCTGTAAGGCTCTCGCAGACACTGCAAACATCTACCTGAGGTCGACCAAAAGGATACCCAAAATTGTCTTTGTAATAAATATAGTAAAAATTGTAAAAAACTGTATCTTTTAGGTCCTGATTAACAGTGATAAACATTTCAAACATAGTTTTGACGTTTAAACGGGCATCCAGGTACTTTTTAGGTCCACCCCCGTAGTGAGTCTCTTTCACGTCAAATTGGGAGATGTGGTCATGAATGCGAACACAAATATCTCCTGGTTTAGCGTTACCACTCCTGTTTTTGCCTCGTTTATCAACAGGTGTTTTCTTCTGCTGCAATAAACAGCAAATTCTTGCTAATCTATCACGTGACACCCCATGTATTGCCATGAAAACGTTTTTGCATACAAGTTGTAGAGTACCACTCATTCTCAAATTATACACATACGTACAATTTCTTTTAAAACCAGGGGCATTGTTATCACCATATTCATCAAGGCCATTCTCATTGTTTATATTTTCATTCTTCGTTCTTCTTCGATTTACTGTCTTAACTCCAATCAATGTTTGCAAATAAGTATCTTGCGTATTTTTATTCTCGAGGGAATAAAAATTGTTCCAAATATCATCAATTTCTGGTTGACCAATTCTTGAATAGCATTTCAAGTTACATTTACACACCATGACTGCTGGCTTCGTTTTCGCTGGAACTGGGCGGTTTTTATAATTTATGTAGGCCTCACCTGTCACTCTTGCAGTACGTATTTTAGTACGTTTATAGTTTTCTTCGTGTGAAACTCCACGTCTTCGTTTAGCTTGAGGTTCATCTTCTTCTGTACTAGACATTGGTACACTGCTATTTAAAGATCACTAACTTTATAACGCTAACTTTCCACCTGAAAAACTTCAATAACATACAAACACAATATGAATGTCGCTTGTCACTGTGAAACAGACAGCTGGCCACAGTGTAGAAGCGAGCTCCTCAGATTAGCCAACTCAACCATCTCCCCAGACGAAAATTCCCAGTTTGTTGCTGAAAGCCGTCAAGTATCGGCGCTTGACCGATTTCTGCACTAAACGTAGTATTCGACTCCTGGTTTAACAGCCTTGGAAACATGAATCCTGACGGGTTTCTGTTCTAAATGGTGGATTTACCTTCAAATACTAATAATTTGTAGTTAACACATTTTTCGTTGTTTTGGCGCATGACGGGTTTCTGAAATAATCGATTCAATTGAAAGTCACATGGCAATGTTTATTTTGAGATGCGGAAAGATACACAACCACTGGCCTGAAAGTAGAGCTTTCAAAAGAGCTCACTTTACCCTGAACGAACGGCCCTTAGACAGTTTCATTGAGTTCTAAAAAATTTTTATATTTTTTTATAATTTGGTACTTTTCTCCTTAAGCATNGGCCCTTAGACAGTTTCATTGAGTTCTAAAAAATTTTTATATTTTTTTATAATTTGGTACTTTTCTCCTTAAGCATTACCTTAATTGGATTCCACAGTAGATTTAATCCTTTTGCTGCTACATGCTTATTAATGGTGTTATCTGTATAGTGCTAGCAGTTACATAGCACTGATTCATTCCCTGTGCTGAATGCTTTATTTTAGCAAATATGGGCAAGACCTGTATGCCACTTTTTGCACCCTCTTTGGCGACATATTTAATACTTACTTTGGCATATTTATTACACTTATGTTACAATTCATTGTAATGCACAAAATCTACATTGATTTTATTGTAATGACATTGCACTGCTAACTTATAAAATACATATATTTTAGGCCTACTTCCTAAAAGAAGAATAGGCTTAGGACATCACCTTCCTATCTGTGTGCGTCATTTTGTGTTTTTCCCTCTAAAAACTTTTGCACCCATACACTGAATTCTACCAAACTCAATACACTTATAGTACACAATAATGAAACCTAACTTTTGTAGTTCTCAACCATGCCAAATTCTTATTTATAAAATGGTGACTTTTTTTTTAATTTTGGATGCTACCACATATATTAGAAACTGTTTAACCAATTAAAACCAAATTTAGAATTTTGTGTGTTTGTAAAGACAGCATTAAATTCAGAAACAAGTGTCCTTGTTTCTGAGGTTTTGGAAGATAGCAGCACCTGAAAAAATAAAACTTTTGCATTATATCTTGGGAACTATTTGGTGTACAAATAGTTCTATGGTAGCTCTCCTATACGGAGACAATTTTTAGTCTATCAGACACTTGTTTCGAAAATGGAGACCATGCAAATATTTTAGGTCACTATGCCCTAGCTATGAAACCATTATATTTTTAAAAAAAAACCCTTTTGTTGCTGCTTATGAGTATGTTCCTGTTTGCTGATGCAAATAGTTTGCCATTTTGGTTTGTACTGTATGCTGAATCGACCTTGGTATTGAGACTAATGCAGCACAATATATGAAAAGTTTTTTTCTTTATAGAACAATAAAATATTTGCAAGTAAACATTTTCATAATAAAAAAAGAAATAAGTTTTAGATACTACTTAACTGCACTAACACTTAAAGATATGTTTTAAAAAAAATTTAATGTGTGATATGCAGTCTTTGCAGTTGTATCTTGTTTCTCTTCAAACTTTCTGTTTTCTACAAACAACACTCTTTCGTGTAGGAGACTACTTTGATTCTGTACTCATTATGGCTGTTGGAAAATGCCTCTGTGTTAGGCGCAAAGGTGTATCTTCATCTGATCTTCTCCATCCACCAGATTTGCTTTTTTCTATAGAATATTTATCCAGAATTTCCCTAATCAATGAAAGATGAAATTTGGCCAGTGACAGTTTCTTTGTGTTTACTATTTGATAAAGAGCATGAGCATTTTAAACTGCCAGCTCCAATAGATGGAAAAACAACTTTTGGTACTATTAGACTTTTTCTGACAGATGCAATGGAACTTACTACCATATCTGTTTGGTCTACTGAATCCATGCATGAACTGTAATCAATTACATAATTCAAATTGACAATCTTCTGACCAGTTTTTCTGTCAATGTTTTTGCTCTCAGCCATTTCACCAGCATGACAAGTGCTAAGCATCCACACTTCTTTCTAGTAGCACCATTTTATTGCCAATAAGTTAACACTTGTTTGAATGAGATTTCCCCCTTTTTTAGTTGATTGTCAGTTGTGGGCATGTCTTTTTGTGTTTTACTCACAGTACCAGAAGCATTTGTCTTCTGATCATTAAGCCACAAAAATAGTTCTGGACTGGAGTACCAATTATCAACATAAACTGTATGCCCATTCTTCAAGTATGGTTTCAGGAGAAAACCAGTTTTCTGAGACCTGACTCGTTGATGTCACTGTTTAGTCCAGTATTTACAATAAAATCAGGAAAGTATCCACTTTTACAATCACATAGAACAAAAGTTTTTATTACAAATCTACTTATTTTGGATGGTATGTACTGTTTGAAACACAAACGCCCTTTGAAAAGAAGCAGACTCTCATCAATGCACAGGTTTCTGTATGGTGAGAATGCTTTTTAAAATGCTTCTCTTATCCTATCTAAAATAGTTTGAATTTTGCAAAGCCTATCTCCTCTGTGGTCTATGTTATTGTCAGAGAAATTTAGCATCCCAATCAAAAGTAAAAATCTATCACGTTACATGATATTACCAAAAATTGGAGTTTGTAAGCGAATATCTTTGGACCAGTACTCGCTTTGTTTCAGTTTTTTCATTTGTATGGGTTGACTTACTGCCAGAAAGTAAAACATTTAATCGTAATGTGTGTCTTTCCATTGCATAAGATGTGAGTGCGATAACTGAGGCATTATGTCAGTTGTGAACCTGTAATATTTGTTACACTGTTCCGCAATCAAGGTCATCAGAGTTTGTTAAAAAAAAAGATAAGAAAATTTGAGGACTGTACTATTACTATTGACGTTTGCTTTATATGCAGAAAAAATATCTTTAAATGGGTGTACTACTGGTGAAATATTGTCATATGACCATAAAAAATCACTATTTTTTTCTTGAAAGGAGATATATTACCATTATCCTCATTACTTTCTTCAACCTCCCTCTCCTCCTCCACCTCCTCCTTCTCCCTACCTTTTGATGATGATGAAGATATTTCTTCCACTACAAATCTCTGAATGCTATGAACTTCCCCTGTTGATGTTGATGGCTGATCAAAGGATACAGCTTTATCTAACGTGTGTTCATCACAATCGCTGAATGTTATTCTCTCTTGTTTACTGTCACTTGTAGTAAAAAAAAAATTCTGATTCCTCCTCATCTGATAAAAAAAATTTCCCACTCATGCTTTTGCTCGAATTTACTGGTCCCATAAAGAAAAAAAACTATATTAAATCATGCACATTTGAGAATAAAACACAAGTTACATGTGCATACATAAATCTTTATATAGCAACAAGTTAGCTAGAAAACACACACTAAACTGCCACCAGAATATAATAATATCCTTGTGTGCCTTCTGCTAACCACCAAGGAACATGTTATTTTACCAAACTGTAGAAATTGATAACACTATTAGTAGTTAGTTCCTGCAGAGTCAGGGTGGCTTTCAAAACCACCTCATTTATTCTAGTATAGAACAGAAGGAATCAGCAGTCCATAAAATACAGTACAACCACAGTGCTGCACAAGCAGAACCCTGGGAGATATCTTGTCCTTAGCATGTGTGTCACCGCAGGCACTGGATGAGTTATCTCATCAGCAGCACACAGGAACTGCTTATCTGCCGACGAGTTAACTCGTCTACAGCAATGAAAAGGTTAAGGAAAACAGTACAGCAGGAAAAGGTGTTTTTTTTTTACTTGATTTTTAAAGTATTTTATTGTTTTGCTTGTCCATACACTCTTATGACATTAGAATATTTACTTTATGAAGTTTCAACACTTCTCATGTGTTTCATGAATTTATAGCTATGAGCTTTTGACATTATTTTATCTGCTGTCAGTTTGCATCTACTAACACTCAATTGCATATTGTTAATATATTGTTGACAGTGCTTTGTAATTTTTATATGAATCAGCTGTGGTGTAAATATCTATGCATATTGCATTGAAAACTATAATGTACAGAACTGTGACTACAAGCATCACTTCAAGGAATGAATTATGTTCTTTTATTGAATTCTACAATGTAATAAAGAACTTTTTATAGATGACATTTTTCATTCTTTTAGGACTGGCATCAATGAGTTACGAAATTTACAGTACCTGCCAAGATTCTCTGAAGCTCGGGAGTATTTGTTTGAAGATAGAACTAAAGCTCATGCAGATCATGTGGGTCATGGTCTTGATAGAAAAACAACAGCGGCTGTTGGTACGTGAAAGTTTCGTTCCATTACTTCTATGCTGAAAACTTGAAAATATATCACTAATATTAGATATAGAGATAATGGGTTTACATTTATACTTATGTTACAAAGTACATGCTGAATCTGACAAGGAATGCATATGTATATTCCAGAAATTATGTGGACAGTGGTCATAACATTTGCTTGATATTTTCAGGAAGGAAACATATGAACAGATTTCTTAGTACAGTAAAAACTCGATGGATTGTTTTTTGAGGGACCGAAAGACAAAATTAAGTGAGTGGACCAACAATTCATGTAGACTTGCCTCTACCTTTTATATCTTAACCAAAAATCTGAAGTTGTATTTTAATTGCAGAGTCTACGAGGAAAATAAAAGGAAATCTCACTAGGAATCATTATTTACAAATAAATGTAATGGGTCAATTTACACATATATTATTACAAGAAATACATGACAGACTATAATGTAAACATTCACCATTTGAGTCATTAAGCCTGTAAAAAAAAGCTTTAAAAATAAATAGGTTCACTTTTTTAGTATCTACAGCATAACACAAATATCATAAGACAACTTGCCTCCTGGCTCTTGCTGAAAACAATTCTTTTACCTTCGAAGTTGAAGAGACTTTTCTCACAGCAAGGTGGCATCCAAGCCTTTCCCTATTTGTAGAATGGAAGCATACTTTGGACAAAAACTACACTTTTAGCAGCTTTAAATAGTGGAAATTGAACCACTCTTGTTTGATGCAGCAATTTATGGAGCATCTGAGGAGATGGCACCATCAGGGAAAGAGTGGTATGTTTATAATTAATGTGTGTGAGCTTCTTCTTCCAAGTACTGTAACCACCAGATATTAACTTATAACCTTTATGACAATCCAGCTAAGGTGAAGGCAAGCTGGGAAGAAAAAGCATGCTAGGTGTCTTAAGTATAGAGTCCCGATGGTTCAAAAAGTGGTATATGTGGGAAAACAATAGAACAAGCAATAATGCATTGAGGTTTTGCTGTACTAAATGTTTTCTGTTAAAATAGCTAAATGAAAATGTATGTATTGACCATTACCTTATAATGTACATAATTTTAGTTTTAAATGTTTCCGCTAACAATTGGATAAAATACTCTATGATAAGAAAAACTATGTAAAAAGTTTTTTTTAGAAATGCCTCATTTGTATGTTATCTTAAAAAATTTTCCTGTAAAAATAATTGCTCGATGGCTGGAAAAAGTAATTTCCAGACACACTCATGAACATGGTACTTTGTCGTCGTGAGGTAATAAATATCAGTTTATGAAATTTGTAGTGTTATTTCATTGTAGTACTTTTAATGGTTATATAGGGTTCTGTACATTGTAGATAGTGTGATTGCTACATAATTTATGTACTAGCTCCAAAACCATGACACCTTGGAGTAGGCAATGAATTCTCAGAACTAACTGAACAGCGCAGAGTGGCATAGGTGTTTATAGAATTATTTTATATATGAACAGAACTATTTATTCAGAAGACTGTGAAATCATTATCAAAAATTTTACAAAGAATATAGTTGTACAGACATTTAACTAGTGTCTGTCTCATGTAAGATTTCCACTTTTTGATAGCTAGTGTGTGGTAACATGTCATGAACAAAACTAACAACTCTCCATATACAAAAAAACCCTTTATTAACTGTTGCATGAATGTCAACATCATGTTGACCATCCTGACAACCCTGCAGGCAACAAATCACGGAGAAATTCATAAACAGGAAATAGTTAGACAGATTATTAATATATCTTATTTTAAATGGTCATAAGACAGCTGTTATTAATGTAAACAACCAAACTTCATGCTAGAATAGCAATGTGTAGGTGTTAAAAATTAAAATGTGATTGAAATGATGCATGTTTACTTCTCTATATTGTCCCCCCACCGCCAAAACCATATTATTTCATACATTTTTGTACCAATTCAATGAGGCCACAGAACTGTCATAGGTATTTTTAAAATATTTATACATTAATTTTCTGCAGTATTTTTCAAACCAGAAATGTTTCAAGTCAGTAAGAGGTGAAAAATTGACTTTCATAAAAATCATGATAAATAACACGCATTGGATTCAAGAAGTTGACTCGGCTCCCAGGCACAGCTGTGCCATGAAATAACTTGTTTAGAGTGTGTAACACATAAATTTACAAACAAATACCATGAGTTTTATATTTCAATAAACTCTGTAAATTATTTTAAATAACATTTCTGTGTGCAGCAATTATGCTTGCTAATAATTTTGGTTTGGCCTGTAATGATTGGGTTATTCTCGTGGCTCACCATTTTGTCTTTGTGACTGGACAAGACTTGTCTTCCCCCAAACCCTTCACCCTAGTGCTTAAAGTGTCTCATTACTGTATTATGTTAATGAAACGAACCAAGTGTGATGCATGCATATTTTAAAAGTGATTCTGCTATTATTCTGTCATACATATTTCAAACCTAAGCTGTTTCGAGCCAGTAAAATTCAAAATTGGTTTGCAAAAGTGTTATTAATTTGTTTGTTAGCAATGATGGTGATTGTGATGCTACCTTTTTGCAAGTGCAGCAAACTGACCATGTTTCTATAACAAGCAAATACCACTTTTAAATATCAAAATGTTTTATTATTATGAATTGTATGAAAGTGTTTTATCCCCAAACTCCTAATACTTTCAGGCTTGACATAGATGTTGTAAATGTCCTAACTGCTACTGTAGCAGAACCACCATAATTTCTGTCTCTTAGACATTAAACCAAATTCATCATCTATTATAAATTTAACAGTACTATGCATGTTTGTGTCATTCTTTTGAGTGTACATCTAGCTATCAGAATCTATAAGAAGTAATGTCATCCACGGCTCTGTCACTGAGCCCTTGTTGCCCTATATACATCATGTCAGTGTCTGTACACTGAGCTCGGACTGGTACAACTACAGTGAACGTTGCAGGCCGCTCTCAACCGACTGGTCAAGCGGACCAAGCCAATACCACCATAAGACAACATGGCCACCACTGCCAAATCAGTGCAAAACTTGTGTGCGAGAGTGCCGAACTAGATAACGGGATGAATTCCCTTGCTGGTAAGTGCTTCACATTACCATAAAATAGTGAGGAAGTGCGGAAAATGAAAGCAGGCATAACCGCATTGCATCACAACGTGTAGCCAAAGTGGCGGCCACATGGTTTGGAACATGTGTTTTCACAACCGAATGGATTGTCAGTAAGCATAAGTAGACATAAACCAACAGTGATTGCAGTACCAATATGTTTTTTAGTGTTGATGTATGTATTTAAGTAAATTGTGTCAGTCATTCATTTGGGTACCTACGCTAGTTCACCCTGTAACTTGACAAATAAAAACTTTGCCCTGCATTCACACACACACACACACATTTGTATTAAATGAAAAAATCACTTCAAAGTGCACTTAAATGTATACTTTTGGTACATACCTTCAATATGTACGAGTGCAGCAAGATATGTAAATGTACCATCAAAAGTGTTTCACGTACTTGTATTTTTTTATAATTTATTTTCAGCAGATATTTTAAGTCAAATAAAGATCCTACATAGCATGTAACATGTATATGGAAAATCATGCTATGTAAGGGTAACTTTATCACATCATTTCAAACTGCAATAGCGTAACTTGTAATACTGGAACTTTGTTAATCGTTTTCGTTGCCCCTGGGGACGTGCCCTACCGATATTGATTCACCTCCCACCGGCCATTTCATCACTTAATTTTCTTGTGTTCTTCTAAGCCTTTGTTCCACATAAGCCAATACGGGGTCTAAGCCGCATAATCAAGTGTCTATGCAGATGTACCATTGCCATAGTTTGGATTTAATACAGCAGTATAAAACCAGACACTCATTTTTGTGTACATTATTTTTTAGCTGCCTCCTGGCCTATGTTAGGGTGATTGGCCCTATAACCCATTAGATCTCTAGGGCCTCGTGTCAATTTTCAAAGTGTTTTCAAGTGTAACATTTAATTTCTGGCATTCTGATGGACCAAGACAGACCAGAAATGACAGCCATGATGTTGAATGGGCACAGGATTACCGGCCCGTGTCTATGACCACGCTTTCAGGTACACCACAAGTCTCGTGCTAATCCGAGGTCTCAATCTGATTAGCTGGCGCCCAAGAAAACATTATCAATTTTCGAATTATGCTGTTCAGACAGTGCAGAATTTTTTTTTTTCGGGACATTTGAACTGAACGCTAAATTATTTACTCCTGTGACAAGTCCAGAGATGCATCAGAATATATCAAATAATATTTTCTTGTGAATAAACAACGGATCTTATAAACTTCTTTCTTTTGCAGTGATAAAAAAATTTCTAAAGTAAAATAATTTCCANATTTTTTTTTTTCGGGACATTTGAACTGAACGCTAAATTATTTACTCCTGTGACAAGTCCAGAGATGCATCAGAATATATCAAATAATATTTTCATGTGAATAAACAACGGATCTTATAAACTTCTTTCTTTTGCAGTGATAAAAAAATTTCTAAAGTAAAATAATTTCCACATGATGTGTGTTTTGAGCAGCTTGGCGACATATTTTTACAGTCGGTNCACATGATGTGTGTTTTGAGCAGCTTGGCGACATATTTTTACAGTCGGTGGAAATACATGGTGGCAGAAGTATATATAGTCTATTTGTTTACTTGGTACCACTTTCAGATGCTTTTGTAAAAAAGTGGAAACCTTACATGAGACAAACTATTAGGCAGCAATATGCGCATTATTTTACACCAGCGTGTTAATAAATATTTTACTCTGAACAGTGTTTAAATAATTGTATGTGATATTTTTGCTTCTTGAGAAAGTCTCTACTATGCAGGAACACAATTTTAGAGAGATACTGTTACTATAGGGTAAAACATTATTGTAAAATTTAATGAATAGTGGTGAAAGTGTTAGAATAGTTGTCAGGTTAAATTCCTGGTGAATATAGCAAATGTTGTGAAACAGGCACCATTAAACAACACATTCTAAAGTAATTGGTCTTGGAAGTGGTTAATTTAATTGAGAACTAGATTTAAAGTAGTAAGAAATTTAAAAATTATTAGTAAGTGATTATTGACATCAGTGTTAATCCTTAGTGGTTGCATGCAGTCAAAATTACTGGTTAAAGTAAAATTTTACTGNTTTTGGAAGTGCTTCTATAAATGAAGACTATTTGACTAAAAGTGACCAAAAAACTGACAGTGAAGAATTAGGTAGTGAAAGTGATAATGAACAAGACATCCAACAGGATAGTATTTATCTTGTAAAAGATAATGCTACTAATTTGGACTGTACATAATCCAAAACAAAATATTCAGGTGAGGAAACAAAATTTTATCTTGAAAATGCTAGATGTAAAAAGGTCTAACACAGAATACAACCATGCCTCTTCAGTGCTGGACTCTGGTTTTCCAGAATCTGTAATTTATGAAATAATGAACTGTACCAATATTTGTACTGCACAATTTTGCCGAAACTATGAATGCAAAAAAGGTGTTCTGAAAACAAACGGATACTAAAAAAAAGCTCTTATTCGGTTGCTTTATTTGCCCAATGTACTTTAAGCAACTCACCTGAATTTTTCTTACCTATGGGCTTCTGATGGCACAGGAGTAGATAAGTTTGGTGCAACATTGTCTTTGAAGAGAGTGTATTTTTTACTGTGTGCTCTATGTTTTGACTATCTGAATGAAAGATCAGAATGACAAACACAGGATAAATCGGCCCCGGTCGGAAAGTTCTTTGATGAATTTCTAAGTTGTCTGCGAGTATGTGACTGGAAGAAATGTTGCAACTATTCAGATATCAGTGTAGTTTCCGAAAATAAAAAAAAGCCTGCAAAGAATGGGATAAAAATTTTCACCCTCATAAAAGCAAGAGTTTACTATAATCTCAACATGGAAATATACAATCTTTTCATCACACAGAAGGTTTTATTATAGGGCCACATATGTGAGTACGGACACAGGGCATGATAGTATTTATACACAAAACACCAAAATATTGTACCACACCAAGCATGAATTGCAGGGGACCAACACTTGTAGGATTAACTTACTATGATGTTTGACCAACTATAGCATGGAGACAGGTGGTGATATGGTTAAGCATCGAAGCATACAGACGTCTGATGTTCTACTGAAGAAGGTCCTGTCACAGCTGGCGCAACTGACCCTCCACATCCACCGTAGTTACCGATGGGCGAGAAGTCTTAGGATCTTGCTGGCCAAGGAAGCATGTTGACATCATGAAGGCAGGCCAGAGATAACTGTGCTGTGTGAAGCCGGGCATTATCCTGCTGGAAAATGGGGTTATCGAGCTGCACCAGAAAGGGGAGCGCACATGGTTGCAGAATTTCCAGGATGTATCACCACGCCATCAGGGTTCATTCAATCATCACCAGTAAAATGCAGGAATCATAGGAAATGGCACCTCACACCATGACNTCTTGCTGGCCAAGGAAGCATGTTGACATCATGAAGGCAGGCCAGAGATAACTGTGCTGTGTGAAGCCGGGCATTATGGGGTTATCGAGCTGCACCAGAAAGGGGAGCGCACATGGTTGCAGAATTTCCAGGATGTATCACCACGCCATCAGGGTTCATTCAATCATCACCAGTAAAATGCAGGAATCATAGGAAATGGCACCTCACACCATGACACCTCTCGTTGGGGTAGTTTGTTGCTCTACAATGAAGCGTGGATTATGGTGCTGGCCAGGGCGTCTCCATACATGAATTCGGCAGTCTTCTGTAACCAGACAGAACCGTGATTCGTTGCTGAACACCACTCGTCGCCAATCTGCAAGCTGACATGCTGTCCGTTCCTGGCAGAAGGTCACACGTGCTCAGTGATGCTCAGGTCATAAATATAGATGTCCTAAAGGATGCTGCAATGACAGATCTCGCTCAGCTAACTGCCTGGATATAGTACTAGTGGACACAGGCATATCACTAGCTGCTCTGATATGTTCACTTGAGCCTTCTTGACAGGTGTGTATACCCTCCTGTGTCTAACAACAACTCACAGTGTAGGCAGAATGGTTTTAGTGGCGAGTAATTCTCAGAAATGTCCAACCTGCCTCCCGGAGGCTAACGACTTGGGCTCTCTCAAACTCATCCAGCTGAGCAAAGGCTTGTCGAATGAACCCTTGGGGCATGCTTTGTGTTCACTGAACCTGGCTCTGTGGTTCACACTGCTACAAAGGCATTATTCAGTATCTTGCAGCTATAAATGATATAGGAGCATGTACGCCCCTAGAGACACATTCGCAAAAGCAATCATTATACAATTTTATAAATTGTAATTATTTTTATTGCTTTATTATGTGAGGTCACTTGAATAGGATATTTTTTATTACTACCAGATGGAATGATTTCTTGTGTAGTAGCATATTTTGTATTATAATATACAAATTTTTTTATTCTACTATATTAATAATATCGCAGTAAGCGTATTCCCGAAACAAAAAGGTCATTCACTTGCATTATTTTGAAAACTTCTTAAGGAATCAATTTCCTTAACTTTGAAATTTTTACCAAACAACACTACATGCTAACTACCAGTTATTTTGTGTTCCAGGTACCTAAAAATGTAACAGCCCAATTGTTACAGTCAAGTTTTTTTAATTTTGGTTAAAATTCTTGTGTGAATATTTGTAAATAGTCGAAATTGTGTAACTTATGCGTACCTGATAATTTAATTTTGACTATTGGAAAAAACATTCTATCCTGACTCAACCTTCATATTTAATTGCTATATTATTTCAAATTAATTTTAATGGAATTATTACAAAATTTTTTGAAGATCTTGGTTTTGTGGAGTAGCCCATATGCTAAATAGGAAGTCTGGCTTAAATTTATTACAAATAAAAATCAGGATGAGTGTTTGTAACACATAATAGAAATTATTAGACTGCTGACTGATTATGAACTTTGTGTTCAGAATGCATGCCAGGCAGTACAAGCAAATCCTGCTGCATCATAATTGTGCTTAAAATATTTTGTTTTAAAGTGGTAAAATGTAATTGCTTGTAAGAATTTCTATTTTATAAGAAAGTTTTTAAAAATTTTATTGTGGCTAATGCCAAAAGTGACAGTTTTACATGTTTTTTGTGCTATTTATGTGAAATGTAAAATACACTGCCTGGCAGAGGTAATGTCACACCATGAAGACACAAATGCAGTACCATGGGATGGCTAGCAATTGGGAAATGTGGAAAAGCGAGAAATGTACGGGATTTGAAATGCTGTGGGGAATGTATAAGAATTTTTCCAAATGTCAGGAACTTTTTCTGATTTATGAAATCTGCATTAGAATTTCATGAACGGTTTCCAGGGAACTTAATGATAAAGAATCTGCACCGTCTTTGAAAGTCAAAATACCACAGTGCACTACTAATAATGGTGTCAAGGTCACGCAGAGAGAAATTAGGAAACAATGAAAAAGTTGTCCACAGAGTCACTGGTTAGAAGGGCAAGAGTGGCAGTATTTAATTTATTGTGGCAGGGAGGAGGTGGAGTAAGAATGCCTTTCTTCATTGCACCACGGCCTGAGCCTGACCACTTCTGTTGGCTTAGTTGTATACTACAGACATTTTCGCAAAGAATTTGTTTGTGAATGTGCATCGTCACTGTTGTGGCGTAATTCAGCTCCTTATGCATGTTTACTTAACATTGTAGTTATACAATGCATTGAATTGTATTAATTTGGTGTGATATGTAGGTATTTGTTTTAAACTTGATTTAGAATGTTTGCCCAACTTTCGTTGATACCTCCTTCTCTACCTTTCAACCATGGTTGGCTACACATTTTCAGATAAACCGTATTGTTAAAAAATACATCAGAGGGGTGTATTCGAGTTTGTGAGGGATATAGGCCTACATAAAAAGGAAAGAACTAAATTATATTTTCAGTTAATTCACACAACTACACTCTAGAGTAAAAAAAATGGTATAGGTGTGCGTATGCAAATAACACAGGTATGGAACCAATCAGAGTAACGCAATGCGGTCGGCAGCGCCTATATAAGACAACAAGCATCTGGCAAAGTTGCTAGATTGGTTACTGCTGCTACAATGGCAGGTTATCAAGATTTAAGTGAGTTTGAACGTGGTGTTATAGTCGGCGCACGAGAGATGGGACATAGCATCTCCAAGGTAGCAATAAAATTTGGATTTTTGCGTACGACCATTTCATGAGTGTACCGTGAATATCGGGAATCCGGTAAAACATCCAATCTTTGAGATTGCTGCGGCTGGAAAAAGATTGAGACCGAACGGGACAAACGACGACTGACGAGAATCATTCAACGTGACAGACGTGCAACCCTTTCTCAAATTGGCGCAGATTTCAATGCTGGGGCATCAACAAGTGCCAGCATGCGAACTATTCAACGGACCATCATTGATATAGGCTTTCGGAGCCCAAGGCCCACTCGTGTACTGTTCTTGACTGCACGACACAAAGCTTTACGTCTCGCCTGGGCCCACCAACACTGCCATTGTACTGTTGATGACTGGAAATACGTTGACTGGTCTGACGAGTCTCGTTTCCAATTGTATCAGGCGGATGGACGTGTATGGGTATGGAGATATCCTCATGAATCCATCGACCCTACATATCAACAGGGGACTGTTCAAGCTGGTGGAGGCTCTGTCATGGTATGGGGCGTGTGCAGTTGGCGTGAAATGGGACCCCTGATACGTCTAGATACGACTCGGACAGGTGACAGATACGTAAGCATCCCGTCCGATCACCTGCACCCATTCGTGTCGTGTCTATTGTGCATTCCGACGGATGTGGATAATTCCAACAGGACAATGCGACACCCCACTTGTCGANATTCGTGTCGTGTCTATTGTGCATTCCGACGGATGTGGATAATTCCAACAGGACAATGCGACACCCCACTTGTCGAGAGTTTCTACAGAGGGGTTCCAGGAACACTCTTCTGACTTTAGACACTTCCATTGGCCACCTAAATCACCAGACATGAACATTATTGAGCATATCTGGGATGTCTTGCAACGTGCTGTTCAGAAGAGATCTCCACCGCTTCGCACTCCTATGGATTTGTGGACTGGCCTACAAGATTCATGGTGTGAATTGCCTCCTGCATACCTTCAGACATTAGTCGGGTCAATGCTATGTCGTCTTGCGGCACTTATGCGTGCTCGCGGCCCTGCACGATATTAGGTATGTGTACCAGTTTTCTTGGCTCTTCAGTGTACATCGTAAATAATTCGTATTATCATGTTTCTTAGAACCAAAAATATTTAAATCTTTTTAATATACTTTTTAATTGTTTATAGTGTCCACATCATTATTAGTCAATGTTTGCATCCAACAGATCAGGTTCATGGGCATGCACATCACCTGATGTCACTAGGTTCATATAAAATGAATGGAAAACTGGTGGCACCAGAGGCAACGAGTCTNGGCATGCACATCACCTGATGTCACTAGGTTCATATAAAATGAATGGAAAACTGGTGGCACCAGAGGCAACGAGTCTAGAAGAGCCTTCTTCTTTTCAGCAGATATGGGAGCCATGGAATTGTATCGCTGTTGGGCTTATGCGATCGGAAGCTCATTGTCTAAAGGGTGCATCACCACGACTGCACTTGTAGTTCACGTATCCTAAATCCTTTCAATACTGGAACCACTGAGCACCATGCCACAAAAATTGTTCATCATCAATATTCTTTTTGCAAACTACCAAACCTTTAAATTTAAAAATAAATAACAAAAAAAAAAAATTGAATTCTATACCAAAATTGTTGTATGAAAATTTTAGCTGAATTTGATGAAATAATTAAAACACAAAATAAAAAACTTGTGCCATTAATTTTCTACCAATTTTTAGAATGATTTTCTGATAGTAGTATATGGTTTGCTAGAATTTCAGACATAAACTGAAGAATATATTGAATCTCGAGACTTGTAAACACACTCATTGTAAATATAAGAAAATATTTCTAAACAATTGACATTGATTTTCAATGTTTTTTCTCCAATATGTGCATCCCTAGTTGTGACTACCTTTTTCCACACAAAACCATCTGCCCCTGTATACTTCAATAATTGTCCAAGGAACATAGCCGAACAGCTTTGACCAGACAGAAAACAACAAATGCCTCTGCAGCTTTTAGCTTTTGAGCAAATGCAGAACTTGACAATCAAACCCCCTTAGTTACTGATATGGCAACAAATTTCAATCTGGACATTTAAATTAGGTAATTGATGGAATCCAATGCTTATTCAATCATATACACTTCATAAATCACATTATGTGTATATATACATACATGTACATACATATATGGTTTACTAACCTGAAATATTTATAGGGCCATCATTCTGAAAATAAGTGTGAGATACTTGAACACAAAAGTTTATATCGCTTACTGTAGCTCTTCTTGTGTAAATAATTTGCTGATAATTGGTTGGTTGGTCCCTGAGATATGGCATAAATGTTCAATTTTCATATTTGGCGCTGTGTGACAAATTACTTAAATTCTATGTTTCTAATAGATACCGTCAGTATAAAAGGTTTGGTTGAATTTGGTTAAATGGTTTATTTAATAAATTCAACAAAATTATAAAAATATTTATATGGCCCCATTTTGGAAATCAATGTCTGATCCTACTTGAATTAGTTTACATGGTCTTTGTAGCACAAATTGAGTGCAAAATTAGGTGGAAATTAGTTGAATTGTCCTGGAAATATGGCAAACTGTTAAATTTTATCACAGTATTAATTTTAACACACTATAAATAAAAATAGCTAGCTGTAATAAATTCACAAAACACTTTAAAAAATATGGTGATAAACACTGAAGAGCCAAAAAACTGGTATACCTGCCTAATATAGTGTAGGGCCCCCGCGAGCACAGAGAAGTGCTGCAAGATGACGTAGCATGGACTCCACTAAGTCTGAAGGTATGCAGGAGGCAATTCACACCATGAATCCTGCAGGGCAGTCCACAAATCCATAGGAGTGCGAAGCGGTGGAGATCTCTTCTGAATAGCACGTTGTAAGGCATCCCAGATATGCTCAAAAATGTTTATATCTGGTGATTTAGGTGGCCAATNCTCTTCTGAATAGCACGTTGTAAGGCATCCCAGATATGCTCAAAAATGTTTATATCTGGTGATTTAGGTGGCCAATTGAAGTGTCTAAAGTCAGAAGAGTGTACCTGGAGCCACTCTGTAGAAACTCTCGACGTGTGGAGTGTCGCATTGTCCTGNGCTCAAAAATGTTTATATCTGGTGATTTAGGTGGCCAATTGAAGTGTCTAAAGTCAGAAGAGTGTACCTGGAGCCACTCTGTAGAAACTCTCGACGTGTGGAGTGTCGCATTGTCCTCCTGGAATTATTCACATCCGTCGGAATGCACAATGGACATGAATGGGTGCAGGTGATCGGACGGGATGCTTACGTATCTGTCACCTGTCAGTCGTATCTAGACGTATCAGGGGTCCCATTTCACGCCAACTGCACACGCCCCATACCATGACAGAGCTTCCACCAGCTTGAACAGTCCCCTGTTGACATGTAGGGTCCATGGATTTATGAGGATATCTCCATACCCGTACATGTCCATTCACCTGATACAATTGGAAACTAAACTCGTCAGACCAGGCAACATGTTTCCAGTCTTCAACAGTCCAATGGCGGTGTTGGCGGGCCCAGGCGAGACGTAAAGCTTTGTGTCGTGCAGTCAACAACAGTACACGAGTCGGCCTTGGGCTCCGAAAGCCCATATCAATAATGGTTCGTTGAATAGTTCGCATGCTGGCACTTGTTGATGCCTCAGCATTGAAATCTGCGTCAATTTGAGAAAGGGTTGCACGTCTGTCATGCTTAATGATCCTCGTCAGTCGTCGTTTGTCCCGTTCGTTCACAATCTTTTTCCAGCCGCAGCGATGTCAAAGATTTGATGTTTTACCGTATTCTCGATATTCACGGTACATTTGTGAAATGGTCGTACGCGAAAATCCAAATTTTATGGCTACCTCGGAGATGCTATGTCACATCTCTCGTGCGCCGACTATAACACCACGATCAAACTCACTTAAATCTTGATAACCTGCCATTGTAGCAGCAGTAACCAATCTAGCAACTTTGCCAGACGCTTGTTGTCTTATATAGGCGCTGCCGACTGCATTGCGTTACTCTGATTGGTTCCATACCTCTGTTATTTGCATAAGCATGCCTGTACCAGTTTTTTTGGCTCTCCAGTGTATATACACACACACACAGAGTGATTCACAAGGAGTTACCGCCACTCACATGGCTTATTCCGTACACAATTTGAAACAAAATGTGTCATATAAATGTGGATCCTATTCCCAATATTTACAGAGTAATTCTACAATCAGCATACCCACCTTACAGGGGAAAGGAGTTATCAACACTGTTTCAGCATCAATGTGTATTGTGGTGTCCTACACCATCAGCTGATTGGGCCATTCATTCTCCAGGGATGCTTAACTGGTGTTGTGTATCTGTAATTTTTGCAAGAAGAACTGCCGATGTTACTTGAGGATATTCCATTAGCAGTGAGATGTCGTACGAACTTCCTTGCATGATGATGCACCACCACACTTTCACACTTAAACATACATTGCCGTGAGAGATGGAAAGGAATAGGTGGTTTTCACCTCTGGCCTTCTCGATCGCCAGATCTATTACCATTAGATTATAGCGTATGGAGTTGAGTGAAAGATATTGTTTACCAAAGGACTGCACGAACACATGAGGAACTACTTGTGTGTATCATGCATGTCGCTACAGAAATCAATTATAGCCGTGTGCAGCTACGTAGAGCAACATGTGCTGTTCATAAGTGCGGCCAAGTATATTGAAGTAGATGGAAACATTTTTGAACATCTTTTGTAAGTTTGCTAGACACACTTGTGATGCTCAACTGTAAACAATACGATCTGATAAAACATCCCTGTATTTACTTCTGAAAGGGCGTTTATTTTATTTTTCACTTTTCAAATGTTTCGAATTACTCTGTAAATATTGGGAATAGGACCCACATTTATATGACATATTTTGCTCCAAATGATGTGAGGAATAGGCCCTGTAAGTGGCGGAANTTGGGAATAGGACCCACATTTATATGACATATTTTGCTCCAAATGATGTGAGGAATAGGCCCTGTAAGTGGCGGAAACTCTTCTTGAATCAACCTGTAAATAGAGGAATAATATTCAGATATACGGAATATATAACATAACTTATGAGACCAATGTTATAGTGGGAATACACTGCTTAAAACAATTAGAGGGAAAAGATTNGGAATATATAACATAACTTATGAGACCAATGTTATAGTGGGAATACACTGCTTAAAACAATTAGAGGGAAAAGATTTTGAAAACACACTTTGTTAGATGAGTTGTGTACACAGTTATATATTAGGTATCAAAGAGATCATTCATACCTTTACTTAACAGTAGTACACATTTTTTGTCTCAGTGTACACTTGGCTGCTACAAGCAGGCATTAAACATTATGCCCTAAACTAAAGTGGAATCATCATCCCATTCATTTAACATTTTCTCATAAGAAAACCTTTCATTATCAGGTATGGCCACCAGGTACTCATTGACAGCCTCAGACCCTCAATGCACACTTCTGATCAGTCAAGACACCTCTGCTTGCGGGGTGGGATGTACTACCATTTGTTGATGAGAGCATCAGTAAGTTCTTGAATTTTCTGAGGGGTCCTAGGACATCAGTCTCGTTGGTCTTGCTTGTCACATAAGTGCTCGATGGAACTGAGGTCGGGATTCATAGTGGGCAATCCGTGGTTTGAATCTTAGAGTTCCTGTATGGCAACTCTAGGGGCAGCTGCTGTATGCACATGATTGGTTTTAACTTGTGAGGGGAACTGGACGGAAACACCATTTATTGTGTATTTATCTGTAACTCGATGTGCTATATCTATGAAACTATGTAACTGATTTTAGCTTAGCTTTGTATGCTGTATATATGACAACCATCGAATGTGCTAATACAAAACGTTTTTGTCCTGAATATACCAATTCTCACCACATTTAGTGAAGAGGCCTGCAAATGGAGTGTTGACACGTGTCACAAATCTGTTATATTGCACATCCAAATTAAAGTGTATTAGGAAACACAAAAGGAGAAGAAGATGGGAAAATGGCTTTGTAAAACCACCAAGAAAGTGCTGATCTGGCATATGCAACTAAGAGGAAAGACAAATACGATGTCAGGAGTGACAATTCCAAAATATGTTTTTTCTTTGATTTTCTTTATTACAAAGAGACAACAAATCCTGTTTCTCAAAAACGTTATGACAATTTCATTCCATGTAACTTTTTTTTAAGAATATTAATTGTTTCCCAAGATGCGACATAAAAATTTATTCTTTCATGTGGGGCTATCTTACAAAATGGTGAAGAAATGAGGCTCTCTATAGACAAATTTGGTCTTTATCAAAGATACTGTCAGCATACAAAGTTAAGTCAAAATTTATTTTGTAGTCTCGTAAAGAATTAAAATGTTTTTATGGTTGCCATTTTGAAATTAAGTTTCTGACCCACTTAGAACTTGACAGTGCAATTGTGTGGATAATAAACTGGAATCTTGATTTTTTTTTCTTCTGTTTCTCAATCATGGAATGGTTGTCACAATGCAATTGTATAATGTATGGGAATCAAAAACTTATTATTAAAATATGGAAAATCATTCTTGGCCTTTAAAACATGACAGATACTTGGGAATTTTTGTTCTGCCTTGCACAAGTATGTGAATAAAATGTTAATTCTGTAACAGTTGTTGAATNACAGATACTTGGGAATTTTTGTTCTGCCTTGCACAAGTATGTGAATAAAATGTTAATTCTGTAACAGTTGTTGAATATTTACTCAGATGTTGATATAAGCAGGAAATTATCTCATTTGCTCCTCTCCCTGCCATGGCCTCATGCCACATGAAATTGGTGGCCTTTTCTGTTACATTATGTATAAATATAGCCGTACACAAAACCTTTGTTGTCAGTGAGAGAGCCAACCATCAAAACACAAAAGGACAAATGAAGAAATGAATGAAGTAAGAGCCCACATTGTCATTATTTTCATATGAAAGTCACTACATCAATTTATTAATGTCAATTATGGACCCACTCAAATCATATCAGTTTACATGGCTTGCCATAGTGCTACTTGTTTGCCAAATTTTGTAGGAATCTGTTGGTTTTCTCCAGAGATATGACATAAAAATTGTAATTAGTCAATGTAATATGTCGTGTTGAATCATCNGGGGGGGGGGGGGGGGGGGGCTGGTTGCCTTCCTCCGCCATCTCAATGTCGTAATAGTCGCTTCTCCCAGTACAAGATTTGATTAATAGTAGCAGCTTCTCCCAGTACAAGATTTGGTTAAATTTTGTTTAATTGTTTAATATATTTAAACTTCTAAAATAAATTATTAATATTTACACCATTACAAAAAAGGCCTGCCACACCAAAAACAAGTTACCCTACTGTAGCACTACTTGTGTGTAAAATGTTTCTGTCATGGTGCAGGTTGCCATAACTATCGACGACCAAACTGACTGTACTATTCGTAATTTGAGATGTGACTATCGTAATTTGAGATGTGACTATCGTAATTTCAGATGTGACTGTCTAATGCTTAGCTATAATTTCATGCACAAAAGTAAATTAAAATATAATGAAATTGTCCTGCAAAATTCAATTACACCAACAGTATTCATTAGAAACATCAATGCATAGACACCCTTTTTTGCGTGCCTTTTGTAAAATAGTGTCAGACCATGTGGTGATCCAATACAGACTTACTGCTACCAGGTACACAGAGTACTTGATCATGTTATGCCCATTGCAGCAGGGGTGAGGCCCCAGTTTGTGCTGCAACAAGACAATGCAAGACAGGCCCAGTGCCAAACATGTCTCGTTCCTGGAATGCTGTATCTGTATACTTCTCTCTCCAGCAACTATACGACCACAGACATCCATCACACTTATAGTTGTTTTAGTTGAAACTTTCAAAATTGATGGAAAATCGTAAGATTGAGTAAAATATAACATTTTGAGAGAGGCTAATGATTTTAAGAAACAGATTTTATAATATATAGTAGGACAGTAGAACCCGCTTATAGGCATGTGCGGAGGTCTTTTTTTAAATGCAAAACGAAGTTGAAGCGAATCCTACATCGTGCAAAGGAATTTCGAAGAAAATCAAATATGAAGGATTAAAAAATATATTTATTTATTTATAGTGGCCTACAGTTTTCAAGTTTATTCAACTCATTTGTACTGATACTGCCAATAAAAAATGTATGCCTATTAGACACTGAGCAATGGAATAAAGCATATCCTAATCTTGTACTGCTGAAAACTGAAATATTAAAATATCAAAATCTGCAAGAAAGTAATCCTTATACATTTAGATATCTACAAACTTTATAAAAACTACCATACTCCATTTATCCAGTCCCATTTGGTGCCGCCGAACTCCTGCACGTGATAAATACGTTAACTGCTGTGACATTGCCGAACATAATTCTGGATAACAGTTCTCAACAACAATCCGAAAAAAAATACATGCATACAAAATCTATTAAAAATATATACGAAAAACGATTTATGCTGGCTGGCGTTTATAACCAATTTAGAAAGAAAGTTTCTAGGAAACCTGTAAAATAAACGTGGATAAGGGAACAATGTATCGAAGTTCCTCCACATTTTTCTGTTGTGTTCACAATTATTTATTACTATTACTTTTTTGGTGGTAATGTGGCCAACAGCAAAGCCCACTGAACACTGGTTCCGACGCTTCGAGCGCCTACAATAATCCCGCTATGAAACTCAGTTAAATCACGTTTTTTGCCCATTTCTTCGCAAGCAACATAGTGCAATTGATGCTTTACTTGTCCTGCATTCCCTTTTTATAGCTATCTCGCCCTCTAGCGGCAACAACGAGAAGTTATGGCCGATGTGCGTGTAAGTGTCAAGTGGTCATAATACTTTGGCCACTCAGTGTATATGGCTGTGTAGTCAGTTTATGCTCTGTGCTTTCTCATTTAAATAACTGAAGGTGGGATAGAAACTGGGCTGTTGCAGGCACTTACTTGGTAGGTCATCATTTAACACACCTACCATAATTGTGCTGAAACCCCTTCTGCTACTGGTGCCACCTCTATATTTAACATGTGGAGCACCCATAGTTACTGTGGACCTTAGCCCAGGTAATAACAAAATAATTCTGAGAATTTGAGCGTCAGCATTAGANACCGTGGACCTTAGCCCAGGTAATAACAAAATAATTCTGAGAATTTGAGCGTCAGCATTAGATCAATTAGACATAAATAAACATTTCTATAGAATTAAGACCCTTTTATTTTTCAGACTGATTGGATTGTTTCAGGTCNCTACCATAATTGTGCTGAAACCCCTTCTGCTACTGGTGCCACCTCTATATTTAACATGTGGAGCACCCATAGTTACTGTGGACCTTAGCCCAGGTAATAACAAAATAATTCTGAGAATTTGAGCGTCAGCATTAGACCAATTAGACATAAATAAACATTTCTATAGAATTAAGACCCTTTTATTTTTCAGACTGATTGGATTGTTTCAGGTCNTCAATTAGACATAAATAAACATTTCTATAGAATTAAGACCCTTTTATTTTTCAGACTGATTGGATTGTTTCAGGTCGATAAAATACAGTCGCTCACTTTAAAAAATGAGCATATACACTGGTCTGAAATGATATTTTAGATATTTCGTATGTAAACAGAATCTCTATTGACAAAAAGTTATCTGAAGTGTATAATACATCCTTTGCATTATGTTATGACATAAGATACAAATCAAAGAAATCAACACTGACATCCTTGTAAAACAAAAACAACATTCACGTGTGAATTTTAAGACACAAAATTGAGCTTATAGGCAACAGAACTGTAACACAAATGTTCAGAATATTCAGTGCACGCAATTTAATACTTTGCATGCTCTACATTGGTGTCAATCACAGCTTATAAGAGATGAGGCATCAATTTTACTAATTGTTTGCTGAACGATTAAGCAATTTTCCCCCCATGCTTCCTTGATCTTCAACTTCAGGTCATTTTTGGTGGTAGGAGAGCTAGTATTCAAACAATTCTTGAGCACCTACCATAAATTCTCAATTGGGTTAATTGATTGGGGTTTTCAGCTGCTTTGGCATGTGGTACAGCAACCATTCATGGACTACGTGAGCCATATACTTTGTATCATTATCCTGTTGGAAATAAAAATCTGATGGCAACCTCAGTTTCGTGGTCATTTCGGAAACCTGTTTCTTCAGGATGTTAAGGTACAGCATTTTGCCCATAATAGTCTCAATGAATTTGATATTCCCTGTCCTACTTGCTGCCATATAGCCACACAGCATGATGCTTCCACCTACATGCTTCACTCTTGGCCTTACTTTCTTAATTTAGAGCTCCAATTTAGATGTCTCCAAACAATCTGTTTGCCATCCGAGCCCAAGCCATTTATTTTGGTCTCTTCTGTGAACATGACCTTTTCCCATAACTCCTGTGGCATTATAATGTATGTTTCTGGAAAATGTAAGGTGTGTGTGTGTGTGTGTGTGTGTTTTTTTTCCAGAAATGAATGGATTCTTACATGCTACCCAGCCATTCAGGTAGTTTTTTCCTAAGGACCCGGCGAATGGTTTTTGTAGAGACAGGTTTATTGATTATCTGTGAGACTTCTGACAACAGTTTTGGTACACTGGTCTTTGGATTCTTTAGGATTGTACGTACAACCATTTGTTCATTTTGTTGAGAGAAAATCCATTTTCGTCCTTTTCTGGAATTATTCTGCAGTTTTCCTTCATATTTACATTTCTTGATTATCTTTTGTACCGTTGAATGGGTCTGTCCAATTATCTGGCCAATTTCACGCAATGACTTTCCTTTGCTGCACAAATCTATTATCAACTTCCTTGTGGTAAGGCCAGTTTACTTCCTCTTGCTCCCATTTGANATTATCAACTTCCTTGTGGTAAGGCCAGTTTACTTCCTCTTGCTCCCATTTGACAACACCTGCCTGTTCGAACACACCAAGCTAACTGACACAATCTCAACATTCTACTGTTTCTTTTGCTACCTACCTTTCAATACTACATCATATTTTGTTTATTGCATCAAATGTTTTATAGGTGTACACTCAATTTTGTATCTTATAATTTAGGCATGAGTGTTGTTTTTGTTTTATGCAAGGATGTCAGTTTGATTTCTTTGATTTGTATGTTATGTAATTACATAATACAAAGGATGTATTGTATAGTTCTGGTAACTTTTTGTCAATAGACATTGTGTTTACATATGAAATATCTGAAATATCATTTCAGAACAGTACATGCTCAATTTTGGGGTTGACTGTATATCTCTGTGCATTTACACCTCCATATGAACTTTTCCTAACACCAGTGTTATATAAATACACAATTAGACACAAGTGTCCTGATAATAGCTATGTTTTTTCATAGGAGGTAGGATAATTTAAATATAGGGCTATATCTGTTATGTAGAAAAAAACTTTACAGTGTTCTAATCACTACAGTGTATTTGGTAGTAATCCAGTCTGTGAAAACTTTTGTTTTATTGTTTTGTGTTTCAGGTATTTTAAAGGCAATACACTGCAAAGAAGCATATGAGCATAATAGAATCACAAAAGATGTTGTGGCATTTTATGCTGGTGATTTTCCAAACTTGGTAGAGAAACTTCAGTTAGATTTGCACGAACCACCAATTTCTCAGGTATTTTTTAATACTTTTTATTTGTAGTTATAACACATTTTATTAAGTACGGAACAAATTCAGTATGAATGACGTAACACTGAAATTTTAACAGTAAGATATCTGAAATATTTTATTTAGCATAACACTTTTGTGACGTTTCACATAGTTAAAATTTTTGTATTGTATACTTTCAGTAACTTGATGGCAAGAGTGCATGTGCTCGTGCACACTCATGTTCTCCCTCTCCCCAACTCTCACACACACACTTTCCTGCGTCCCATACCACTGATGTTGTAGGCACACTCCTTCTACCTCCCTTCCTCTGTACTGCCATTCACCTCCTCGTGTATGTACATATAGCATTGACAGCTGCCAAGGAGAGGGAGAAAAATGAGTCCTCTAAACNGCCATTCACCTCCTCGTGTATGTACATATAGCATTGACAGCTGCCAAGGAGAGGGAGAAAAATGAGTCCTCTAAACGTTCATGGTAAAAGGACACAACTAGTTTTTTTTTTACATGGTTAGCGAATAGTGTACCTGAAACTGCTTCTTCCACTCATCTGGTCTTTATCAAGCTAAACCTATTGAACCACCCTTCCAAAAGTGCATCCTACTGGCCAGATGACAGAATAGAGTATATTACATACATTATTTCCAAGAAAATATGTCTTTTTTTTTTTGGAAGGTGGGGGGTAAAATTAAAATTAAAACCTTTTACTGATTATTTTGGTGGCAATAATTTATNGCCATTCACCTCCTCGTGTATGTACATATAGCATTGACAGCTGCCAAGGAGAGGGAGAAAAATGAGTCCTCTAAACAACGTTCATGGTATAAGGACACAACTAGTTTTTTTTTTACGTGGTTAGCGAATAGTGTACCTGAAACTGCTTCTTCCACTCATCTGGTCTTTATCAAGCTAAACCTATTGAACCACCCTTCCAAAAGTGCATCCTACTGGCCAGATGACAGAATAGAGTATATTACATACATTATTTCCAAGAAAATATGTCTTTTTTTTTTTTTTGGAAGGTGGGGGGTAAAATTAAAATTAAAACCTTTTACTGATTATTTTGGTGGCAATAATTTATGTTCCAGCAAATTACCAGGAATGTATTAACATAAAAATACATAGATATTACTCAATTTCATGAGAGGAATTATGTTTGATTTGAATATAGGGCCTACAAAGTGTACTATTCTTATGGGCAAAAGACTTTCACATTTTGATTTTAATTACTGTGCACCCATGTTCATTGCCCTGCCTCCTTCTAATGTATTTTAATTATTATAAAATATACAAAAGTTCTGAAACACTTATCTTTAATTAATACAGTTCTTTTTTTTAATTGTTTGATTCTTTTGTAAATTATTTAGGTAGTTCACGGTATTGTGAAAAAGCTATATTCCAATTTTCATTTCAAAGTTTTACATTAATTGTTTTCCATGTGNTTTCATTTCAAAGTTTTACATTAATTGTTTTCCATGTGTGTCTTATATCAGTTTCACAGTGATTTACTTGTGTAACAGCAATCATCTTTCACCATAGAACTCCATGGCCTTCAGTGTGTGTTACTGCTTTGCAGCTGATATTTTTTTCTCTTTAAACATTGTTTATTACGTCTGTTATTTACTGTCGTTTCAGATACAGTATATCAAAATGTTGTTTTTTTTTTTTTTTTTTTTTTTTNAAAAGAATGTGGCGTACTAAAAGCTTATTAGTGTGCATGTATAAAGCTGTTCATTTGTCCCCATCACATATCCTGTGGGAGTTATTTGTCCCCATCACATATCCTGTGGGAGTTATTTGTCCAACAAGTAACTGCCGGTAGTGGTATAGCAAGACTTACTGGTTTTATTAAAGTACATTTCTTTCTTATTTTGCCATCACCAATGTGTGGTTCCCTCATTTCATTAGTTTATGGTTAGGTGTAGCTTACACATTAAGATGGTCTGCCCTTTTCTCTAAACCAGAAATGTTTAAGGTAGAAGTAAAGTGGCTTTCAATGGAGCACTGCAGAGTTCATTAAAAAGTAGTACAGATGCTTCCAAAATTGCCAGAAAAGTATAGTTTCATTTGCATATGAAAGAAGAAAACACATATACTTAGTAACACTGTAAAATATTTTGCTATAATTTACTTATTTAAATTGTTTAANTATGAAAGAAGAAAACACATATACTTAGTAACACTGTAAAATATTTTGCTATAATTTACTTATTTAAATTGTTTAAATCACTTGATTAGTGTCTTATATTTAGTAAAAATTGATCTCCATTCTTGATGCTACAAAAAGCACATTTTGCTAGAAAACGTTCCTCAAGTAGAGCAATCATAATAAATACTATGTATGTAAAAAATATTGTTACTTATGTTAAAAAAATTTAACAATTTATATTTTATTTTACTTTTGTGGCACAAAATGGATGTGCAGAAAATAAATTAACCGTTCTTGATGAATATTTTTTTGCAAAATATGCTTTCTGGAGCATCCAGAATGGTAATATGCTGAAATGTACTCTAAAAACATAATTTTATTGAGTAATGAATTTAAACATTTAAATACGTAAATTCTAGCATCTGCATCCTTCTTTCATAAGCAGCACAAATCAAATTTTTCTGACAATTGTGGTAGTCTACTATTACTTTTTAGTGAGTTCTCCATTGAAGGCATAAAGAAGAGTAGCCTTGTCACCATTAAAAAACAGTTTATAAAAATAGGAGTATTAAAGTAAGATCGTGTAAAATGGCAGGTGTTTTGGTGAGAAGAAAGGTTACATTATGAAAATCATGGTGAAATCAACTTAGTAAATTTTTGTGTGTTTAATTTTGATTTTAGAGATTTTGCCAATCATTTAAGCACCTGAATTAATAAACTGACAGCTCTATGCCATAGTTATATTTTTTAATATTGAGACTCAAATGGTCTTAAATGAAATCTAGGTGCTCTGAGAAACTTCAATTTCTAATTAAAAAATAAACATTCATGGTCCAAAAAAAAANTCTTAAATGAAATCTAGGTGCTCTGAGAAACTTCAATTTCTAATTAAAAAATAAACATTCATGGTCCAAAAAAAAATTGTCATCTTCAAAACCTTCAGAGACATAGTTTACTTTCATGTATAATTCGTAAAACTGGTAGTTTTATTAAAAAAAAACTCTTTTGTATATTTTAAACAACTCTGTACATAAAACCACTGTAAGTTCTGGAATAACTTTTAGTCTACTTTCCTCCATAATGTGCATAGGAACTTTCCAGTCTCATTAACCGGAAAGTACTAATGAAGCTCCAGATTTTGTAAGCTGTGACGACTTAAAGTTTTCCAAGTTTTCTGTAGCCTAGCTAATANGACGACTTAAAGTTTTCCAAGTTTTCTGTAGCCTAGCTAATAAAAATTTTTTTTACGAATCATTTTTACTTTATGGACTATCTTACAAGCTTAAATATATATTCAGTGCATAGCGTTAAAATATTTTTTTTTGTTTTCAGTTGCATTTATTCTTTGTTTATTTTGTATGAGTATTTAATTTATTTATATACAATCATATTGTTATTAATGCAATATTGTTACATGAGTTCGCGTGGCCTTCCTGCTCTTCCCTTCCTCTCCTTGGGCACGTCTTTAACACCGGTAATTGGAGAAGGAAATTTATAGTTACAAACGGGTTGCGGAACACTGACACGTGCCGTGATAAGGTTATCGGAACTGATGCAGCATCCGACCCTGGAAGGTTTAATGACTTGGGTAGTCATTGCATTAATATTCTGGTCATGGCTCTCTCAGCAAGACTAGAGGTGCAAGGATCCTTCTGGGCCAGGTTAGTTTAGCTATATAAGCCTCAGTGTGCCTCTGTGTTAAGAGTTTGTATGGTTGTTAACGCAAGATGTGCAGCACCATCGGAACAACGAGCTATAACACAGTGACCAACGAGTGTAGTCTGTGAGCATTGGATTGGGAGAGTAGAGAGAATGAGCGAGTGGCTAGACTGTGAGAAAGTGGGAGTGACAGACATTTGGAATGATATTAATAGACATTTTAATTGTATATGTGTAATGAGTAAGTGGGGTTATGTGACTGTAGATGGTAAAAATACATTGATAAACTCTTAAATTATAATAGAGATTGTCAGTAATATTTTGCTGATAAGAATAATAAGTGTTTATAGTAGAAATAGAAATTTTAATGTTGTGAATAATAGCTGTGTGTATTTTTATAACATTTTCAATAAATTAATAAATTCGGTTTAGTTCTTTTATTTTTATTAAGACCTACATCCCCCACGAACTCAGATACACCTCTGGTGATGTGAAACACTGATGTCAGAAGTGGGATTGAGCCACTTAATAGTGAATCAATTTGTAAATAAATTAGACAACATGCTATTAATTAGCGAGATTGAAAAAATTAATTATTATGGCAATACGCTACAAAATTATGACAATTTTGTGTAAGCATCAGAGTGAATGCTAACAAGGAAAATGCCAGGTGAACTGAAACCACTGTGAGCATTAATTGAGGTGCTAGGTAGCAGGTGTAAATAGTCAAAAAAATAGACACATTAAATTAAACAATAAATAGTAAAATTGACACAGTATACGGAAATGTAGATAGTAAAATGGGCACAGTAAACAAAAATGTAGATCAGAAAATAGATGGCATTAGCGAGTTAGTGAATATGAGAATTTACTATGTCCACAAGAAAATTGACTTTGTAAATAAAAGGATGTACAGTGTAAACAAAAGGGTAGACAGTAATGAGAATGAAATTAAACCAGAAATTAGTGCATTAAAGAACAAATATCTGGAATTTCTCCAGCAGCGGAGTGGTGAGGAAAGTGGGGATAAAGAATAGGTTGGTGTAATTAATAGCCTCAGAGGGTGGCTAATAGCTCTGTGGTGTTGATGTCATGTAGCCGGAGTGGTGAGAGGGGTCGCAATTAAGGAGGACCAGTACCCGCCTTCTTGGACTCAACAATTTTCTTACCACAAGCTCCATTTCAAAAAGGTTTAATAAAATGTTTTCCATGTCAGAGCATAAATGATNCTCAACAATTTTCTTACCACAAGCTCCATTTCAAAAAGGTTTAATAAAATGTTTTCCATGTCAGAGCATAAATGATAGATTCTGAAGCTTTATTAAAATGTTACAACTTTGTTGCCTTTGTTAATTTTTGACTAGTGACTGTCAAGATGAAATAAGATAGGATTTCTTGTAGGCGATCATAGAAATTATACTAATAACAGTAAACAATTAATACCAAATTTATAAAGTGAACAGACCAATTCCTTACATCTTGTCAATCAGTACAACAAAATGTAAATCTGTAATGCAAGCTATGGTGAAAGTTCCATAAATCCAAGATGGCGGGTATTGATCCCCCTTAATTCCACCCTTTACGATGGTCAGAGAGTCCTTGGCGCAAGTACCAGAAGTAGTTTGAAATATTCTCCACACTGAATGGATGGTCAGATGAACGGCAAGCTTGCTATCTCATAGCAGTACTGAGAGGTCCCCCGTTAAGTACACTACAGAGTCTGCCAGAGCAGCATCGACTGGAATACCGTACACTCGTGTCAGCCTAGGAGCTATGTTTTGTTGAACAATACTTGAGACATACCTACCATGCCCCATTGTGAAGCAGCACCCGGTGACCAGCTGAGCCATTGCAGGAGCTATGGCAGGACATTGTGCAGCTGTCTCACCAGTCTCTGGAGGGGTGCCCCAATGAAGCATGCAATATCATTGTAGTTGGCTTTGTCATAGATGCTATCGCTGATACAGAGGTACAGTAAGCAGTACGCCTGACTGCACCCTACACTATGAAGGATGTCTTGGCCCGAGCACTGGAGGTAGAGTTACGAGACAATTGTCAGCACCCTGATGTCCAGTGCAGGCAGTAATGCTGAGCGAAGGTTATGACAGCATCAAGAAGAGACTGAAGAAGCTGCAGATGACCATGAAGGATATCTCTTCCATGGTCTGTGCTATAGAGCTTTGCCACCCCCACTGAAACGGCCTGAGTGTTGATCATTTGAACAGCTGGGGCATCTAAAAGCCGACTGCCCACAGCAGCAGCATAAGCAGTAACGGGAAAGTAGGCAGCGAGAGGCACGCAAGAGTACAACTCATTTTGAAAACTTGTAACACAAATTTTGGGGGGCAAAGATCAGTGACTGTTGGAGAGAAGGTCCCAATGTTCTTACCGGTACGTTCAGTGAAACATAATTTGGATGCTATATTGGTACAGGAAGCCTGAATGATTTTCCTTGTCAGATGGTCATTGACACTGGGGTGAACATAATAGTAGTAAGACTAATGATGGTCCAATATGTAAATCTGCTCTATAGTTTTGATATCCGATACATCGCCTGAAAGCCAATCCAATTCCGATAATCTAATCAGATATAAAAAAAATTACCTCCAATTTTTTGTGTTTGCTTGCTTCTTGGAACATCAACAGTGCAAATATTGCAACTGACTATCCATAGCTTATCTGTCTGCAAGAAACATTGCCAAATGGCACTTGATTTCCACATAACTGCATGTACTACTATTATTTAGAGAGGGTGAGACCAGGCGCCACAACAGCACCCATAACTCTCCCAATCTTACCTACTGCACGTGCTGCACATTAACTCATAAAAAAAACACTCAATTCAATAATAATTCACGTTTTACAAAGATGCTAACTTGAAGAAAGTCTCCTTTAATTAGTAATATGGCATTAATTGTATGCTATAATCAATTAAATATAGTTTTCAAAATGTATCTAGCAGAAACATAAGGGATAAATACATGCAAGATATCTACTTTGGTACAATGCCATCTTTGGTATGGTGAACACCCACACAACGTAAATAAAAACTCTACACGTAGCTGCCAACTGTTTGGTTAAGCTAATGTTCAAGAGGTAAAAATAATTCCGATTGTGAAAATAAAAATTGTGAGACTATTTGGAATTTAAAGTATTCAGATCAGTACTTTTTANTAAAAATAATTCCGATTGTGAAAATAAAAATTGTGAGACTATTTGGAATTTAAAGTATTCAGATCAGTACTTTTTAACATTTTTATAAAATTGAAATAGTTGGAATTATAAACAATTTACAAGACGTGGATGTAAGCTTTGTGAACTTGCAAACAATTTAGGTGATTTGGTGAAAACATATTTTAAGTGTATTTAATACTGGCCACTTACAAAACCGTGATGTAGGTCTTGAATCGGCCATATTTTGTTTACTTCACAAAGTGCACTTCATGTTAACTGCTAGACCATGGTTTAGTNTAAAAATAATTCCGATTGTGAAAATAAAAATTGTGAGACTATTTGGAATTTAAAGTATTCAGATCAGTACTTTTTATCATTTTTATAAAATTGAAATAGTTGGAATTATAAACAATTTACAAGATGTGGATGTAAGCTTTGTGAACTTGCAAACAATTTAGGTGATTTGGTGAAAACATATTTTAAGTGTATTTAATACTGGCCACTTACAAAACCGTGACGTAGGTCTTGAATCGGCCATATTTTGTTTACTTCACAAAGTGCACTTCATGTTAACTGCTAGACCATGGTTTAGTTTACAAGAAAAATAAAATCTTTTAGTTGGTTTTATTACCACGAAAATGGTTAATTAAGAATAAGTCATCATTTTTTATTATGTTTTTTCTGTGATGTGAATTTGAAGAAAAAAGTATTATTTTCGTAATGGTAGTGTTAATGTAAACATGGAAGTCGGGTTATACAACAGTGCCCCATCTCAATGTATGTTGCTGCTACATCTCATTTTAATAATGACTGTGGCATTATATCTTTTATACGTTATAAAATTCCATCAATAGTCAAATTTAAATTATATTTCCACCTGAAATGTTGTCATTTTGACAAGTACTGATAACAATTATAATTAACGTTTATATTTACAATACAGATATTTCTGATAACAGCAATATCAGCCGATAAACCGTTAACTGCTATCGAATCAGACCATCACTAAGCAAGACTAGACATCCTCGGTCCTTCCCCCGGTGATTACCTGATAAACACATGGAACAATGTTATTTTGCTACAGTAGCTGTTGAGATTACACCAGTTAGAGGTAAGAGAAGACTGCATTTGAAGCTTGGTAACCTTAGCCTAGAGCACAATATTTACATAGCAGAAATAGGGAAGGAATATCTGTCAGGGCTTGATTTATTACATAGGCTGCTGTATTGATACTCAATTTGGTATGCTACAAGTAGGCAGTACAGAGTTGGTGGTACCAACACTGCATAATTTGCCATCCCTAATGAGATTCCCTATAGTCTGTTGTCAGCCCACTGTGCTACCTGCTTCTAGTGAAAGTGTCATTACAGATGATGTTGAGGAANATTCCCTATAGTCTGTTGTCAGCCCACTGTGCTACCTGCTTCTAGTGAAAGTGTCATTACAGATGATGTTGAGGAAAATTTGTCAAAATTTTTAGTCTAATTTAACCAGCAGAGAAAGTTGGCATCCTGCTGGGCAGTATCATTGTAGCGAAGACTTTGGTATCTCCAAACTCTTACAGTTTGCTGGTTAGCATGATCAGTTTTTCTTACTGTATTATTCGTCTTGAGGAGGGAGCCATGATAGGGGTTTCTAACACAGGTACTTCCAAATGTTCCTGAAGCTTCAATACTGAAACAAAATGAAAGGCTCTCTGTCAAGTCAGGAAGTACTGGTACTAAGAGCAATAAAAAACCTCAGTTGGCGACAGGAGAAGGCTCTCTCTGAATTAATGCAGAGATATCGGGATGGTTTCTACTGTGGACCAAATCACCTTGGCAGAAGTAATGTAGCCAGCCATCACATTGTTATGGAAGATGCCAGGCCCATGAAGCAACCACTAGCTTCACATGAGGCAGGTGAGGAAATTCTGAAGGAAATGGAGGATTGAGATGTGATAGAACCATCAGTCAGTCTATTGTCTTCTCCCATTGCGAATAAGAAAGTTTGCTCTACGAAATTTTGCGTGGATTTCTGCCCGCTTAATAATATGACAAAGACTCATATCCACTTCCAAGGATAGATGACAGACTGAACAGCCTAGCAAGTTTACAATGGTTTTTTTTAGTTTGGACATGAGGAATGAGTAATGGCAATGAGAGGTGGCTCCAGAGTACCACGAGAAGACTGCTTTTTGTGTACAAAGGAAAGGAGCTTGGCAATTCGAAGTTAAGCCTTTTTGGTTGTGTAATGCCACTGCCACCTTTGAATGCCTGACAGAAAATGTCCTTAAACGTGTCAGGTTTACCTAAACAATATTTTTGTCACGGGAAGGACATTTGAAGAGCACTTATCATACCTAAATTCTGTGTTCCAGAAAGTGGGTGCAGCCAAAATGAAACTGGTTCCTAAAAAGTGCCACCCTTTTCAAAAGAAAATCAATTTCTTGGGACATGTAGTGTCGGTCCATGGAATTGAAACAGACCCAGGAAAGACCAAAGTAACAGTACTAAAGTATAGAGTTTTCTGGAGGAATGCTTAGTACCATCAATTTGAACCTGGGTTTGTCAAGATTGCCATGCAACTGCATGAACTGACTGAGGCAAACAGGAAATGTCATTGGACCACTGAGTGCGAAGTTGTTTTTAGTATGCTAAAGGAATTTCTGATATCTCCCCCAGTCTTGGGTTTCCCAACTAGTGAAGGGATGTTCATTCTGAATACTGATGCTAGTGATGTAAACATGAGAGTTGTGTTATCCCATATTCAGGTTGGGAAGGAGAGGCCACTATAATATTTCAATAACGTGCTCCACAAGCCCGATTCACCACTTTTTTCTTCTTGACATTCACAATGACAGAATGACTCGCATGGCCTCCTAGAAAGTGCATCTGCATTTCTATGAAAGCTAACTAGAGAAAAATCAAAACAACTTAAATTTATTAAAAATTGCTATGTTTGAAAAATACTGTATAATATAAACCCAACTTTTTGCAAGAGGGACTCTTTCATCTTTCAGCCCCACCCAAATAATTTAATGTTTAATTTTCATGGCTTAACATTGTGACATATTATCATTTAGGCATACAATGTGAATATAGCCTTGATATGATAGCTGCGCTCTTGAAACAAATGTTAGAAGTAATATTAAATTAATAAAAAAATTTCTATACCAAATTTTGTATGTTAGGCCTAACTTGGAATGTATAAGCTTACAAAATGTAAAATTTATGTTGTGTGGCTAAATTTTTTGTAAACATATTTATATGCCTTTATTATTATGAAATACGTTAACATTTTATTTTATGNAATTTCTATACCAAATTTTGTATGTTAGGCCTAACTTGGAATGTATAAGCTTACAAAATGTAAAATTTACGTTGTGTGGCTAAATTTTTTGTAAACATATTTATATGCCTTTATTATTATGAAATACGTTAACATTTTATTTTATGCTCACGTCTACATCACATACGAATTGCTAAACGTGTTGTGGTGCGTATTAAACAACACCATAGTACCATAATGAAGGTTAGGTCAGATGTAAATAGTAGATATTAAGATGTTCAGTGTTAAAACTGCCTACATAGGGGAAACATAAACACCTTAAATATAATTACGTACGTCAAAATGGTCTTTGNTCAGGTCAGATGTAAATAGTAGATATTAAGATGTTCAGTGTTAAAACTGCCTACATAGGGGAAACATAAACACCTTAAATATAATTATGTACGTCAAAATGGTCTTTGCAAACCGAAAGAACTGATTTTGGCTAAACATCCTCAATGTCTCACCTAACTGCGTTAAACCACGTCTTCCTGTTTGTTTCGTTTTTTGTAACTAACAAATATTTTATTAGGTGTTTTGAGAGATGTACTAGTACACTGCGGTACAATAAACCTTTTCGATGATTTTGGTATACTTGACTGTTTATTTTCTCTTTTCATTACTTGAAACAATTTCTNTGCAAACCGAAAGAACTGATTTTGGCTAAACATCTTCAATGTCTCACCTAACTGCGTTAAACCACGTCTTCCTGTTTGTTTCGTTTTTTGTAACTAACAAATATTTTATTAGGTGTTTTGAGAGATGTACTAGTACACTGTGGTACAATAAACCTTTTCGATGATTTTGGTATACTTGACTGTTTATTTTCTCTTTTCATTACTTGAAACAATTTCTATTTAACCAAATACACATCACCGCTGAAGTAAACAAACGCGGCGCCCGAGGTTGTATCTAACTTGTGAGCAGACATGACAGACACGTTTTGGCGGGTGTTTGAAACGTAAAACTTTCATTCAATCATAACTTTTTCAAAACTAATATTTAAATCGTGATATTTTGTAAATACATTTCTAACACATAAATGAATGAAAACCAAGTGCCAACAAAAAATGTGCATACTGCCTATTGATCGCGTCAAGGCAGCATAATGCGTGTGTGCTGGTGATAACCGGCTGGCCGGCTGTGATTACCATCCGATTGGTAAGAGGTTGATTTTACCAACACCCTGAAAGCTCTCCCATGATCTGGCTATTTTGTAAATGATTACTGCTACCAAAATTAAAATAAATATGTGTGCTGGTTAGACAAGGCCAACAATAATTAAGTGAAAAATTAAAGAAATTATATTATAAGTTCCCAGAGGTGAATATAAGTAAGTAAATGCCACATGTCAGAAATTAATTAACTTTGATATATTTTCAATAAATGACAAACTGTATAAATGTTACTGGCACTATGAAAATGAAAGGCATTATGAAGATAATATTTCAATTATATTTAATAGAGGGTCTGTTTCCAATGGGTACTTAGTGCTTAAAAATTATTTATTTAACTGCCGGGGCAGTTACAAAATTGTAAAAAGTATTATGCGATCATACGAGTTTCGTGTAGAATAACAAAATATTTTCATCAAATTCTTAAAATCCTCAAAATTTTAATGCGAGAACATAGAACGTTCAAATAAAATTTCAAATGTGTGTTGAACCATATGGCAAAGATGAGCTGAGATGGCCGGCGGAGACTGGGAAACCAAAATACTACATGCTAGTTCTTTGATGAAAGTGATCGGAGTCACAATTACTGCATCACAGTTAAAGACTAGGGCTACAAGGCTGCAGTCTTCCCCACACTACGTCTCGGTACAGTGGTACTAGGATCTGCTATTCTGCGATACTGTGATTGGTGACTCTGCGACCTCTAGAAAGGTTGGGCAAAAATTAATGAAAATACTGTTAGTGCAAAATGGGGTCAGGATAACAGTGGAGTTGCACTTACCGGAAACGGAGGTAGAAAATACTTGAACGTATCATTGCAGCACTAGAGTAACTACGGTGATTGCAGGACTAAACTATATAAACAAAATGTTTCAATATAATTTGAAGAAACAATGTCTTGATCACAAGTAAAGCACTGAAGTCATATGCGCTATGACAAAAATTGTTTGCTACTAGCCGGTAGAAAGAAGAATGCCCACTCGATACGCTGTGTGCTCTGTTAGAAGCACACCGCTAAGCTTCGGGTGCTTGCCGCTAGATGGCATAGGCTTACCCAAATGACAGTTTTCGAGGTGTTCCGTGCTTGGTAACTAGGTGAAAACGTTGACGTGAGGTGAAAATTTACTGAGCTTGAAGGACACTGTGCAAAAGAAATTGTCACCAGATGCGGCGGTAATACAATAAGTACACATCCTGTGAGAAACTATGTGTGCAGTTAAGCTGCGCAGAAATGCATCTGCACTTGGGTGAAACGTAAATCCTGTGGGAGCTTAGGCAAAGGAAAAGTTAATGCAAGAAAGCTCTCAATAAAGTTAAAATGAATGAAATCCAGCAAGAGCTTAAATAAAATAAACCCCCACTTGAAATTAAATAAATATAATGAACTTTTTAAAAAACTTGTTATAAATTAACCATGAAATATAAGGGAAAATGATTAAAAAAATTAAAAACTGTATGGACTCGTGTTAACTTTAGTAAGCAAGTACAAAAGCATAATAAACACATACAAGAAGAATGAAACAAGACGTGATACTGATGATAATTACTTGTACATATATTACTCTATACATGCTTAAAATTAAATTAGCATCCAATTCAAATTAACAAACATGATGATAATAAAGATGAGTGCACTCTTAAAATTAAATTTATATCAAAGTAGCTTATGGCATATTAGCTTATGAAGTAGTTCCTAGGTTTTTGAAAAAGATCTGTGCTCCTTAATTAGCTTAGTTTGATTTGCTTGGCTTAATTTGCTTAGCTTAGCTGCAGCTGTAAGAGATGCATGTCACAAGGGGAAGAAACTGGCCAGGTGGATGATCAGTCCACATGACCACCAATGTGACCATACAATTGTTTGGGCTAACCTATTTTAGGTTAGGTGAGGATTTCTTTAACTGGGAGATGTGGGCCTGACCTACGAATTTCCCTTTAACTGGGTTGCAAAGTGCATTTGTAATTGCGGTGAGAAGCCTTTTGAATTTGGTAATGACCTTTCCACCTGTAGGCAAATTTAGCCGCTCTCTTGTTGATGGCTTAACTCAATGTGTGTGCTTGACACAACATAAAATCTCCTACCTTGAAGGGGTTTTGTCTACGATCCTTATCGTATCTTTTTTTGATTTCGCGACGTTACAATTTCAAATTCTCACAAGCTCTTTTCCATATCTCCTTCATGTCCTTTGGATCATCAGGTAAAATATCAGCTAGTGACCAAAGATTGCAAATAGGCGTGTTTGGTTTGTAAGTGAACATTAGTTCGAAAGTGGTTGATTTATGTCCCTCATGATGCGCATAACTAAATACCATTTGTAACCATTCAAGATCTTGATCCCACCTATCCTGGCTGTTAGCATGAAAAGCAATAAATGCTGAACGGAGATTCCTGTTGAATCGATCCGCATGTGATGGCTGTGGATAGTAAGGTGTGATGGTATGTTGGATACCATGAATGAAACGCATGTTTTTGAAAACCGTAGACTTGAACTGTGGACCATTATCTGAGACATTAACTGATGAAATTCCAGAAATTTGAAAATGAAATTCTTGAATGCAGAGATTGCAGTCTCTGAAGTTGCTTTGTGCAGTGAATGAGCCAAACAAATTTGGTAAATGCATCCATGTACATCAGCAACATGTTACCAGACTTGGAGCGGGATAAAGGGCCAACAAAATCAATGAAAACTTTCTGCAAATGTTGCTTTGCAATGTCAGATGAAAGTAGACCAAGTTTAGTATCATGTGCAAGTTTCCTTAAAGGAAAAAAATTACACATTTTCACTCTTTCTGAAATGTCCTGATACATACCTTTCCAAACAAACATATACTTAATGGTATTAATGGTTTTGTAAGTACCTAAATGAGCTCCCAATGGATATGAATGAAAATATTGAAAAACCATGTCACGAACATTATCAGCTAAGACAATTTTATGATCTCTGACGAAAAGGGGGTTTGTAATGTAAAACACCTTTAGACACCTTATATTGCGTAGTTGCGGTACCTTTTTGAATTTGATGCATAATGTTATAAATGAAAGGATTAGATTTTTGATGCGTTTCAATATCCTGAAATGCCAAAGGGAAATCGATCAGCCATGCCTGCAATGATTAGGTTCATGTTCTGAAGAAGTTTCCTCTGGATAATTTTCAAACATGCAGGACAACGCATCAGCAACATTGTTCTGGGTTCCGCAAATATGTTGGATTTTGAATTTACGTGATGAAATTTTCACTATACAAGGTCCTAATTTTCCAAGTTGTTTTGGATGAGCAAGTAACTATGAAAGAGCTTGATTATCTGTTTCAAGTAAAAATTCTTAAATGTTCCAAAAGCTGTTTAATTTGTCTGTTCCGAAAACAACTGCTATAACATTCTCGTTCATAGGCTGAAGACTTCCTTTCCTGATGAGTGAGTGTTTGTGATGCTAAAGCGGTGGGTTGCCTTTGCCCACCAATTTCTTGTGATAACATAGCACCAAGTGTTTTGTTGAAAGCATCAGTCTGAAGTATGAAAGGTTTGGAAAAATAAGCTGTTCTAAGAACTAGAGGGTTGGCTACAGCTTGTTTCAAAAAATTAAAAACATCCTGTTGCTCTTTAGCACATACAAAATTTGCTCCCTTTTTCCTTAGTGCATTTAGAGGGGCTGCATGTTNCTCTTTAGCACATACAAAATTTGCTCCCTTTTTCCTTAGTGCATTTAGAGGGGCTGCATGTTCAGCAAATTTTGGAATTAATTTGGAGTAGAAGTTGACCGTGCCAATAAATTGGGAAATGCCTTTCGCGGCTTTTGAAGGAGAAATATCTCTCAAAGCCTTGATTTGGTCTGGGTCAATTGAAACTTTTTTTTCTGAAACTAGATGGCCAAGAAAATAAATTTTTTGAACTGTGAATTTCACCTTTTTTAAGTTGGCTGCAAGACCTGCATTACGCACTCTGTCAAGAACTTTTCTGAGATAAGCTACATGTTCCTTGAAACTGAGTATACAACCAAGTTGTCCAGATAAATGTACACAAACTTGAATTTAACATCGCCTAACGCCTGATTGAGTATACGAGTTAGGACCTGAGCTCCTGTAGCAAGGCCAAATACCACAACAGTGTACTGGTACAGGTTCCATGGAATGCAAAAAACTGGTAACATGTTTTGAATTGTTGGTGAGTGGGATTTGGTGATAAGCTGAATTTAGGTTAAAAACACTGAAATATTTGGCCTTACCTAACCAATGGAAAGCAGAATTCAGTTTTGTAAGTAGAACACTTTCAATGTAGATTTGTTTGGTCAGACGTCGGTAATCTATTACCAAATGTTGATCATTACCTTTAGGCACAAGAAAAACAAGTGAAATGAAAGATGGTTTATAGGGCTTACTGACCTTAGTGTCCAAAAGATCCTGATTTTTCTCCTACATTATTTTCATTTTTGGGGGTACCAAATCTTAGGGATGACATTTCACAGGTTTATTATTGAGAAGTTTAACCTCGTATTCAATCAAATTTGTACACCTTAGCACATAAATTCTTAATTGCTTGTTGTTTTGCATTATCTAAATGATTAAAATCAGGAGAATTTTGATTATTTGTTACTTATGATACTTTTACTTCCTCGCTGTGCTGTGTGATTGCGAACCAGAAAATGGAATTATCACCTTGTGATTAAATGTAAACATGATACATCTAACTTTCAAGTCAGTAAGCATGTATGTCTTAGAATTTTTCTAACCTACCTTAAAACTAAGAGGAGAGTCAGAGGTCCTGGGTATGGATAGGACCTAAGTGTGTGTCAGGGCTGAGCCCCATACGTCTAGGCATGCAGGGAATGTTCCAACTACAAGGACACATGCTCGCGGCTTTACTGGAATTAGGCAAACATGGCCACAATTGGGGTCCCATGATAACTTAATCTGAACGTAAGGGGGGGGGGGGAAACCGGCATAGACACCATACAAACCCCTCAACAGATATGAATTGCAAGATTGCATGCAATTTATGAAGTAGAAAAATATTTCTACTAGAACAGAGGATGGGAAAGGATAATCTTTATTGAAAGGGTGTTTGAATCTTTTCTATGATCATACTGGAGTTTGTTAGTAACCAGGGGGGCGAGAGGTACCAGCCCCCTTCGTGGAGGGGGGAACGCACAATTGGGCCTGCCCCCTCCTGTGCCGCCAGTCAACACCTGAAACATAAAAATGGGAAGAGAAAGGAGAAGGAAGTGGAGACTCCCGAGGTGGATAGTCTGCTGCGGGTGCAGTTGTTTTGCGGTGCGCAGAGAGAGCACAGTTGCAAGGCCAATAGGCAGCTCCAGTGGCCATTATGTAATTCACCACACCTCTCTAAGTGCGATTGCCATCTGTTGCACGGGAACTTGAGACTTGTTCGCCTTGAAATGTCTTATTTAACTCTGAGGTGGTGTATCTCTTAAAGGCTTGAGGAAAAGTCCCAGTTTCTTAATGTGTTGTGCAATGTGACACCACAGTCGCCTTCCACTGATCCAGGGGCTGTCCGCTGTATGTATGCGGCATGTGGCTGTGGCCGTATAGTATTTCGCAGGGTGTTTTGTGAAGTGACAAAGAGTTTGTGTAATTTGTGGTGTACTGGGATGTACTGGGGCACGGTGGTTGGGGCCACGTTTGTGTTGGTGGGCGCAAGCATTACAGGTGTTTGCTGTGGGGGCATGTGAAGCTAAATTACTATGGCGGCCTGTGTGCCAATATCAATTTAGGCTGATTGTACCTTTGGGTTTGGTCGAGGTTGTAGTCCCCTAGGGCGCTAATCAGAAGGTTGTTTGATTGAGGGCTGTAGNTATCAGCTAGTGACCAAAGATTGCAAATAGGCGTGTTTGGTTTGTAAGTGAACATTAGTTCGAAAGTGGTTGATTTATGTCCCTCATGATGCGCATAACTAAATACCATTTGTAACCATTCAAGATCTTGATCCCACCTATCCTGGCTGTTAGCATGAAAAGCAATAAATGCTGAACGGAGATTCCTGTTGAATCGATCCGCATGTGATGGCTGTGGATAGTAAGGTGTGATGGTATGTTGGATACCATGAATGAAACGCATGTTTTTGAAAACCGTAGACTTGAACTGTGGACCATTATCTGAGACATTAACTGATGAAATTCCAGAAATTTGAAAATGAAATTCTTGAATGCAGAGATTGCAGTCTCTGAAGTTGCTTTGTGCAGTGAATGAGCCAAACAAATTTGGTAAATGCATCCATGTACATCAGCAACATGTTACCAGACTTGGAGCGGGATAAAGGGCCAACAAAATCAATGAAAACTTTCTGCAAATGTTGCTTTGCAATGTCAGATGAAAGTAGACCAAGTTTAGTATCATGTGCAAGTTTCCTTAAAGGAAAAAAATTACACATTTTCACTCTTTCTGAAATGTCCTGATACATACCTTTCCAAACAAACATATACTTAATGGTATTAATGGTTTTGTAAGTACCTAAATGAGCTCCCAATGGATATGAATGAAAATATTGAAAAACCATGTCACGAACATTATCAGCTAAGACAATTTTATGATCTCTGACGAAAAGGGGGTTTGTAATGTAAAACACCTTTAGACACCTTATATTGCGTAGTTGCGGTACCTTTTTGAATTTGATGCATAATGTTATAAATGAAAGGATTAGATTTTTGATGCGTTTCAATATCCTGAAATGCCAAAGGGAAATCGATCAGCCATGCCTGCAATGATTAGGTTCATGTTCTGAAGAAGTTTCCTCTGGATAATTTTCAAACATGCAGGACAACGCATCAGCAACATTGTTCTGGGTTCCGCAAATATGTTGGATTTTGAATTTACGTGATGAAATTTTCACTATACAAGGTCCTAATTTTCCAAGTTGTTTTGGATGAGCAAGTAACTATGAAAGAGCTTGATTATCTGTTTCATATTTCAGCACCTTATCCATGGTCACACCAAGGTATTTCACCTCAGTTTTATAAGGGATATTCTCCTGTAACAGGGTAATGTGCGGGAGAACCTGAGGTAGATGCTTGCGTGTAAAAATGACGATCTCACATTTGCCGACATTTATCTTGATTCGCCACTTGCGAAAATATGGCTGAAGTGTATTTAAATGGTCTTGGGCATAGTGCACGGTCATGTTTAAGTTCTTGTAGTGAACGTAGAGCACTGTCTCATCTGCATAGTCACAAAGTTGGGCATTCCATGTAGCAGGGCATGGGATATCATATGTGTATAAATTAAATAGCACTGACTCCAGTATACTTCTCTGGGGAACAACAGCTCTAATAACTTTATGTGGCTTCTTACACAGTGACGGCAAATTCACGTCTGTCAGGGTACGAGTGCAGTAGCTTGACTTAGCAGTCTGGGAAGTTGGTGGAGTAAAGTTTGTGTAACAGGCCTGCATGGAAAAACCTGTCAAATGCCTTTTCGACATCAAGGAATACTGCAACTGTGTAGTTTCTCCANAAGTTGGTGGAGTAAAGTTTGTGTAACAGGCCTGCATGGAAAAACCTGTCAAATGCCTTTTCGACATCAAGGAATACTGCAACTGTGTAGTTTCTCCAGTTGAGAGTTTGAGTTTGGTTAAGACCAAACTGTTCATTTGGAATTAAACGTTTCGTCACAATATGTTTTTCAAGTTGGTTGAGTATAACTTTCTCAAATATTTTTTNCATCAAGGAATACTGCAACTGTGTAGTTTCTCCAGTTGAGAGTTTGAGTTTGGTTAAGACCAAACTGTTCATTTGGAATTAAACGTTTCGTCACAATATGTTTTTCAAGAGTACACTCAGCAGGCTGATGGGGTGGTAATTTTGGGGATGTGTGTTATCTTTCCCAGGCTTTGGGAGAACAATAACATTCGCTAGTGTCCACAGAGTAGGGAAGTGCGCAAATTTGAAGCTGCTGTTAAACAGTTCAGCTAGGGCCTCAAGTGTACTGTCTGGTACCTGACAAAGTGTTACNGCGCAAATTTGAAGCTGCTGTTAAACAGTTCAGCTAGGGCCTCAAGTGTACTGTCTGGTACCTGACAAAGTGTTACGGCTTTAATTTCATCAAAGCCAGGGGCCTTGCAGGGCTTCATGTGGTGAATAATAAATTTTATTTCATCCGCATGTGTATATTCTTGTTGCTATTCTGTAGGTTGCTGCAGGCAGAAGGATAATTCGCGATTAATTAATGCTGTGTGCTGAGGATCATTATGAATAGCATTAGCCTGGAAGACCTGCTCTGGATGTGAAGCNGCGCAAATTTGAAGCTGCTGTTAAACAGTTCAGCTAGGGCCTCAAGTGTACTGTCTGGTACCTGACAAAGTGTTACTGCTTTAATTTCATCAAAGCCAGGGGCCTTGCAGGGCTTCATGTGGTGAATAATAAATTTTATTTCATCCGCATGTGTATATTCTTGTTGCTATTCTGTAGGTTGCTGCAGCCAGAAGGATAATTTGCGATTAATTAATGCTGTGTGCTGAGGATCATTATGAATAGCATTAGCCTGGAAGACCTGCTCTGGATGTGAAGCAAGGGCTTCAGCTTTCTGCTGCAGGACATGGACAACACCATTTTGTGTTTATAGGGGAGGAACAGTATCTCGTTTATTTATAAAAGTCTTGGTGGTTTGCCAAAGGCTGTTGTCTGCAATTTTAAGTTAGGATACTTTTTTTCCCAGTGGTCTGCTCGCCAAATGTATATTTCTGGGTCTGTTTGCTCTCGTAATTCATTAATGAGAGCTTTAGTGTGCGGATTTTGGGTGCTTAAGTGCCACCTGTGAAGTGTTTTTTTTTATTTTTTATTATTAAGTCTCTTATGTAAACTGGAAGTGTGTTTTAATTTTTTAATTTGTTTTATGGAGACAAAGTTAACAATACCGTGCTGTATACACTCTGCAATGTGTTTACAGCAGTATCTATTTTTTTGGGTGTGTGCAGAGGAAAGGGCAGTGTCAGCTCGTCTTCCAAATACCCCTGGAGACCATGCCAATTTGCTTGTTTAAAATCTCTAAAAGTGCCAGTCTGAGTCGTGTCAGTATCCAGTTGCACAAACTCAACATGAACAGGGTAGTGGTTAGATGATAATTTGTGTATAACAGTTAACTCAAAAGGCATGCGCAGGCCTTTAGTTAACACAATATCCAGAATATCTCGTTGGTGTCTGGAAATTGAGGGGTCAAAAGTCGGCTCCAGAGGGGCGTGCACAATATGATTGTGATGTTCCTGGTGGCTGAATAGCACGTTTCCATTTGCTGTGCGCGACCTGCAATTCAGTGTGGCATGCTTGGCATTCAAATCGCCTGCAGCAATGAATGTGGGTGCAATATAGGTAAGTTTGTCCATGTCGGCAGCTATTATAGTGCGGCCTGGCGGACAGTTAATAGCATAGAAGGCTATGTGTTGTGTGCCTAGCTTTAATTCAGCCCCTACTGCTACTACAGTGGTGAGCTGGGGTTGCTTGGCGGTGTAGTAATTGATAGAATTGTGTACTAAAACAAGTACTCCGCCTCCTTGCCTGTCTTCCCGATCTGCTCAGAAAGTAGTGTAGCCTGGGACTGAAAACCTGTCCCGTGACTTTAAATGAGTCTCATTTATAGCTACGAGGGGGTATTTGTTGCCTGCCTAAGTAATCAATCAGCTCGTGTTGCTTGTTGCGAATGCCTTGAGCATTCCAGTGTTTATTGTTGTGTACTGTGTAAATTTGGCGTAACATTAGGAGTCATTTTTGGCGACTGAGTTAGTCACTGTTAGAGTGAAACCAACAATATCTTCTGTTTTGGTGTGGAAATCTATATTTCGGTCTGCCCAGATCACAACAAACTGGAGCAGAGGTTCGAATAGGGCCTTGAACAAGGGATTTTGCTGTAGTGTGTCGCTACAGTTAAGTATTGACGTTATTTCGCTGAGCAAAGGTGCCTTCACTTTGACAGACTTGCACTCTGCATGGGCGGGAGTTTGCTGTAAGACTGCTGCTTCAACTTTCGTGGAACAGTTTTATTCCATGAGAATTTTGAAGGGCGTGCTCTGATTGGCCGGAAATGCTGGCCTTTCAGAGGAGGCTTGTGGCGACACTGATGTGCTCGCACTGTGGCAGGTGTCTGCTTCATTCTTTGGGTTGCTAAGGGCGTCTTGCTTTTTTTTTGGGTGCGTTTGCACTAATTTTGCCTTTATTGGAAACTATATCCTGTCTCGGCTGGGAATTTTGTGGCTGACCCACGTTTGCAGGGGTAGGGAAGCACATCTTGTACTCCTGTTGATGTGCCAATGTATTATAATAATTGGCAGTTGGGACAGGCCGGTATTGTGCATATTCCCCCACATTCGTCCATGTGCTCATTTGCGCGCATCAAAGCTGCAGACTGTTGCTGTCTTGTCTTAGGGAAGGCGGCGCACTTTTCATTTTTTTTAAATGGACAGCTGTAGTAGTTTGCTGCATGCTTACCCTAGCATAGGATGCAAAACTATTTGTTCTGGTCCTGTTTGGAGCATTTTGTCCTCAAGTGTGCTCCGCCACAAAAACCACATCTCGGGGCGCAGTTGTAACCAGCAATGTTGTGGTTAAAACGTTGGCATTTTGTGCACTGGGTTGGGGGGGGGGGCCCTTCANCATTCGTGGGTTTGAACCCATAATCTACTAATTCATCATGTACCATTGGCAGGTCCATGTCTTTGGGCACAGGTTTCATTACCACCTTCAGTGATATTTCGTTTCAGGGCAACAGGACACTGTAGCCCAGCCCTGATGCGCATATCATCTGCAATGCTAGGTGATTATCTTCAATTGTTGTCGCCTGGTAGGCAACACCGTCTGGGACAATGTGATTCCGCATTTCTCCCTTGATGACCTGGCGCAACTGTGCGGCCAGTCCTTGGAGGTGTGGATAACAGTGATTGGCCAGATTTCCAGCAGCTTGGAGCACTGTTCTCTGGGGCCTGCTGTTGCAGCCTGTTCAGGAGAGGCTTGGTTCGCCTCAACAATTTTTCTCTTCTTACTCTGCTCCATAGGGGGGAGGGGGGTCTGGCCTTGCACAGCAGTGCTTGCCATGTTTCCTGTTAACGGGGTCCCTAGGCTCATTGTCTTCTCTCATGTGCCTAGCTATCCTAGAGCCCTACTGCTGNCATGTTTCCTGTTAACGGGGTCCCTAGGCTCATTGTCTTCTCTCATGTGCCTAGCTATCCTAGAGCCCTACTGCTGGCTACCTCACCAAACTGGCCTCACTGACCACCTACCCCTACACAGTAGCATGGCTAGCTGCCTGGTACCTTGCTAGCTTAGTCCCTTACTGGTACAGCAGTGAGTGATAACACCGGATCACACGGATCCGTGTACTTCCTATTCGTAGGCGTTAAAACGCGCTTCTCTTCATAGCGAAATTGTCCCAGCTGGGAAAGGTTGCANCCGTGTACTTCCTATTCGTAGGCGTTAAAACGCGCTTCTCTTCATAGCGAAATTGTCCCAGCTGGGAAAGGTTGCAACTCTCTCTCTCTCTTCTGGTCTTCAGAGCGCAGCCGATGAGTGTCCGCACTCTTTGACGACTGACGAGTCGCTCCACTCGGCTGACTCAGCCTGCAACCAGTGAGAAATGTGTGTGTCTTAGAAATGAAATCTGCACCTTAAATAAGATCTGTTGTAAGATCATCACACACAAGGAATGTAAAAACCCATGTAAACAAATAAATTCTGATTTTGACTAAAGTTACTACTTGTATTTGCAATGACTGATCTGAAGCTGTAATACAATTTAAACTTATTTGCTCAGTACTCTTAGTGAATCCTTTTTATTTTAATTGTCGAAAAACAGATCCTGACATGAGACTGCAAACTGAACCTGTATCGACAAGTCCATCAATATGTAAAGAACCAATTTGTGTGCTGAGATATGGCAAAAAAGGCTTTGTTAAAGGCACAATGTTGAAACTTTTCTTTTCCTTAGGTAACCACTTTTATTACATTTTCTGTCACTAAAACTACTCCATGTGTTCCCAAAGTTATCAACCATAAAAACACTATTCACAAAACATGATTTATCGACTGGTTTGACAGTAGTCACCAAATTAGTTTTCTTTTNTCAACCATAAAAACACTATTCACAAAACATGATTTATCGACTGGTTTGACAGTAGTCACCAAATTAGTTTTCTTTTAAAAAAAACCTTATTTTTGGAAAAATTGTTTTGTTTAGGTGGCCGAGACTTCTCACATTTAAACCACCGCCTTAAGNAAAAAAAACCTTATTTTTGGAAAAATTGTTTTGTTTAGGTGGCCGAGACTTCTCACATTTAAACCACCGCCTTAAGCATTTTTTTAGGTTCCTTTTTCTCCTTTTATGACAAAATTCTACATTCAGAAATAACATGATTTACTACCTTTACCTTGGTCTTTGGGAATGAATTTTGATTTCTTATCACCTTCAGATGGTTCAGACACTTTCTTAGAACTNGACCTTTACCTTGGTCTTTGGGAATGAATTTTGATTTCTTATCACCTTCAGATGGTTCAGACACTTTCTTAGAACTATGCTCCTCAGTTTTGAAAAATTATTTGGATTGGCTCATGAAATAGTGGTGAGATTTACAGTGGGATTGATCCGCAAAAGCAACATTGGTGGAATTAACACACAAACAGTCCAGCTCAGTAAAAGTCTTTGTTCTTGATGTGAAAATACCATGTGAATGCTCAGCGGGAATTAACCCATCCAAGATGGTAGAAACTATCTCAGCCTCAGAAACACACAATTGCAACACCATTGCAGCTTCTTTTATTTCTGCAACGTAATGGGCAAGAGGTTCATAGTGTTCTTGTAATTGATTGAACTATTCCAACTTAATGTTTACCAAAAGTCTGGCTGGGATGAAATATCCAGTATATCCTGGTGATACTGGTCAATACTGTAATTATTACTTATTGTCACTGAGGTTCTGTCACTTAAGGGTGAGCAGGTGATTGGAAAAATTATTTCCAGCAGCAGGTTGTTGGGGATGTTTCCTTTTTGTTTATTTTTAACTAATTACCTCAAAAATTTGAGCAGCTGTGGAATGCTGAGACCATCTGTCTCTGGGAAAAGTGCAAGAACTCTTTTGAGAGGGTGAGAAAGCTTGCCAAAAAAAGAAAATGATGCAAGGTGGTTGGGGGTGGGGAAGGGGTTGAGAATTTAGGGTGGTAAGGTTTGGTGAGAGGGGTAAATGGGCTGTTGTCTGTAGTTGAAATGTTGTGAGTGGGGAGAGAAGGGGTTGGATAGGTTTTGTGAGGGGGTGGTAGGGGTAAGAACTTTTTGATGAGGGGTAACAGTGGTGATGTTCGGATAGGTTATGTCAGAAATTTATACTGGAGTTTGGGAACTAGGTATGCGTTGAGAATGTGAGGACTGGCCTGGAAAGGGTTGTGGCTGTGAAATAAGGAGGTGAGAGGAAGGAAAAAGTGGTTGGGTAGTCAAAATGGTTTGTGAAGCCTGGGGTGTGATTGTGAAAGGGATTTGGGATACCTGGGGAAGAGCAGAACAATTTTGGAGAATTTGCAATACAGGTACCGGTATAGGGGATGATTGTGCAATGGCAGGGGTGTTAGTTGAGGGGGGTGTGTGCAAAATGTTTGTAGACACAACTGTCACAGTAGTCAGGACATTATCATCCTTGATTGGTTTACTACTACTTAAATTATCAGAAATACTACAACACACTGATGAAGCTGGGATAGGGTTGTCAGGAATGTCAGAGCATGAAACTGTGGTGATGGGTGGTGTATGGGGTAAGGAGGATACATTTGAGTGTTCTGACTCTAGTGATACAGGGTTTAAGCCCTGGAAGCTAATGACTGGTACTATGGTCCATACGGTATAAGAAGGCCACTTTCTGACAGTCAGTGAGTGGCAACTTAACATTTACGAAACAAACAAAGTGCCATTTACAAAATCCTGTATCAGCTGATGCATGAACGAACAAAAGTTAAAATTACGTTGGCTATTCTGAGTGCACCGCCGATGCACATCACAAAAGCAGGAAATACGCGAATAAGAAAGAGTTCTTACATTTATTAATGCATTTTATTTTACAAGGACACAAAACAATGGTTGTTAGTGTTAAAAACTAAACTTCGTCATAATGTAGTTAAGTATAGGTGTTCAAAATGAAATGTACAATAGAACGATACGACACGGAAAAGTTTTCTGAAGTTGTGCTAACTTCAGAAAGTTTTTTCACGTCGTATCATCCCTCTCCAACCTCGCTTTCAACACGTCCTTGATATTAATTCGAAAAGCATATAGAAATATTGCATAATATTGTTGAATTATTTTTTCTAATAATTTGACGAAACGACACGAATTTGAAATATATTTCCAGCCCGTAATCTAAGAACAATCAACTTAAAATAATACGCTATCTGTTATCCAAAAACAGCGGCTCAAACTTCGCCGTGACGCGCTGTGCGCGCGATCTCTCGGATATTATGCGAGGTATTACCAGCCAGAAATGAAGCTCTTTCCTGCGGGATAAATAACGAATTTACAAACAAATGCTAATAGTTATATTTTTTCCACGATCTCCGCATAATTTTTAATAAACTTATATTTCATGTACAACGATTTGGAGTAGAAGTCATTTATATTCGGCCGGTAATCGTTCGTCTACGTAAATTATACGCCATGTTCTCTCGAAACCCATCTCCTTGTTTCCGTAGGAAGTGAGACACGCTGAATTGTTTTTAAGCAATTCTAACGTTATTCCAAGTCACATATTTCCAACTCGAATATATTAGCTATAACGTCCAAAGTGTGATAATAGATACAACAGACCGTCTCGCAAATGTTAACCCAAATTCACCTTCTCGGACAAATTAAAAAAGAGATAGCAAATATTTAATTATTTGCAACATTTTATGTTTTTACTTTTATATCGTATTAATTTTTTTTAGACAGATGTCAGTCTTAAAGTATCTTACAATTTGTTTAGCATACAGTACAATGGCAAGTGGATTAGCTGACAGCATGTTGATAAAAAATACAGCCCCGACTTGACGGACAGGCTGATGGCGGAAGGATACATAGTCACATGTAGTCAGACGTAAACAGTGGCGCTACTTTCGCAGACTTGTCAGAAAATGGCCTTCTTATACAGTATGGACTATACCCCTTTTGAAATATTCATGTTTTCCAAATTATGTGCTAGGTTATATGTGACAATGGGGTTAGCTAAAGGCTGTAAGGCTGTGTGGCAGTGATGTTAACTGGTTGATTGACCAGATCATTTAATAACTCTTTTGTTTGCTTTAAATTATCAAGCCAATTTTCTATTTCTTGTATGAACAGATTGTGCATACCATCTTGACCTAATGAGGTTGGTGGGGCGGGGAATTAAATGAGTGAACCTAGTTAAACACCTATTTAGGTTCCTGCTGTTGGAAGCAGCCTGTAATGAAACAGCTGTTTCATTTAACCGTTGAGCCTTGTCAACACAAATGCTGAACTTGTATATCCAATCCATGCTGTTTAATTTAGCTATGGAAGGCTGGATGCAATAGTTAAATGACAGTCACATCTTTATGCGCAACATTGGCACATCACCTGCTGCATATATGTTCCGGACTACTAACTTATACTGAAGTTGATCGTGGAGTAAACACTCCGGAACCATAGCGTTAGCCATTTCAACAATGAATAATGAAAACAAATGGTGATAGAATGGGGCTATAACCCACATAAAAACACATGGAGTATTTTATTATGATTACTAACGAAACACAAGTAGGTATGTTTTAATAACTATTAACATTATTTACTAACGATATTTGTAGAGAAACACCCTAGTTATATGTTAATGAAATGCTATAATAAACATTTGGCGGAACTGAGAGAGTAAGACGTGCATTATAACTTGTAAACAAAACACGTCACACTTTGCCCAAGATAGCCGCACGGAAGGGATACATAAGACACAGTAACTGTGGAATGAGTGATGAAACATGGGCAATGGCGAAACACAATGAAACAAAAAGTGATTAAAGGGGCGCTGGAATTGCACCATCTTGGAAATGTATCATTTCCGCATTTTGTACGCTGTAAACTAAACCAGAAATGTATCATCTCCGGTTATGACACAATTCCGACTGTTCTTAACTAGACAACCGGAATTGTTTTATCATGGGAAATGTATCATCTCCTGTCTGGGTTTACAGTAACACTGGAAATGTTACATATCCTGATTGTATGTCCCTATAGCTTAACTGGAAATTTATCATCTCCAGTTATGGCACAATTCAGACTGCTCCTAACTAGACAGCACTAATTGTCTCATAATCTGAAATGTATCATCTTTGGATTTTAAGCCCCTAACGTTTAACCGGAGATGTAACATAGGGTTGCTACAGGTATAGAAAACCGGGAAAAGTCAGGAAATTCAAAATGGTCAGTGATTTTTGGAAAAAGTCTGGGAAAAAGCAAACATTTCTGGAAAATTTTATATCCTTCCTCATTCTTCACGTCTTACCAAAGTCACATGTTCAAAGGCTTATAAAATAAAAACAAAGTCATGCATGTTAATAGGACCTACCACACTTTGTTCACAAGACAGAATAGTGTAAATTAGTATTAAAAGTCTGGGGAACTCATCCCCTATTTTTGCTATAAGCCTTCATATATTGGAGTTTGTTCTCATGGGTGCTCCGAAGTCACCTATAAAATAAAAACTAACCTGGGTAGGTTAATATGGCCTACCACACTTTATTTGCAAGACAGTGTAGTGTACAGATTTATTTATAGGTTCGAGGGAACTCGTCCCTACTTTTTGGTATCAGACTTCAAACATCTGACTTTGCTCACACCTGCGACTGAGCACCCGTGTGAACAAAGTTCAACTTTTTAATGCTTATAGCAAAATATTGGGGACGAGTCCCCGGCCCTTCGAATATACCGCTACATTACATGGTCTTGCGAATAATAAGTGGTAGGTCCTATTAACTTACCCAGCTTGGTTTTTATGCTATAAGCCTCTGAACATGTGACTTTAGAGCGCACCCATGTGGACGAAGTGCGATGTTTGAAGGTTTATAGCAGAAAATTGGGACGAGTCCCCCGGACCTTTTAATATTACTTTACACTACTCTGTCTTGCAAATAAAATGTAGTAGGGTCTATTAACTTACCAAGCTTAGGTTTTTATTTTATAAGTCTCTGAACATGCGATTTTGGAGCATCCGTGTGAAAAAAAATGTGATATTTAAAAGCTTGTAGCAAAAATATTGTGGACGAGTCCCCCAGATCTCTGAATAAACTGCTACACTACACTGTCTTACGAATAAAGTTTGGTAGGTCCTATTAACCTACTTAGCTTAGTTTTGATTTTATGAGCCTCTGAACATGCGGCTTCTGAGCACCCTTGTGAGCATTTGCAAGTAACCCTCTTAGACAGATGCAGCAGGAGTCTGCAGAATTATGCAGTTCTACGTTGGACTTTCTATATTTGTTATTACTCCTCAGAAATCAAGCCAGACACATGAACTGTTTAATGATTGTGTATTATTTATGGTTTTCTTAATGCGCGACACAAATATATACTATTTAATATATGTATGGCAACTTAGTTGTCGATTTCTATGTGACGTTCACTCTGTAATGTTATAATCCTCATGACTTGGCTGGATTTTCTTATTCCATTTTTGCCTTTATCCTCCGTAATCACGATTAAGATAAAACTTTCAAGGCCCTGGTAGCAGTGGTAGTGCTGGTGGCTAATCAAAGTGCCTGTAGCGATTCCCGATTATAGAAGTCACATTTTGCTGGGCTACATAAAATAACAGTGTGTGACACTAAAGTTACTGGGAATTGTTGATTTTTGTGCGTAATATTACTTGATAATAAATAAACGTCTTTTCCAAATGCAGCAAGTAAATATTTTTGTGATTTTATCTTAACTACGCAAATGTTTTATTTTATTGGTGAGGATACAGAGGCCTGCATAATCAACCACTAACCATCAATTTTTGTGATAAACTATTGCCTGTCTGAGAATGCTTTTCTGCCATGTTTCTTAAATATGTTTCTAATTTTGTTACATTCAAACTTGTACATCTGCCTTATAGTGTTATTAGTTACAGCAACACATTTGGCAGAAAGCAGTATGCATGTAGTGTATAGGCAGTTGCATAACTAAATATTTTCATATAATGTTTATGGTTGATTTTTTTGTAATAGTTAAAGGTTTTGCATTAATCATATTTACAAACTTAGCTNTGTTATTAGTTACAGCAACACATTTGGCAGAAAGCAGTATGCATGTAGTGTATAGGCAGTTGCATAACTAAATGTTTTCATATAATGTTTATGGTTGATTTTTTTGTAATAGTTAAAGGTTTTGCATTAATCATATTTACAAACTTAGCTTTATTAACAAAATTCAACAAAAATCAGCGGGAGACTGATGCAATCACTGAAGATATTAGGAAGAACTGTGGTGCTGACGGCTACCTGCGGTCACCCAATTTTTAGTGTTGTGTCCTTTAATCTGCTGAACATTTATTTAGTAGGCCTATATATCATGCTAAAGTTGTTTTCAAGGTTTTTTTTTATTTTTCATGTTATATCCTTGAAAAATTTGAGATTACTGTTTATTGTGTTCTCTCTATAATGTGTAGCCAGTAAGAAGTAATGTCAAAATTCATCAAATTATTTTGAGGATCATTCATTCATGCTGGAATTTTTTCGAAGGTAGGCTATCGATACATTTCTTGAAATGAGATAGTGCTGTGAATATTTTCTGGTGTTACCTAGTCAGAATTTGTGGCGCATAAAGGTCGGTTTACAATGAAAAATTTGTGCATAATGAACATGTATGTATCAAAATTTTTATGGCACGGTAATGATCATTGTGTATGTCAGGGCTGTTTACATACACAAAGACCATGAACCATACCATATAGAATACCTACTTTAATTTTAATACGTACACGTTAGTTATGTACATATTTTTCATCGTGAACTGAGCTTAAGAGTTTCATTTTATATATTTATCCATTTTTCAATAGCGCTGCGCATCAGATTTCATTTTTTAGTGTCAGTGTTAGCATGCCTATTAGGTGGTAAAGCCAGGGAAATTTGTTTTGAGGTTCTGGAAAACGGAAAAAGGCAGGTAAATTTTTTAATGAGTACCTGTAGCAACCCTGTAACATCTCCTGTGATGATACAGTTTTGACAGCTCTTAACCAGATGTTCGGAAATGTATAATCTGTGGTATGGTTTTGTACAGGCGTTGTTGATGTTACTACTGTGTTGTCAGTTTTTCACTTCCCAGTAGCATCCAAAGATTAACAGTTGACAGTGAATTGCTATAAATTTGTTGCCAAAATTAATAATCCTATCAAACCATTGTATATATTTTTGAGATGTCTGTTGAAAAATGAATGGAAAATGAATTACACAGAGAATTTTATAAATGACATTTGTGCAATAGCATATGTATAGGTGACAAAGCTTTAACTAGGAATCCACCTGTGCTAGAATTAAAATGGCTTCCCTTACATAGAACACACTTCAAACGCTCATATTCAATGCCATTAAAATTTCTAGCAAAACATACAAATTCAAACAATGCCTTTCCATGTACGGAAATGATGCGCCCATCATAACAAAGGCCTATCTTTATAAACACCACAGATTTAGCGTGAGTGAATATACCTTTTTCAAAACAGTCCACGCCACTGCCCGAGGTAGCACAGCTATACCAGTTAAACACAGGTTCAATCACCACGCAATTTCTATCATACAGTTTAAACATTTAGAAGCTACCAACATAAATGTTGGTAACACTAACTCAAATGTATGTAACCCTAATGCTTGTATCTATATGTCTGCAGTTTAAAAACTACCGAACACACTATCAACACTTTGAGTGCGGTATCTATTTACTGACAACTAAGACAAACTAGAAGTGAGTCACCTTTAATCATGACCACAGACCATCGCTGGTCTCTGTTCTCCCATTTACAACTGTCCTATTTGTTTACACTACATCGACCATGCTGACAATACTGTACAATGTTCATTACTGGCCGGCTCTTTGCCAATATTATGCCAAGCCGAACGTGTCACAATGAAATGTTCTTTTCTACATAGAATAATATACTATCAATCCTTTCCATTTGAGCTATTTACACTTTCAGTTATACAGCCGAAGATACTGCAAATTCTATCACAGACATGTTAGAAAAATTGTTCTCCTCTAATGAATATATCAACTATATACTTTCATGCAAGAATTTGCATGACAGGTCAACAAACACCTGCAGCGAGGAGCACTACTATGCTAAACCCGAAATAATCACACTCCGCGAACTGATAGAAATAATTGAAAGTCTGCCTAACAACAAGGTGGCGGACATACAATATTAACTTTAAAGTCCTTGAGAAACTCTCTCTAGAAGCATTAATTTATACTCCTCTCCATATTCAATGCTATCTTAACACACAAAATATACCCAGTAAAGCCGTGAGTATGTGCCTTTGTAGTTACTTTTTTTCCTGCATGCCTAGACATATGGGCTCTGCCCTAAGACGTGCTTAGGCTCCTACTCTCATCTTAGTTTTAAAGTAAGTTAGAAAAAATATAGAAATAAATTGCCTCACCCCCTCAAGACCCACACACTCATTCTGTAAATGTGGGCCATATGGGTTCACTGGTAAAGAGAACTGACAGAACTGTCCTACACTCTCCCTGGGGATACCGGTTGAGAGGCACACTTGGCCAGTCAGGGCAGGACTATGAAACGTAAATAGTTTTCAAGAATTAAAATATATATAATAATAAAATTTTAAAACTAAAAATAATAAACATTTTAAAAACTAAAAAAACTTTTGAATTTACTCAAATATACATAAAAACATTTAAGATTAAAAAAAATAAACAATATTTGATAAATATTACTACTTAAAAATTTTATGGCTGGTTACAAGCATTAAGTATAGATTATACATGACATCTTCAGGAAGATGTACTTTAAAAACACTGTTTTAGTCAGAGCTTTGACTAGGGCTGGTAAAACTGTCTTAGTACATAGGAAGCTAGCTAATTGTTCTAATAACATGTCACTTTCTGCTCAGAAACGCCAACATAAAAATATGATAATGGATAAGTGCGAAACCTGACCCTACCTCACAAGGCCACAGAGCCTTTACATCTTAGCATGTTTGATAATGAGCAGCTGCCATGGTTGTAGGGAACTCACTGACATACTACATATGAGTTTGTTAAACTATCCATTTCACGAAAACATTAAAATGTGTTAGACATCACGACACTACATCATGCCAGTCTCCATTACTGGTGGGGAGCATCACTCCTCCATTGATACGTATGCGCTTAGTTATGTTAATTATGGCAAGAAATCTTACAACCAAAATACGAGCCCGAAGCCCAAGCAAAACACAAGCATTGCGTCCTGCTGCCGGCTTGATGATTCTAAAACGTCTGTCGGGCTTAATTTTGTAAGACTCACATCAGCAAGTTATAGAAACCTCAGTTCCCGGTCTTGCGAGAGTACTGCTTTTGGAGACATATGAGGTGAAAACATACATGTTTAAGAAAAACTTAATTACATTTAAGGACCTGTTATTTTCTGGTCTACTTCAAAGTAACAGCAAAACAAGGAAACACAACAAGAAATAAATAGTTTAATTGTTTGGTGTAATGGTTTGTCTTAAAACGTAGAAAATTTCAGGCAGATTACTTTCATGTTTGGTACATTCAATGTGTTAAATACAGAAGAAGTTTCATAACGGTGTCGTGTAATGATGCACCTGCGAGTTTCTTGAACAACAAATGTTAACATGAGTTACTGTCCGCAGGCCTCATCTTCCCAGTTCCAAGCATGTTTACGCGCAGACAGAAATAAACCTCCACCTGGAGGGCAGTGTGCACATAACCTGGGCAGATTTCTGCACTGACCACTCACTCAATGAGTCACAATACACCAGGCTGGCCAGGCTAATTTTCGCCTTAAATACTTATATTGTTTATTAAACATTAGCTGAGGATGTGGAAGGACTANCAGGCTGGCCAGGCTAATTTTCGCCTTAAATACTTATATTGTTTATTAAACATTAGCTGAGGATGTGGAAGGACTAGCTGTGCCCCGTGTCTAAGTCTCATATGCATAAGTATAATGAATTTTTAAACCTTGTTAACTTAAGATTTTTCTTGTCTGCTTGTTCACCACACGTTCTACTTGTTTATTTTCAACTAAGACAAAATAAATGCGATATTGCCTGTGATAAGTAGAACTACAACTGATAAATCAGCTTTCATAATAAGTATTACTGGCCATAAACAGGATTTCATAACATTGTAACATAATATTAACACAAATTTTGATTTAGATATGTGGTGGTGATAGTTACAAATTATATATATTACATTTTGTATCGGCAGACCATCCTCATTAACCAAATTATCAAATAAATTGAACTACACAAATTAATAACCTGTGGAGATTTTGAAGTATTCTTTAGTTGTGTTAGACTTGCAGAAAATGTGATATTTAGACCTAAAATTAAAATTAATTAAATTTCATATTGTGAGAAAATGGTCTGAAGAAACTTTTCTGCTATGAACTAAAAAATACAAACGCAGAAACAAAACTAAGGACATTTGATGAATGCAGTTGCAGAATATAGAACAGACACTGATGTGATTTATACATGTTAGTAACTGACCTTCAAAGGGGTACCTTGTTACGGTGCAACTCGAAGTTAAATCTTTCAGCCACACATAGGAATGTTAGGTATGCAGAATTATAAATACAGTGAAGTCTTGAGTATTTTTCTTTTATTACCGAGTCAAAGTCATGGTAAAAGGTTTTCTCCTTTAATTCCTTGTTTTGTCAGAGTTAATTTTGCTTCATGTTTTTAACATGTATTATATTACTTTGGTAAATCAGCTAAAATATTTGTTCGGGAGGTGGCAACAGCTCAAACAATGGCCATGGCTTTCACGATTCACTACCTGAGCACACAATAATTTTCACATATTATTTGTATAATCGGCTCTCAAAAGGCGCGGCAGTGTTCTCCATACTTGGCTAGGATTTATTCTCTATAAAACTAAGAAAACTTAGGTAAAATAATAAAATAAAGTTTGTTTAGAGCATCTGGTTCTCTTTTCCTCATTTCTAGTTCCACTGCTATGCTACCGAAGTAGCGGTTCCAGGATTTTCTTGAGGGAGGGATGNCAGGCTGGCCAGGCTAATTTTCGCCTTAAATACTTATATTGTTTATTAAACATTAGCTGAGGATGTGGAAGGACTAACTGTGCCCCGTGTCTAAGTCTCATATGCATAAGTATAATGAATTTTTAAACCTTGTTAACTTAAGATTTTTCTTGTCTGCTTGTTCACCACACGTTCTACTTGTTTATTTTCAACTAAGACAAAATAAATGTGAGATTGCCTGTGATAATGTAGAACTACAACTGATAAATCAGCTTTCATAATAAGTATTACTGGCCATAAACAGGATTTCATAACAATGTAACATAATATTAACACAAATTTTGATTTAGATATGTGGTGGTGATAGTTACAAATTATATATATTACATTTTGTATCGGCAGACCATCCTCATTAACCAAATTATCAAATAAATTGAACTACACAAATTAATAACCTGTGGAGATTTTGAAGTATTCTTTAGTTGTGTTAGACTTGCAGAAAATGTGATATTTAGACCTAAAATTAAAATTAATTAAATTTCATATTGTGAGAAAATGGTCTGAAGAAACTTTTCTGCTATGAACTAAAAAATACAAACGCAGAAACAAAACTAAGGACATTTGATGAATGCAGTTGCAGAATATAGAACAGACACTGATGTGATTTATACATGTTAGTAACTGACCTTCAAAGGGGTACCTTGTTGCGGTGCAACTCGAAGTTAAATCTTTCAGCCACACATAGGAGTGTTAGGTATGCAGAATTATAAATACAGTGAAGTCTTGAGTATTTTTCTTTTATTACCGAGTCAAAGTCATGCTAAAAGGTTTTCTCCTTTAATTCCTTGTTTTGTCAGAGTTAATTTTGCTTCATGTTTTTAACATGTATTATATTACTTTGGTAAATCAGCTAAAATATTTGTTCGGGAGGTGGCAACAGCTCAAACAATGGCCATGGCTTTCACGATACACTACCTGAGCACACAATAATTTTCACATATTATTTGTATAATCTGCTCTCAAAAGGCGCGGCAGTGTTCTCCATACTTGGCTAGGATTTATTCTCTATAAAACTAAGAAAACTTAGGTAAAATAATAAAATAAAGTTTGTTTAGAGCATCTGGCTCTCTTTTCCTCATTTCTAGTTCCACTGCTATGCTACCGAAGTAGCGGTTCCAGGATTTTCTTGAGGGAGGGATGNCTCTCTTTTCCTCATTTCTAGTTCCACTGCTATGCTACCGAAGTAGCGGTTCCAGGATTTTCTTGAGGGAGGGATGCATATATATGGAAAATAAGAATGGTATTAAATAAAATTATAAAAGGATTTTGGTCCTTAGGTATTACACCCCCATCAACTTTAAACTTTGTCTATTGTCACTATAAGCATAAAAATGGTGGTGTGTCAGAAAATATCCTGGTGTGTGTGTATACTGGATGTTCACGAACAAATTATAATAAATACCAGAGTGGGATAGATAAATTCAAATGGAGCATATTTCATCAAGGAACCAATAGTCTCACATCAATAGTTAACCTGCTAATGGCAGTGGGAAAGTGCAGGGGCGGGTATGCAACCTTGTGTACTTGGCATTGTAACCAGCCTGTGTGTAGGTCTGCATGCCTGATAACATCACTCAGTACCGCGCGGTGGCAGTCTTGGGGATGCTACATATCTACAATTCCTGCAGGACATGTTACCGGAATACTTGGAGGAAGTTCCTTTAAATGCTCGTGAGGTGATGTGGTTTTAGCAGGACAGGGCCCTGCCCCATTTCGCCATTGTGGTTCGCCGGCACCTCAACATGTACTTCCCAAATCGGTGGATAGGTAGGGGAGGCCCCATAGCGTGGCCACCACGCTCACCTGACATCACACCACCTGACTTCTGGCTGTTGGGTCACATCAAATCGATGGTGAATGCCACACCACTTGACATGAGGGATGAGCTCATTACGCCAGAAACCTTTGCACATGTGCATCGCAACATGCTTCAGCTCTGCACCGCCTGTGTGGCCGACAGTGGCGGACAGTTTGAACAGACACTTTGAACAGAGATATCGAACGGACACTGTGTCCCCATGCCTTCAGTCCAAATGTGTAAATAAAGTGTAATTTCATTGCACTTCCTGAAGCCTAGTTATTGTGATTGCCTACCTGCCCCTCCGCATTATCACTGCCATTAGCCGGTTAACTATGGACGTTAGACTATTTGTTCCTTAATGAAATATGCTCCATTTGTACTTATCTACCCCACTCTGGTGTTTATTATAATTAGTTCATGAACACCAGGTATGTGTGTGTGTAATTGTGTGTGTATGTATACAAATACACACGCATGCATATATATATATATATATATATATATATATATATATATATATATATATGAGGGGAGAGATAGCAGAACTCCTGTACATTAATTAACCATATCCATTGAATTTAAGTAAGCAAGAGGCCATATTTATTAAATGTTTTAGTAGCTTAGAATGATAAAAAAATATAATCACATAAATCACAATTATCCCTTCACACTTTTTGAACAAATTGGGACGCATTTTAATTATGAGTAAAATTTCTAAAGCTTACGAAAAGGGAATTGGTGCACACCTTCAGTTACCTTGACTGCAACCTTGAACCAGAAAGGAAATGTACTGTAGTATTGTTGCTGTGGATGTTTGTTACTGTACAGCACTTGCTATACATTGCAATTTTAATTGAAAGTTGTGTGTTGACATATGAGAATAGCTGGATCAAAATCAAAAATATATTTCCTCTTGAGGGGATACCGCTTGCTCCTTGTGGCCCCCCTCCCCAACCCCTTGCTCCATGATCCTCCACTGCACTACCATTAAATTCTTCCGTAAAAGCCTCACCCGTCAGACTATGTCTACCTTCATAACTAGCACACTGCTGCAGTGGGCCATCACCTGCAATTATCTTAAACTACGTACTAGAAACCGCCACTAAAATAAAAGGTGGCTTTTGTGGCCCTGTTCACACGGTAATGTACTAATTTACTGATGAAAACAATACATGGAGCCACTAACGACCAGGAATTACCATGAGAATATTGTCTATGAAAATTGTGATCTGTGCTTCTCAAGGCCAAAGCCGGCAAGTATAGTTACTCAAAAAAATTATTTTCCTTTATTATTCACCGCATGCATGGATAGACAGTATTATGAAAGGCAAAGAAATGTTAGTCGTATTGATTTTGTCATTTTCGTGCTAAAACGTTTCATATTTTGTAAGCTTTTGTGGCACAGCTAAATTATTACTTAAATTTTTTTTTTCATTCTCAGCGCTATACTGTTTTTTAAACATTTATACTTTATTAAATTTATAAAACAGTTAATATTGGTAATATTCCAATTACATATAAGCAGCTGTAAATAGCAGCGAAGCTCTCAGTATTGAACAAATATATTTAGCTACTTTGTCTCTGGAATTTCTAAAACTTTGTTTCACATTTTCTCATTGTTAACTCGAACATCTTGCATGTTCTCTAGGAATTATATTGTATTTTATGTACTCAGCCTATGTCATAATCATTAGTAATGTAGGTTGTAAACAAAGGCCTTTTTCAAAAATGCCTATTGTAAAATATGTTTGTACATGCGACATTTATTTGATATATTCGTAAATGTTAACAGAAAAAGTTACATAAATTTATACAAACCTTGATTTCCCCTTTTTGCGCAAACATATATTTAGATTGGCAGAAAGTTTGAAAATAGAATGGAAGGAATTTCAACTCATCTAGTGACATAGGAACACCATTTTTAGTTTACATCATTTTAATATCTTGCACGTTAAATGAATGTAATGATAAACATTACAAATAAGGTCATACACTCATTGCTCCAAGAAAAGAAGTACTCACGATAAACCATGGGCATTACTGTAAAGTTTATTAATGAAGCAAATGTTTTGCCAAATACTGGTTATGCAGTGTCTGTGCTAGGATATTTCTGCTGGATTTACTGGAAATACAGTGAAGTTAAAGCTGCATGATCGATGTACATAATGTCACTGGTTATAATTATTTTCTATAACAAATTCTTTTAATGTACTTGAAAATCATTATATTCAGTCACAATATTATAATAACAATTTTCTACCTTGCTTATATTGTGATCGGTGGCACAGTATCAATGTTGCATCAGAGGTAGTAACTGTGGTGGGAAGAATAAAGAACAGAAACCGTGCGCAGGTCGCCCTCTTCTATCCCTGGCTTGTTTCGTCCAGCGAACTAGACCTACTCAATCTTGTACAAAGGTCATAGCCTTGTTTCTGGTTTCATATTACTATTTTTAGCAACAGGTACGGTATTCAGCAGCCGTAATCACTGCCTCTTAGCGTTCCTGTTTTGCAGCAGTTTTTTACTGCTTGTTCTTGTGTGTGGAGAAGTTGAGGTGATACCACCTTGTATTTTACTTAACCACAGAAAACCTTAAGGGCAATCTGTAAAATAGTAGGAGAGCTAAGCTGGTCAAAATAAAATTTTTACAAAAATACAGAAAATTGTGAAATATCTAACAAACGTTACAAATAGGTGACAGACTGGATGCTGGTATTTAGAAGATACTGATAACATAAGAGATTCACATCAATTTAACNGTCCAGCGAACTAGACCTACTCAATCTTGTACAAAGGTCATAGCCTTGTTTCTGGTTTCATATTACTATTTTTAGCGACAGGTACGGTATTCAGCAGCCGTAATCACTGCCTCTTAGCGTTCCTGTTTTGCAGAAGTTTTTTACTGCTTGTTCTTGTGTGTGGAGAAGTTGAGGTGATACCACCTTGTATTTTACTTAACCACAGAAAACCTTAAGGGCAATCTGTAAAATAGTAGGAGAGCTAAGCTGGTCAAAATAAATTTTTTACAAAAATACAGAAAATTGTGAAATATCTAACAAATGTTACAAATAGGTGACAGACTGGATGCTGGTATTTAGAAGATACTGATAACATAAGAGATTCACATCAATTTAACNCGTTACAAATAGGTGACAGACTGGATGCTGGTATTTAGAAGATACTGATAACATAAGAGATTCACATCAATTTAACCTACAAATTAAATCATTTATTAACAAAAAAATACAAAGAATATTTAAAATACAGAAAAAAACCTATGTAATCAATCTGACATTCACATAATTAATAAAAAAATATTATTCATCATATTCATATAAGTAACTAGTAACGATTGTGTGGAAGAAATTGCTTTACATAACACGAAGGAAAGTGGCCAAAAATATTGGTAGCCAAAATACAAAGAATATAATTGTACGACATCATCCTCTATTCATAAGTATTATTATAAATTGCCTATGGGGCTTATCCTAGTTCGTGTGGGATGGGGTGCTTGGTAAAAATAAATTAACTACATTTAATTTCTTAATTTATTTACAGTGTTTTAAAAATACATATAGCTAATATCTGCATTCACTTAATATTTTCTCATTAGTTATTCATAAATATGATCAAAATACCCACTGCCCATATATTTACATTATTCCAAATGTCCGGCTTTTACGCATCAAGTCCCTCTTTCTTACAGGCTAGCCAGCCAGTCTCAGTCTTTGCTCTCCCGATGGTTGCAAACTGCACTCGCTGGTTGCTGCGCCATCGCTTATTATCTCGATCGCCTGCTAGGCTCGCTGGTCACTGCATCGTTGCTCGTTGTTCCATTGATCACACACGACCAGCACTAATGGCCATTTAATACTGCTGTGACTTTTATAGCTGAGATTACCTGGCCCAGAAAGTTCTTTGCATATCAAGTTGCGCCAAAAGAGGCGATGGTCAGAAAGTTTGCGCAATGTCTCCCAAGTCATTCATTTATCAGAAGGTGGGAGNAGTTGCGCCAAAAGAGGCGATGGTCAGAAAGTTTGCGCAATGTCTCCCAAGTCATTCATTTATCAGAAGGTGGGAGTGACGTCAGCCCTGTTAGCATTACTTTTACTGTGGCTCGTGTGGTGGCTCGAGGTTCCGGTGACATCATCCTGGGAGAACTATGCTGTCGCTGCCCGAGGGTTAAGGGGGAGGGCACAAAAGAAGCGAGCAGCAGTGTGTAACAGTATCTTCTGAAGTATAGTCCCTTTAAATGATAGTTGAGAAACTTCTTGTATTCCAAGCATGTGCTGCACTTGCTGGAAATGATTTTGAATAGGCTGTGGTCTGATGCATAGATATTTGTAGAGGCAAATATTATCCTTATAATGGGTACCGATGATATTACGGGCGTTGAGAAAGTTTAATCTTTTGGCAATAGTCTATTTGCAGTTTCTTCACACTTTTTTCATTAAACCTTTGAAAAATCACTTAACATATGACATGTTTGGTTATTTCNCCCTTTAAATGATAGTTGAGAAACTTCTTGTATTCCAAGCATGTGCTGCACTTGCTGGAAATGATTTTGAATAGGCGGTGGTCTGATGCATAGATATTTGTAGAGGCAAATATTATCCTTATAATGGGTACCGATGATATTAAGGGCGTTGAGAAAGTTTAATCTTTTGGCAATAGTTTATTTGCAGTTTCTTCACACTTTTTTCATTAAACCTTTGAAAAATCACTTAACATATGACATGTTTGGTTATTTCNCTATTTGCAGTTTCTTCACACTTTTTTCATTAAACCTTTGAAAAATCACTTAACATATGACATGTTTGGTTATTTCCTAAATATGCCATATATGATAAGTGTTTTATACTTGGGTTGACGTAAAAGTATCTTGTTTTTGGTTACATTAAACTTTAACATATATTATACCTATAAATTGCAATATTTCATATTAATATTTTAAAAAAACATAGAGAAAATAGGTGTGTTGGTAATGCCTGGTAAGAAATAGTTCTTGTGCAAAATACTGTAACACTGACTGCGCACGAATGTGGTGCCTTGTTCCTTTGGTACAATTTTCTTAGACTTGTTTAGGCTTTGTTTGTATGAGGCGGAGAAATATCGTGAAAGTAGAACTTTAGCAGGGTTTCAGAAAAGTTGGAAATAACCGTGAATATATTATAAATAGTACGGAGATTTAAAATTGATTAAGGCAGTTTTTGCCTTTTATCAAGTCGTAACTTTGTTAACTTATAGCAGCAAGGAGAGACATGATCTCGTGATTAAAGGTTAAAAATAAAATGGATTCATAAATGTTGTATTCTCTGCAGTCTGTTCACTAGTTTAACAGTAAGAGCACTGTAAACTACGTCACAGTTACATAAAAAGAAAACTGGAAAATTACAGATTTGGTGGGGAAAATGAAGAAAATAACTGCAGATCATCAGTATATAAATGATATTCTGTAAATTTTTGCAATTTTGGTACATAATTAATATCCAAAGAGAAAATAACAGGACCGAGCACCGAATCCTGTGGCACTCTGGTTCTGATATTATATCTGTCACATCGCATGTTTTCGCTGATAATGCTTTGACACTTCTGGGACAGATATGACTTAAACCGAGCAACATAGTTTTTTGAGAAATTAAAACTGCATATGAGTTTAGCTAACAAGACCTCGTGGCCCACTTTATCGAAGGCTTTGCTAAAGTCTAAAGATGCAAGAAGTGCAACGTTTATTTTTATTGGTGCAATGTTTTTTTCTATTCGAAGCAAGTCTTTCGTTAGTTATGTTCACAAGTGCAGTGGTAGTACTGTGGCCCGCACGAAAACCTGACTGATATTTATTAACTTCTATATATACAAACTTATTTCTAGTACTCGAGTATTTGGGAAAACACTGACAGTACAGCAATAGGATGGTATTCAGCTAATCTGGAAGGCCTTTTAATTTAAGGAGCAGGCTTTATGCAACAGCTTTTCCAGGTGCTAGGAAATTGTTCGTATTTTAATGAAAAGTTAAAATATCTTAAATGGAGGACATACAGCATGTGGTAGAAATAACTTAATTACACCAATAGAAATGCTGTCAGTACCAACTGCCAAGCTTTTAACACGGCATACAGCTTTGTTGACATGCTTTAAAGTTATGTTGTTGAATTTGAATGTGTTATTTGTATCTGTGTGTTGCATATGTAATTTTCTCAATGTAGCATATTTACTATCAGCAGTCATTGAAAACGTATTAAGAAATGTAAGTTCAGGTCGTTCAGGCTGATGTAAGTTGTACTTGGTGTGTCTTTATGACTCAGTCCCAACCTTCGTATGTCTTTTCTTAANGGTCGTTCAGGCTGATGTAAGTTGTACTTGGTGTGTCTTTATGACTCAGTCCCAACCTTCGTATGTCTTTTCTTAAATGATGAGTTTCGCTTACTGTGTTGTAAAGAATGAGCGAATATAGCTTTGTGCACATTTTGCGTGCATTGGTTTCTTGGAACACGCCATCTCAGTATCACTTTTAAGTTTTTTTGTGTTTGTATGTTGTGTGTCCTGTTGTGCCATTATTGATAAGACATCTTGTGTTTGTCAAGGTGTAATAGAACACGTCAGATGTTGGGTTTTAAAAAGGCGTGTACATTAAGAAAATTAATCAGTGAATTAATGAAAAATTCTACCTAGCAGTTTCCATCCAATCAATTTCATGGCAGGGTAGCAGGGCTGCTTTATCTAATAAATCAGTCTTGTTCAAATTCTTAACATCTCTGTATGTTACGTTTTGGCAAGAAATTTCTGAATTCAAACAGCATATGCAATATATACGAACACATTTTGCAACAAACCAGGGGGAAGAAGCTGCCCATGATAACAACTCGCTGCTCCAGTTAGATTGGACGTAATAATTAGATCAAGCGAGTGTGGTAAGTTACGTTATAAAAGACAGTGTGGAAGATTACATAATGAAAACATGTTGGGTTTATTACTGTCATGATCTATTTTACACAAATCAGTATTGAAGTCTTATTATTATATGTCACTGTCTTAATTGCTGGAAAGTGTTATCAACTCTGTTTTGATTTTATAAAAATGGTCAACCTAAAGGTGGGTTGTAGACAACCACTACCAAAAACTAAAAGACGAAGACAATGGTTTTGCTTTAAGATGCCCGTCTACCTGGCGCGTGAATGGGTTGCAGTGCGTTTGTAATACACATTTTTAAAAACTTAACTATTTTATATATATATGTGCAAATATGTTTCCACATGAAAGGAAATAACACGTCAGACTAAGGCGGGATACAACTTCAAACAGATCATGCTTATTGTAAACACTACTTTGAGGCTCTTCATCATGGCAAAAACAAACATTTTCAAACTGTTGTAGCTTAAAACAGTCTAAGTGATTTCCTATTAAATCAGTGCAAGGCCCTGTATTGAAACTTGATACAAACAGTCTAACCACTACACTACAGCGGCCCCATGTACATGTTGACTTCAAGCATCAAAAACGGTGGAAAGCTACAGGTTAGAATCTTGTTTTGGGTGAGGGGAGGGGGATCATAATCTGGTATCCCAAATTTTATTTATGAAGGGATATTACGCATACGAACCAAATTTTCTGATGTTTATATATTTAATTGACTAAAAATCATTCATTAATTTGTTGTTTGGTTTCACCTAGTTTCTAATTCATTTATGATTTCCATCCCACTTTAATTGTAACATACATTCAGGGCACTTTGTACCTATAGTTTATCATATTGTATGTATTTACAAAAGTACAAAATATTAAAAACAGTTTCATTTGCTAGTACTAAAGTAGAAGCCTGTGCAAATGTGACATAATTTTTCCAGACAAGCTTTCATAACTAAGGATGCTATAGGTAGCATTGTAACGCTTCAGAAAAAACATGCAAATAAATTTTCTTAGATGTAATTTTATGCACTGATCATCTAATAAATTACAATTATAACATTCAAAGGTATTCAGAAAATCATTTTTTGAGAATTTGTTTAGTTAAAATTGCCCAACACTATATTTTCATTGTTCAGTGAACCACTGAAATATTATTTGTGGTATTTATAACTAGGCAGCTGGAGACCCTCATGGTACTTCCAAATGTTGGTTTTTAATTTTAAAGAATAAATTCTATACAGGAAGCTTACAATTTGTCAGTTGAAAACTGCTCAAATGTTGAAATGTAATTGTGACAAAAATATACAAAAGCCACTCATATATACAAATAATGGTATGGAGTTTGGGGAAACCTCCACGTTTATCCTGGGAAAGATTTGTAATCAAGTAAAGCAACTAAAATCATATTAATATAAAAAATAAAATAAACTAAATTTTAAAAATGCAGCTCTGATTACAAATAGCAGCAAGCCACAGAGCTTAAGCTCTCAGGTATTTTGATTTGGTAACACAATTGGTTTTCCAGAAAAATCACTATTATAATTTATTAAACAAGTTGTGTTTTTCATCTAAATATATAATGGCTTGAGATAAGTAGCGATATTTCGAAAATAAATGTGGAAGCAAAAAATATATATATAATTTTTGCTCCTCTGAATTTATAATAAAATCTGTGCTATCTATTCATAAACTGTGGTACACAAAAGAGTGGTGCATAAATAGTAGGTCATATTTCAATGAATCTGTTACCGTAATAACTCTCATTGAAATAAATTTTTCGACAGATACTTCAAGAATATGTATGATGATTAATTAAGATTATTAATTAAGACAGCACATTTATAGCAATTCACCANTTTTCGACAGATACTTCAAGAATATGTATGATGATTAATTAAGATTATTAATTAAGACAGCACATTTATAGCAATTCACCATCAACTTTCACAGTCTTTAGATGCTATGCGAAGTTTAGTGGAAAACTGACAACACTGTAGTAACATGAACAGCGCCTGTACAAAACCATACCAGAGATGATACATTTCCAGTCCTCTAGTTAAGAGCTGTTGAAATTGTATCATCACAGGAGATGTTACATCTCCGGTTATACTTTAAGAGCTTAAAATCCGGAGATGTAACATTTCCAGCGTTACCTTAAATTCACACCACAGATGATACATTTCCTATGATGATACAATTCCGATTGTCTTGTTAAGAACAGTCGGAATTGTCTTGTGGAGTTGTGTCATAACCGGATATGATACATTTCCAGTTTTGTTTAAAGCATACAAAATGCGAAGATGATACATTACTGAGATGGCACAATTCCGCATCTCCTGATAAAATACCTTACATAAAAGTTACCAGTTTTTATGCCGTCGAAAAATAATGGTTCATCGTACATTTATGAAAGAGAAAAAAAAATTACTCTTGCTAAAAATATTAGTTGTGAAACATAAAACTTACGCCCTGATATCAAAATTATTGTGGCTTTTATTTAAATGATTACTGCTACCAAAATTAAAATTAAGATGCGTGCTGGTTAGGCAAGGCCAACAATAATTAAGTGAAAAATTAAAGAAATTATACAAGTTCCCAGAGGTGAATATAAGTAAAAATGCCATGTGTCATAAATTTATTAACTTTGATATATTTTCAATAAAATACACTTTATAAATGTTACTGGAATTATGAAAATAACAGACATTATGAAGAAAATATTTAAATTGTTTTAAATGGTGTGCCCCTTTACAATAGGTACTTGCTTAAATATGATTTCTTTAACTACCGGGGCATGAATCATATTACAAAAAGGTACAAAATGCGATGATACGAGTTTCTTGCAGAATAACAAAATATTTTCATCAAAATCTTGAAATCTTCAGAATTTAAATATGAGAATGTTTGAATAAAATTTCAATAATCTGTGTTGAACTGTGTGGCAAAGATGACCTGAGATGGCCGGCGGACACTGGGAAACCAAAAGCCTCCATGGTTGTTCCTTGATGAAGGTGATGGGAGTCACAAGTACCACATTGTAGTTACAGGATAGATCTGCAAGGCTGTAGTCTTCCCCAAAATATGCCTTGGTGCAGTGGTACTGGGGACTATTACTCTGCGTTACTGTGAGGTGTGACTTTAAGGGGTGACTCTGCGACCTCTGGAAAGGTCAGGCAAAAACTAATGAAAATACTGATAGAGTGAAATGGGGTCAGGAAAGCAGTGTAGTCACACTTACCCATAACAGAGGCAGAAAATACTCTAACGTATCATTGCAGCACTAAAGAAACTACGTTGATTGCAGGACTAAACTACATAACAAAATGTTTAAATATAATTTGAAGAAACTACATCTTGATCACAAGTAAAGCACCGAAGTTACGTGCGCCATGACGAAAGTTGTTTACAGATAGCTGGTAGAAAGAAGAATGCCCACTCGATACGCTGTGTGTACTGTTAGAAGCACGCATCTAAGCTTCGTGTGCTTGCCGCTAGATGGCAAAGGCTTACCCAAATGGCAACTTTCGAGGTGTTCCGTGCTTGGTAGCTAGGTCAAAACGTTGACGTGAGGTGAAAATTCATTGAGCTTGACTGACACAGCATAAAAAATAGTCACCAGATGCTGCAGTAAAGAGAAAATACGTAACATGTTAAGTACACATCCTGTGTGAAACTACATGTGCAGTTAAGCTGTGCGGAAATGCATCTGCACTTGGGTGAAGCATAAATCCTGTGAGGAAACTAGGCCAAGGAAAAGTGAATGTAAAAAGGCCCTCAATATAAAATGAATGAAATCCATCAAGATAATTATCTCTCTTGAAGTCAATGAAAATTATTTGAAATTAACTTAATATATTGAACTTGTTATAGAACTTGTTAAAAATTAATCATGAAATATAAAGGGAAATCATTAACATTTTTAAAAACGGTGCAATATAAGCGGGGCTGTGTGCCAGTGTCGAGACCAGTGTCTCTGTTTATCCAGAGTGTTTCTTCCTCGGTCCAGCCAGAGAGGCAGTGAGTCATAACTTTTGGGCACTTCTCAACCTTAATTGTTAGGATAGGACATTAGGTGTTCCCTGGACCTTGGGGCGAGACAAAGTGTGTCGTCTGCGTGTTTGCCAGGGATGCCAATTTAATAAAACAGTCTAATTCTCCGCATCCATGGTTATAGTTTCCTAGAATAAGGATCCCTCCTTTCACCTAATGCCAGAATGCTACCGACGTTCATGCAGAGCACAGCAGGCACTCCGCCAAGCTCTCCTCTGGCATGCCTACAGGGAGGAGGAGTCTGTAGATTGGTAACGGGCATATAAACAGGAGCAGAGGCAGCATGCCCAGATGAGGCGGCTGCTTATACATCAGTGGGCGCAAGCCAAGTTCCATCCAGCATCACCCCTGGGCAACGAATTTTTGAGGATTACTCCAGGGCAACACCATAGTATTCCCTTCAGGAGGCTTCCCTCGCAGAATTAAAATTGCAGGACACCTTGATATTGATTGACTGCTTGATGGAATCAGTCCTGGACAGCACAGCCATCAACCTACCCCCCTTGACCCAACATGATGAGTGACCGACAGGGCAGAGGAGTAGGGTAACAACAAGGTTAAGCCCAGAATCATCTGAATTACCAAGGATGTAGGCATTTTTTCCTATTCTCATATTGGCCCTGATCTTGCTTGCTTGATTTTTTTATTTCTTGTCTCAATACCTTTATTTCTTATGTTGTTGACAGTATGCCATGCATCTTTGTTTTCCTTCACTTCATTTTCTTCAAAGCCAAGTAATATGTCTGTGTTATTGTCTGAGTTATTTAATTCTACCAATTATTTTTCATCACATGTTAGTCTGCTTAAGCAGTTGGAGTCATTCAAATCATTTACTTTAAGGTTAGAGTTGATGTTAATGACTTGATTATCAACCACTGCAGTACCTCTTTCATTAATTTTGTCTTTAATTATAGTAACTTCCTTTCAACTTTAGCAGAGAAGTTTAGCAGAGAAGATTAATTGTATTTCTTTAAAACATAACATTTTATTAGGTAGCCAGTTTGGTCAAAAGTGTGTTTCTGGTGTTGCTGCAGCAACATGGCCCGTGCTAATGAAGGGGCCCTGGTTCTCAATATTTTATTATACATCTGTTGTTATTTATTTGGACACACGAGCTAGAATGTNACAATTTTAGCAGAGAAGATTAATTGTATTTCTTTAAAACATAACATTTTATTAGGTAGCCAGTTCGGTCAAAAGTGTGTTTCTGGTGTTGCTGCAGCAACATGGCCCGTACTAATGAAGGGGCCCTGGTTCTCAATATTTTATTATACATCTGTTGTTATTTATTTGGACACACGAGCTAGAATGTTTCCAGTAGTTAATAAAAACTTTATGTGGCTCTTAGTTTTATGGACAATCATTTGGTTTTTAAACTGTGTGTTCAATAATGTGTCCACACGCTTGGTCGCAGCGGCCATCAACTTGTAGTTCTTGATGTAACCAAATTCAGTAAAGAAAAAAAAACAATGTTTAATACCCAGAAAATTTTATATTATGTTAAAATTTATTTTGAAGAAAGTTGTAGTTATAATATTTTGAATCATCTGTGTCTTTGAAAGCCTCTATATTCCAACAGTAGAAAGGTGAAAAATGTGGTGATGGGTATGGCCCTGAGGTTCTCATTCCAATGGGGTTTTGTGATGGCTCTCAATGGCCCTGCAGGCAGCACTTGGTCATANCAATGGGGTTTTGTGATGGCTCTCAATGGCCCTGCAGGCAGCACTTGGTCATAATTGGTATCATTATCAAAAAAGATAGACCTTAACTTATTTTTGACATCGATATTACCTTTAATTCATATTTAATCAGTCTAACTAGCTTACTAGCCATTTCGGGAATATCAAAGTACTCCTCAACAAAAATAACATGTTCCTTTATCTTTTCTAACCATAATTTCCAGTTCATACAAACTCACTTTCAATGTTGACTGATAGTCTTTAGTACCTTGATATAATTTTTTTCTTGTATCCATGCTCAAAGCATGATAATTTTTCTCACAGTGCTATTACATAAATTTGTCTTGATCATGCTTTTGTTACACAGCAAAGTCTGTTAAACTTGTAAACAAGTGTTATCTAGCACTGGTACTGGAAATTAAGAGTGGCTTGCACAATAACCATTAAATGTGTTTCTTATCATTGCATCAACACATTATGTTATAAATGGTTTATCTGTAAATTATTTCCTTTCTTTTGTCTTTGTTGTTCTTTAAATAGCATGACTGAACTATAATTGGCTTTTGGGTGTTGGTCAGCATTGCAAGCTTACAAAGTTAATTATTTACACTTAACACTAAGCTACACTCTTGTGCAAAAATTAAGGATAAAAATGACATGTGGTGCAAATGTTATATTCCAGAGCTGTCTGTACAAGTGGTGTCTAGGCCTCAATGCAGTACTGTAAACATTATTAGATGCAGTGTGTGTGTGTAGTGCTAAAAAAGGCAGACCATAATGACTACTACTTACAAAATTAGTGTGGTGCATAAAAACATCAAACATGGACCAAAAAAAGTGCCTCTAAAGGAAAAATTTATAATAAATAGACTGGGTTATGTTCGCTTAGAAAAGAAACTTATTATATTAGGAGTAATTTGTGTTTGTAATTGTTACTATCTTATGTCAAAATTAAGTGAAATTAACTGTCAATGTACAAGTTATTCTCTCATACTGTCTGTGATAAGGAAACAAAATTTATTTCCAATAGATTTTTCCCCAAGTGTAAATTGTGCATTTTGGTTACTAACAAATCTTTAATTTGAACTTTTTTTATTAATTCCTTATACAGTTAATGTTATTATTTTGCTTTGAAATTCTTGTATTAGAAAAAGAAAACTGACCACAAAAAAATATNTCCTTATACAGTTAATGTTATTATTTTGCTTTGAAATTCTTGTATTAGAAAAAGAAAACTGACCACAAAAAAATATAATTTAAAGGTTGTCTAGTTTGTTATAATTATAGTATTGTAGTAAATTGTGTATTTTGAATTTGTGCTTTCCCTAGTAATAAGAGAATTTCATAAGTAAATTGCAATTGTGAAAGTAAATTATAATTTTTAATGTGTGAACTATAGTGACCACTATGGTGTGCCTGTGACCTGTCTATAGGTATTCCCAAATTCAGTCTTTGTGTGTTNAGTGTGAACTATAGTGACCACTATGGTGTGCCTGTGACCTGTCTATAGGTATTCCCAAATTCAGTCTTTGTGTGTTTCTCCCCAGGAGTATAAACTAAGCCATTATCAGCAATTGTAAGCAGCATACACATTTAACTCTTATTTATCTTATTTGCCATTGAAACTCAAAACCTTATTGTTTTTGGAGGAGCTTATAAACAGCCACATCTGCATTATACATAATTATTTTCTCAGCAACCATAAACGAGATACAGATTAAGGTGCTTCATGAAAGGTATTGTCTATGTTTATTATGTGTATAGGACGATGGTTATTATTATGTGATTGGTAAGGAAAGATACGAGTATATCTGAAAGATTTTGTACGGCTGTTGGAAATAATTTCAAGGTATTTGGTGTTCCTGTGGTGTTACTGAATTAGTGTAATGCTATATTCAGGTGGTAGCAGCAATTAAAAAATTTGTGTTGGATTTTTTAAAATTTAATTTTGTTACTTCAGTATTTTTATATTGATATAACATTAAATTGAATTTTAGTTTTGTGTAACACTGATTGCAAAATGTATTAATATTTACTGTTTATTTCCAGTGTGTCCAGTGGTTAGAAGATGCAAAACTAAACCAGTTGCGCAGGGAAGGAATACGGTATGCTCGTATTCAGTTGTATGATAATGATATCTATTTCCTACCACGAAATATCATACACCAGTTCCGTACAGTGTCGTCTGTAACAAGTATTGGTAAGTTGTTGAATTAACTTCATAAAATGTAATTTTTTCTATAACGTGTGTGGAATAATGGTTTATTTTTTCAGCCAAAAAATTATAAACGTTATAAAAGATGAAAAAACTGTCATGTTCCTNTGTGTGGAATAATGGTTTATTTTTTCAGCCAAAAAATTATAAACGTTATAAAAGATGAAAAAACTGTCATGTTCCTAAAATCCAATAAATTACTTTATTAGTATTGTGACATATATGTGATAAATAGGACCTTATTAAAACAACCCTTTATACTTTCCAAAAATAAAGTCATTAGGATATGTCGTTTGCTATAAATATTTTGGTAAATTTTGGACTGATTTTGATCNCACTTTCCAAAAATAAAGTCATTAGGATATGTCGTTTGCTATAAATATTTTGGTAAATTTTGGACTGATTTTGATCCACCCCCAACCCCTATATGTCAAAATCAATTTTTTGCATGAAGTCGGTGTTAAATTGTCTATAGCATGAAAATTACAGGTTTTTTTTAAATTGAATATATAATTATTTTAATAGGCAGACATCTTTTGAACAAACATTGTATCCTAGAGGCATAAAGCATATACTTGGCCTCTCCTTGTCTTACAAAATGTTAAAAACATTGAGCCGTGCAAGATTTTACCAAGCATTGTATGTCCATGTTCAATTGTCTCTGGCATAAAATCAACCTTATTTTGGCATTGAATATTAATTTAATTCAGTAATTAAGCATCCTCCAAATAAAATTATTCCCCACACACGTGTACTTGGCCTCACCTTGTTGTTATAAATGTTTAAATATGGTGCAGTGACCGAATGTGAAGTCAATATTCAGTGGCTTCTGTAAGAAAATCAAAGGATTTAGTACAGAAATATTTATTTATTTCAATAGACACATGTATTCTGAATAAACTGACAACCTGGAAGGGCATATATGAAACCTCTTTGTCGCCAAATAATTCGCAAGCACCAAGTGTCCGTAATTCACTGCAAATGTCAAGTTTGAGTTATTAATTATTAGAGGTTGTAAAGAAACCAATTTTAATGACTATATTTATTTGCCTCTATCTCAAAAATTAGAAGTTTTTAAATTAAATTATATTATTAACTTCAAAATGTGACGTAGGGGTCGACAAGATTCAGCATGAGTTTTGCAGTGTCTTTGATTTTCTTTTCTTTTATGGGAACTTTGCCTAGAGGATAAGCAGATGCTGATGCCAGCATTGGATTATGCTGATAGTGTGAATGGAAAAGTGTAAAAGTGTATGGTATGATGCTATCAACAAAAGGATGAGCTACCACACAACCTTTTAAAGGTTTGAGTGTAAATGAATTGATGAAATAATTATGTAAGGAACTGAACCTTTTTATGTTGAAGCACTGTACATCCTGATGTTTCTTCAGACAGCCTGATTTTTCTTGTTGTATTCTAACCACCATGTTTTATAATCAATGATTGCAGGTGAATCATGAATTTCTTTATTTGTGAACTTATGGGATTTACTGTTATATGCAATGAGATCTGCGATTTGATGAATGTTGTAAATATGGACATTTTTTCAACACTCTATTGATCATACTTAAGTCCCTGTCACATGGTGGGTAGTAATGGTCTCATATTAGAAAGAAATGCACAGTCTTCTTAAAGCGTAACATAATCTGATGAATGATTTTTGTTCTGATCCCCACATTTGTTTGAATATGCATGTATCTTGTGCAAAAAGTCAAACAAAAATGAACAACACCTCATTAGAGTTCTTTGCGATACCTTCAGTTTAATGATATATGGTAGCAGAATATTTCTTTATGTCGTGCACACAGAACAAATTCACAGTTAGTTGTGTTAAGTAAAAAAAACAATTCCTGGACTAGTGTAACAGGCAATTGAATATTCTGCAAAATCAAATGCAATTTATAAAGTATTAGGATGTTTCCTGCATTCTTCATGTTTGTTCTTTTCATTAGAATATACTTTGCTGAACACAAAGCCCTACAGTTGCACTTTTTTTTTTGCATCATGGAGGTGGAAGCTCTTCAGTTTAAGTTTCAGCTCTTCGCAAACACAACAAGAATCCACTTGAGGTCAACCAAATGATAGTTCAAAAATTTTTTTGAAATATTGGTAATAAAATTGGTAGCTAACCATTACACCAGTATGTTTCTGCTTGAATAATCCATACATAAACTGACATTTAACTGTTAGTCAAAGTACTTACGACCACTATCATAACTGCATTTAGTTGGAAATTATAGGNAGTTTAAGTTTCAGCTCTTCGCAAACACAACAAGAATCCACTTGAGGTCAACCAAATGATAGTTCAAAAATTTTTTTTGAAATATTGGTAATAAAATTGGTAGCTAACCATTACACCAGTATGTTTCTGCTTGAATAATCCATACATAAACTGACATTTAACTGTTAGTCAAAGTACTTACGACCACTATCATAACTGCATTTAGTTGGAAATTATAGGATGTGCTTAAGGACCAGAAATCTTACTTCATCACAAAGTCATATTGGGCAGGGATGCTTACCCCTCTTATCCTGCATACTCTTACCTGCAATGCTCAGTTGCCTAATTCATTAATCACATTTGGCTGACATGGAAAAGATTGATAAGAATATCAAGGATAATTAATTTCATTCATTATAAAACAAGCCTTTGTACTTAAATGCTGCACTGTTGATTCTTGTAGGTTCTTCTTTTCTTGGTTGGTGGCATAGAATTTGGTTTACATCAATAGGCCCTTGTATAAAAATATTTTGCTTGTCCCTTGTTTTCATGTTATTAAACTGTGTAAATATGTTTACTTGTTCATTTTACAGCTCCATTTCAAAATATTTTCACCTGTACCTGTAATTATAAAAATACCAGTGCACTGAAGTCAGCATTGTTAACCTACAAATGTTTTAAAATACCTAGGTAATGAACATTGTAGAGGTTATATATATACCAGCAAGCCTCACCTATTGTTTTGATTTCAATTTTATTTCCCATATGATTGACATAGCTGTGGCCTTTAATCCTTGCTACTTCAATAATATTCTTTTTGTAACATGCAGTATTCTTTCTTCTTGAAGCATTATTGTACTCCATTGTTTTCATTCATTCTCACAAGATGAATAACCATTAATAAACCAGGAATGCCTTAAACATAATATTAACAGTATTGGGGCCGCGGTAGCCCACCAAGGCGAACCGGGTTCAATCCCCGGCCGGGCCACTTCCAGATTTTCGCATGTGTAAATCGTGCTGGACTGTGCCACTGGTCGTGAGTTTTCTCGGGGATTTTCCATTTCCACCGCCTTTTCATTCAGGCGCTGCTCCATACTCACCTCAATCATCATCATCTGCTCTCAAGACCTCACTTTTAAGAGCCGCCCAAATCTCTTCACTCACTCATTAACAGTATTAATTAAACTATACACAAGTAAATATGTTTTCTTTATATTAATATAATCTTGTAAATGAATCATAGTTGCCAACAGTTCTTGTCCAAACAGGCCACAGTCCAGGACTGACATCTGTTTGTAAAGGAACAATATTTTTAGCCCTGCAGTTTACACATGAATATTAACTGGACTGAAACTATTTTGTTGTAAAATGGTGTGTCAAAGCCTGAAATACTTGTTCCAAAAGTAAACCCATTTTGTCAAAAACATGGACTTGGGGTCTCTTAGGAAAAAGAGTTATTCAAATGTAATGAGAATTAAGGTAACTTATTAATTTATATATTACATTCACAAATATACTTTATCTAATACTATTTACATTGCATGTCAGTAAAATTTGCCTCCCTGTACCTATCTAATGTACGTACCTAAATTGAAACACCAAAATTCATAGATGCATTGAATGTGGAAACACGGAGGGGAGGAAAGTGACTGTTGGTTGACTTGAAACACCAAAATTCAGGGATGCTATAAATGCGGAAAGGGGAGGGGAGGAAAGTGACTGTTGATGGCGTATGTTACACAACTATTTTGCAGAAGTTTAAACGTGTGTTTCTCTATAAATAGGGGTGTGTGTATGTGTGTGTGTATATATATATATTTTTTTTTTTTTTTTTATAAAGGGCAATGCTGGGCATGTCAGCAACTTACAGAGCTATGCCACTAGTCCATACATGGGACAAGTATAAACCTACCACTATAAGATTACATATATTGTTCAGAACCATTCAAATAGGTTTGTGTTCCAAAGTAGTCTAATGTTGGAATTTTTAAATTTTCTTAAATATTAATTTATTAAATTCAAAAAGGTGAGATTACATATGCTGTAAATTATAAAAAACTAATGCCAATATTTTGTCACATAGTTAAGCATGAATTTTGAACTGTTGCTCAGCTAAAACGAACCCCTCATCCCTCTTACTTTTTTAGCTGGTTGATTTTGTTTTCCAGTTTGCATTAATTCAGAATGAACATGATTAATAATTACCTTTCATTTTACATTACATGACATATCTGGAACATTCCAAACAGTGTTTACCAAAACATGTACGTACTAGGCGACTGTGCTGAACAATATGGTTTTGCACGTGTTTTGTAGCCTTTATAACATGCTGTTCATGCAGGAATTTGGTATTTTATGGTTCAGCAATGAAGGAAAATTACCGACAATTCTAAAAAAACAATGTTATTATTGTTGCTATGCTAATGTATACGTCCTACGAAAAGGTGTGAGATTTTCTGCAAAAACTAGAAACNACTATAAGATTACATATATTGTTCAGAACCATTCAAATAGGTTTGTGTTCCAAAGTAGTCTAATGTTGGAATTTTTTAATTTTCTTAAATATTAATTTATTAAATTCAAAAAGGTGAGCTTACATATGCTGTAAATTATAAAAAACTAATGCCAATATTTTGTCACATAGTTAAGCATGAATTTTTAACTGTTGCTCAGCTAAAAAGAACCCCTCATCCCTCTTACTTTTTTAGCTGGTTGATTTTGTTTTCCAGTTTGCATTAATTCAGAATGAACATGATTAATAATTACCTTTCATTTTACATTACATGACATATCTGGAACATTCCAAACAGTGTTTACCAAAACATGTACGTACTAGGCGACAGTGCTGAACAATATGGTTTTGCACGTGTTTTGTAGCCTTTATAACATGCTGTTCATGCAGGAATTTGGTATTTTATGGTTCAGCAATGAAGGAAAATTACCGACAATTCTAAAAAAGCAATGTTATTATTGTTGCTATGCTAATGTATACGTCCTACGAAAAGGTGTGAGATTTTCTGCAAAAACTAGAAACTGCCACAATCTTAAAACACATTTGCAAAAATTGTATTTTTGAAATGTTACAGTAAAATTAATATGAAGATTGAAAGTAAAATATTGCAGGTGTTTTACTTGGGTACGAAATCATTTTTATTTACTGTTATTTTACAACTAATTTTCCAAATACAAATTACACACAAGGTATATTGCAAATATGTTTGACTTGTTCTTGTCATGTCCTGGTTGCAGAGAGTTGCACTGTCAGTTCTTAAGGTTGAGAGATACACTGTTAATTCTTAAGGTTGACTGGGACTTCAGAAAAAAATAAAATGTGATGGTGGTTAGACTGGAATAGTCCTCCTCTGGTGAAAAAATTGTATTTAGTCAAGTGTATATTTAATTCAGTAATTATTNCAGGTGTTTTACTTGGGTACGAAATCATTTTTATTTACTGTTATTTTACAACTAATTTTCCAAATACAAATTACACCCAAGGTATATTGCAAATATGTTTGACTTGTTCTTGTCATGTCCTGGTTGCAGAGAGTTGCACTGTCAGTTCTTAAGGTTGAGAGATACACTGTTAATTCTTAAGGTTGACTGGGACTTCAGAAAAAAATAAAATGTGATGATGGTTAGACTGGAATAGTCCTCCTCTGGTGAAAAAATTGTATTTAGTCAAGTGTATATTTAATTCAGTAATTATTNGTGGTTAGACTGGAATAGTCCTCCTCTGGTGAAAAAATTGTATTTAGTCAAGTGTATATTTAATTCAGTAATTATTACAAATACTTACACTCGACATAAATAAAACCATTACATAATAGTATCAATTATGAAGTTTATAGGTATGAACTTAACCTTAGTATTATTTTCTTCAGTTAGTGCTATACCTAGGAATGCCTAATGTTAAATACATATAAAAAGTTTTTAACCACAGCTTGATCACTTTTATTGCACATACTCAGTATGTACATTTCACATGAACTTGGCAATGTATATTTCAAAAGACAATAATTTTAAAAATATGTGTACATAGTTTTGTTTTTGTGCAATTAACAAACTAAGTTGAAAATTTGAGATATTGAAATGGAAAAACACTGACACACATGTACGCATATACAAAAAAAATCCAACTTTCTTACTATTCTAAAAATAGTTCATTCTTAAAGTAGCACCATAATTTATGAACATTCGTAAATAAACAGTAAAATAACACAATATGCAGTTAAGGCATGAAAGTGGNAAGTAGCACCATAATTTATGAACATTCGTAAATAAACAGTAAAATAACACAATATGCAGTTAAGGCATGAAAGTGGTAATAGTAAATAAAAGTTCCTTAAGGCACAGGTATCAGGAACTGCCAGTCATTTAGGATTTCATCACAAAAGGATGCCTTATGGTTCAGAATTAACAGGTTTTCCCTCAAAATGGCTCATTTTGCTATCGAGAATGCCTGTTTCACATCCCCAAATCCCCCCCACCGCTCCACGTTCTCANAAGTAGCACCATAATTTATGAACATTCGTAAATAAACAGTAAAATAACACAATATGCAGTTAAGGCATGAAAGTGGCAATAGTAAATAAAAGTTCCTTAAGGCACAGGTATCAGGAACTGCCAGTCATTTAGGATTTCATCACAAAAGGATGCCTTATGGTTCAGAATTAACAGGTTTTCTCTCAAAATGGCTCATTTTGCTATCGAGAATGCCTGTTTCACATCCCCAAATCCCCCCCACCGCTCCACGTTCTCACACACCTGCAATTTCCAAAAAATTGTGGGGGAAAAAAAAGGTTATTTCTACAATATGGCTGAGTGGCTCCACATCATGGCTGAAGATCTTCAAATGTTGTTGAAACGTCAGCCAATAGGATATATTTATAAATTATTCAGGTATTTTTTTATTATGGTTATTATTTTTAAGTTACTTTATGATTTAAAAATATTGAAGCATAATTCTATCATGTTATAAATATCACAGGAAATATATTTTCAAGGTGAATACAATATTGTGATGTTATAACCATTATATACCACCAAATTATATTCAACACCCCACACCCATGACCCACACCCCAACCACCACCCAATCCCATAATTCCCCTCAACCTCCCCTTCTTACCATCATCCCGTATTCCCCTTAAACCCCCCCCCCTGGCATAACCAACCCAATTGTCTTGTTTGTACTTTTATTACAGTGTCTAAAAAAGTAAAGTGATTTATAACACCATGGAATGCACTGTCTCGAGCATTGGAAATGTACTGAATCCNACGTGGCATATGTTACTATAAAAAAGTGAATGCTTATCCAACATCTAGGATTTGGTGCAACACAAATAATAACATTAATTTTATTGTGATTATTTTTATTTAACACTAGCTAACCCTGCCACGTAAAGCTGTGGCATAAAAAATTTTGGTTCTATTCATTTCTGTGAAATTAATTTAAAGAAGTATATGTATTGTCAAAATCTTTATTATTGAAGTACTTGTTTGTATACAATGTTTTTAGTTTTACGATTTTCCATGCGTATGAATATGTTGCGTGGTTTTCCTACTCTAGAACACAGCACATACAATTGGCCGTGCAAAAAACATTCTGCTTCTAAATCTATTCCGCACATTTGCAATGACTGCCCTTCAGCTTTATTTATTGTCATTGCAAATNAAAACATTCTGCTTCTAAATCTATTCCGCACATTTGCAATGACTGCCCTTCAGCTTTATTTATTGTCATTGCAAATCCCAATCTGACTGGAAACTGTGTTCTTTTAAAGTGAAGGGGAATTTCTGATGGAATAAATGGAATTCTGGGAAGAANAATCTGACTGGAAACTGTGTTCTTTTAAAGTGAAGGGGAATTTCTGATGGAATAAATGGAATTCTGGGAAGAAGCATATCTCCTTTGAAAGTACGTTTCAAGATGGTAGCTTCTATAATATTGCCCATCACCTTTTTTATTGCAAGGCGTGTGCCATTACAAAGTTTTGGTTGATTGATGTTACGAAGTAAAATGACTGACACTCCTATTTTCAATTTTAATATATGTGGAGGCAATCCTGGAACATCAAGCAAATTTAGAAATTCTGGCGGATAATTAATTGCTTAATTTTTGTGTAGTGGTACATCCACAGATTTGTATGTGATGTGTTCGCTTGTCTATAAGTATCAACATATATATATTAGTATCGATATATCAAGCATTGGCGTATTTATAAGTATCAATATATCGTTATATCAATAAGTATTGATATATTGTTATATCGATAAGTATCAATATATCAATATATAGTTTTTATATAGATAGAAACATCTGTTGCTCGGTTGCGACTTTGCATTGTTGACATTGCATTGTCAACGTTGCATTGTTGACACAGGCGCTTCCTGATGCGAAAGCATGGTAAAAATGAACTTTTTGCATATTTTAGTACCTTTGCAGGTAATAAAAATAAAAAAGAAAGGTGAACAAACACTCGTGCGAACGAAAGAAATGTTAATAAAAGAAAAGAATAAAAATTGATTGATTTTTTTGGAAGTTACGCGCGGCCGAACAAACGGACACAAGGTTTTTATATACACTGGAGAGCCAAAAAAAATGGTATAGGCATGCGTATGCAAATAACAGAGGTATGGAACCAATCAGAGTAACGCAATGCGGTCAGCAGCGCCTATATAAGTCAACAAGCGTCTGGCAAAGTTGCTAGATCGGTTACTGCTGCTACAATGGCAGGTTATCACGATTTAAGTGAGTTTGAACATGGTGTTATAGTCGGCGCACGAGAGATGGGACATAGCATCTCCGAGGTAGCGATACAATTTGGATTTTTGCGTACGACCATTTCACGAGTGTACCATGAATATCGGGAATCCGGTAAAACATCAAATCTTCGACATCGCTGCGGCCGGAAAAAGATTGTGAATGAATGGGACAAACGACAACTCACAAGAATCATTAAAAGTGACATATGTGCAACCCTTTCTCAAATTGGCGCAGATTTCAATGCTGGGGCATCAACAAGTGCCAGCATGCGAACTATTCAACGGCCCATCATTGATATGGGCTTACGGAGCCAAAGGCCCACTCGTGTACCGTTATTGACTGCACGACACAAAGCTTTACGTCTCGCCTGGGCCCGCCAACACCGCGATTGGACTGTTGATGACTGGAAACACATTGCCTGGTCTGACGAGTCTCGTTTCCAATTGTATAGGGTGGATGGACGTGTACAGGTACGGAGACATCCTCATGAATCCATGGACCTTACATGTCAACTGCGGATTGTTCAAGCTGGCGGAGGCTCTGTCATGGTATAGGGCGTGTGCAGTTGGCGTGAAATGGAACCCCTGATACGTCTATATACGACTCTTGACAGGTGACAGATACGTAAGCATCCTGTCCGATCACCTGCACCCATTCATGTCGCAACCGAGTTGCTCCAAGAACCCTCTTCTGGCTTTAGACACTTACATTGGCCACCTAAATCACTGGACATGAACATTATTGAGCATATCTGGGATGTCTTGCAACGCTCTGTTCGGAAGAGATCTCCACCACCTTGCACTCCTATGTATTTGTGGACTGCCCTGCATACCTTCAGACATCAGTCAAGTCCATGCCACGTCGTCTGCAGCACTTATGCATGCTCGCGGGGGCCCTACACGATATTAGGTAGCTGTACCAATTTTTTTGGCTCTTCAGTGTATATAGATTTTAAAATCTCCAAAATTTTTAACATACAGCGTTATGTATTGACCGTGTATTTTTAATACAATATTGATTTGTAAATTTGAAACTATGTAATGAATATTGAAAAAGAAATATCCTTTTGTTGGGAAGCAGCTGGAATTGAATCCAGGACCCTTTGATCACAAGACATGCACAATTACCAACAGACCGCATGAATGAATGAGTGGTGAATCTTGTATAAAAGTCACGTAGATTGAATTCAGCTTACGGTTTTATGCATAACTAATTTTTTTTGTATCGCTACGTAGTATAAAAGGTAGTNCTGTCTGTTAATTTTTTTTGTATCGCTACGTAGTATAAAAGGTAGTCCCTCATGCGCGTCCTGTCTGTCTGTCTGTCTGTCTGTCTGTCTGTCTGTCTGTCTGTCTGTCTGACTGCGCTAGTCTCGAGAACCACTGAACGGAATTGGATGTGGTTTTCACTGTTTTGATCTGCATTTATCGATGAAGGTTTGTGTGTATTAAAAATTGCCCTAACACTTATAGGAGCTGAGCCATAACTGTATTACTAATAAAGTCGGGGAAAAAAGTTAACGCCAATGATTTCATGGAATACGCTGCCTAATCCTGAGAGAGATAACAAAATCATTTACAAAAGAATTGTGTAAAATTTAATGATCTACAAAAAGTCAGCAGTAGCATATATCTATCTTTAATAGATAAGTAATAAGCGTATTTACAATATAAATTACGTAGTAAAAACAAACATGAGAGTACTTATGTCTTCAGAATATAACAGCATGTTTTCTGACATGCTACTGAAAGTCAGAAATGGAGAGCTTCTAATGGATTGTTGAAAAATTTCTCTGAATTGTATTAGTCACGGACCACCAACAACTTTAACTTAGTATCTTCTATAACTTCTAATATATATTTTGTATTCAATACGAATTAAAAACAGTGAGAGCAGCGATGTTTTGGCAACAGCTAGTAAGAAATATTTCATAATTGAAATATAGTTTTAACCTAGTTTTTGTTAAAGTATCTAGTTTTAAGTATTAAGTAAAATTCTTTATGATAGCACCACTATTCAGTCCTTCTATCTCTATGGTTTCTTCTTTGTCACAGTAAAAATAACCTTCAAGTTTTTTTTCTTCTTCTGTGCCTATCTTGTTTAAGTGTTGTTGTGTTGTTCATCCAAGACAATGTTTGTCCAATCTTTTATAATGAAGTGCTTTTAGTATTCAAGGCATTTTACTTCAATAGGTTATGGAACCAGTCGCTTTATTTGGATGATTTGTTATTCAGAGAATCATTAAAGTTAGTTAGTTAAGTGTGAAGTGTTGCTGAATCCATAGAGAAGATGGAGTTTGCCAAGCACATTAAACCACTGACCAGTGAAGCAAATTGGCCAGTTTGGAAGCGTAAGATTAGTGATTTACTGGATTACCATGAAGGTGCATTAGATTGTATCGATCAGAAGTTGAAGAAACCAGATCCGTTAAAAGGTGAGGCAACGAAACAGAAAGTGAAAGATCACAAAGAAGCTTTTGATTTATATAGGAAAGGGAATAGCTACGCTAAGTCAATGATTATTAGTACGGTTTCTGATGCAGTCTATCAGAAGGTAATGGACAAAGATACTGCCAGTGAAGCTTGGGAGGCGTTGAAGCAGCAGTTTGAGGCAACATCAAAAGACCAACTCTTCAAAGTATGTGCAGATTTCTTTTCTTTTAATTGGACATCAGGTGATGACGTTTCCACTCATGTAGCCAAGCTGAGGAGTCTGTGGAATGAACTAAATAATGGTTTAAAAGAAATAAANGTTTCCACTCATGTAGCCAAGCTGAGGAGTCTGTGGAATGAACTAAATAATGGTTTAAAAGAAATAAACGAAAAAACTCTCCCATATCTGCTTTTGGTATGTAAAATTTTTCATATTTTACCATGTTTTTTCGAAAGTTTTAAATCTAGTTGGATGCTGCTTACCAAAGATGAAGTTCTTTCATTTGATGAATTGAATATGCAGCTCTGTGTTTTTGAACGAAATATGAAACCCTTTACAAGTAGTGAGAGTAANTTAGTATTCAAGGCATTTTACTTCAATAGGTTATGGAACCAGTCGCTTTATTTGGATGATTTGTTATTCAGTGAATCATTAAAGTTAGTTAGTTAAGTGTGAAGTGTTGCTGAATCCATAGAGAAGATGGAGTTTGCCAAGCACATTAAACCACTGACCAGTGAAGCAGATTGGCCAGTTTGGAAGCGTAAGATTCGTGATTTACTGGATTACCATGAAGGTGCATTAGATTGTATCGATCAGAAGTTGAAGAAACCAGATCCGTTAAAAGGTGAGGCAACGAAACAGAAAGTGAAAGATCACAAAGAAGCTTGTGATTTATATAGAAAAGCGAATAGCTACGCTAAGTCAATGATTATTAGTACGGTTTCTGATGCAGTCTATCAGAAGGTAATGGACAAAGATACTGCCAGTGAAGCTTGGGAGGCGTTGAAGCAGCAGTTTGAGGCAACATCAAAAGACCAACTCTTCAAAGTATGTGCAGATTTCTTTTCTTTTAATTGGACATCAGGTGATGACGTTTCCACTCATGTAGCCAAGCTGAGGAGTCTGTGGAATGAACTAAATAATGGTTTAAAAGAAATAAATGAAAAAACTCTCCCAGATCTGCTTTTGGTATGTAAAATTTTGCATATTTTACCATGTTCGTTTGAAAGTTTTAAACCTAGCTGGATGCTACTTACCAAAGATGAAATTCGTTCATTTGATGAATTGAATATGCAGCTCTGTGTTTTTGAACAAAATATGAAACCCTTTACTATTAATGAGAGTAATAAACCAGAAGCTTTAGTGGCTAGGTTCGATAGACAGAAACAGAAATGTAATAGTTAAACTAATAAACATAAGCTAAATTACACTGCTCAAAAGTCAAAGCCAGGTAATTGTAATTACTGTTGCCAGCCTGGTCACTGGGTTCGTCAGTGTAGAAAGTGGATTGCAGATGGTCGTCCACGCCCTATTGCTGTTAGTAGTAATTCACAGAGTAATATAGCAGATTCTAGAGCTTCTACACATACAATTGCTCTTGTGTCTATCCACAATGAAATCTTAGCTGCTGAGCCTAATGCAGAGGATTGGTGGGTGGATAATGGAGCTACTAAACACGTTACAAGTCGTTTAGATTGGTTTAGTTCTTTTAATGAGTTTGAGAACTCGTGCAGTATTAAGGCAGCTGGAGATGAAAAACTAAATGCTGTTGGTAGCGGTGTTATTGAGATCAATTCCATAGTTAATGGCAGGAGCCAACGTTTGCAGTTAAAGGACGTTTGGTTAGTTCCTAGGATTGCTAGGAATTTATTCTCCATTATCTGCACATGATAAAAATCCAAATAGCAAGTTTCATTCAACAGTTACCTCCTGTTCGCTTTCAGTAAATGGTGCTCCAGTGCTGGTAGGCACTCGAGAGAAGAATTGAACATTATATAAGGCAGAGATTAAGACTGTTAGTCCGAGTAGCAGTAGTATCAACATTGTAGAATCAAGTGACCCACTGCAGTTGTATCATGAGAGATGGGGCCACCAAGATAAACGTCACATAAAAGAAAAGCTTGAACGCGAGCTAGATATTAAAGTCAAGCTAAATGACAAAATTTGTGAACCTTGCATTTATGGCAAGTCTCATTGACTGCCTTTTGGTACTAGAAGAAAGGCTTTGAAACCAGGAGAGCTTATGTCAACTGATGNGTACCTTTTGCTGAGTCTTTTCAGAAGAAGCGTTATTTAGTTGTATTTAAAGATAGCTACGCTAAATTTCGGTATGGTTTTGTCATCAAAGAGAAGTCAGATGTCAGAATTGTTTGGCAACAAATGCTCGCTCATGCTGAGAAATAAGGTCACAACATCAAAGAGCTTCTAAGCGACAATGGTGGTGAGTTCGACAATGCAGAAGTTCGAGAGATTTAGCTAAAAATGGGAGTTACACAGCGGTTGACAGCTCCTTATATGCCACAGCATAATGGTAGCTGTGAACGAGAGAACAGAACAATAGTTGAAATGTCAAGAACTCTTATGTACTCAAGTTCTGATGTTCAGTTCCCACAAGCAATTTGGGCTGAGCTTGTTACAACAACGGTCTATGTACTAAACAGAACGGGGAAGTCGTCAGTAAATGAAGTAAGTCCGTACGAGCTTTGGTTTGGTAAAAAACCAAGAATCAGTCGTCTTCGTATCATTGGTTCAAACTGTTACTTTCATGTTCCTGTGCAGAAGAGGTGTAAGATGGATAAGAAAGCTCAAAAAGGTTACCTAGTAGGCTACAATGGTGAAGAGCGCTATCGAGTCTATATTTTAAAAGATAGGCGAGTCGTGTTATCCAGAGATGTTCGTTTTCAAGAAATACTTTGTGACTGTGCTGAGAAAGTAAAAGTACCTTTCCTGAGCACTCCATCAAAAGAACAATTGGTTGAAGAGGAACTTGTTCAGCGAGAAATTTCAACCAAAGATAAAGAAGATTCAAGTGGTGAAGAGTCCAGTTCCAAATGTAGGCCAGAGTCTGGATTAGAGCACACTGAAAGAGCAGATACCCGAAAACTGCGTGATAGAAACACAATCAAAGCGTCAACATATTATGATGATTTTGTAATGATCATGATAGCTGAAGAGGATCCACAAAGTTTTCAAGAAGCTGTAGGTGGCAAGTATGGTCAAGAATGGCTTAAGTCAATGAACAGTGAGATATCCTCTCTACTTGAGAATGATACGTATGATCTAGAGTACCTACCTAAGGGAGCTAGAGCCCTTCCATGCAAATGGGTATATAGAGTCAAAATGAAACCTGACGGCACCATCGAGAAGAGAAAATCAAGAATAGTTGCTAAAGGCTACGATCAACGTAAGGGCATAGACTACTCTAAAACATTTAGTCCAGTAGCAAAGTTGCAAACTATTAGTTTGATGCTTGGTGTTGTTGTGACAGAGAAGATGCGCTATCAAGTCAAGCTACATAGATGTCGAAAAGAAATACGAGAGCTGGAAGAAGATATTTACTTGCAGCAGCCAGAGGTTTTTGATGACGGCACGGGTAGGGTTTGGAAGCTCAAGAAGAGTTTATATGGACTTAAGCAGTCGCCAAGGTGCTGGAACAAGCGTATTGGCAAGTTTCTGACATCACTCAAATTCAAGGCTAGTGATGAGGAGCCTTGTATGTTCATTCGAGATGAAGGTAGTGTCAAGATAATTCTCATTCTTTATGTAGATGATGGCATCATAGCTTCTACCAGTAGAGTAGAATTAGAGAAGTTTTTAGATCAGCTTCAGGCTGAGTTTAAAATTACATCTGAAGAAGCGTCTTATTTTTTAGGACTACAAATTGAGAGACAGTCAAATTGTGATATAAGAGTGTGTCAAAAGTTCTATGCACAGAAAATACTTGAACGTTTCAATTTTGTCGGTTGTAAATCAGTTTCTTCACCAATGCTTCAGAGTCAAGAGAGTTTGATTTCAGGGAAAGCAACAGAAAGAGCACATCAGTTTCCATATCGCCAAGCAGTAGGCTCACTAATGTATCTGATGTTAGGCTCTAGACCTGATTTAGCCTATTCAGTCGGATTTTTATCCAGATCTCTTGAAAATCCTACTGCTGAAGATATTACCAGACTTAAAAGAGTTTTCAGATATATAGCAGGCACCCTTAATTATGGCCTTCTATATCAGCACAATGCAGAGAAAGGGATTCTTGGCTGTTTTTCTGATGCAGATTTTGGCGGATGCCTCAAAACAGGCAGATCAACAACAGGTGTTTTAATAACTTATGCAGGCGCTGCTGTTTCATGGCTCAGTCAACTTCAGGGATCAGTTACCGATTCTACCACAGAAGCAGAAGTGGTTGCTGCTAGTGAAGCCTCAAAAGAAATAATTTGGCTTAGTCGTCTATTGAGCCAAATGAGTAAGTTAAAAGAAGTTCCAGTTCTACAGATAGACAATGCTGCAGCTGTCAGACTTGCAGAAAATCCAGAAAATCATCGTAGAACCAAGCATATCCGAAGAAAGCACTTCTTCATTCGAGAGCATGTAGCAGAAGGTAGACTGGCTGTCGATAAAGTTACTTCAGAGCATCAAGTTGCAGCTATCATGACCAAGCCACTAGCCGCCCCTCGTTTGCGGATGTTGTGTGACAAGATGGGACTTAATAGAGTTGTATTTTTTTTGTGAATTTTTATTTAACAAGGGAAAGTGTTAAAGTATCTAGTTTCAAGTGTTAAGTAAAATTCCTTATGATAGCGCCACTTGTCAGTTCTTCTATCTCTATGGTTTCTTCTTTGTCACATTATCTTCTATGCTATCTTGTTTAGTTGTGTTGTGTTGTTCGTCCGGGACAGTACTTGTCCGATCGTTTATAATAAAGTGCTTTTAGTATTCAAGGCATTTGACTTTAATTGGGCCATCCTTACACCACGAGCCCTCAGCGGTTTCAGGCATCATGCCACCGCACCGGCGTCCGTTTTGCCAGCCCTCGCATCCAGTCAGCCACAGCCCATGTGCCTACATCCGCTGGCCTGACTGCCCAGGTCAGCACAACTCACTGCCGTGATGCGTGCTTGCTAGAGCGCCGGACATCCTAAGCTTTAACCCAGCTATAAGGCTATATGTGGGTGAGTATTATAAAAATTTTAATAAAAGCTCAATTAAAACAAAACCAAACCTTACTATCATGTTTAAAATGTTTAAAAGCCAAAATGTCAGAACTGACAAAAAAAACACTAACAAATACTGGATGACTCAAAACAAAACAAACAAAACTAACTTCCAATATTAAAATGACTTGCATCCAAACAAAAAAGAACTTCAAACCCAATAAGAATGTCAACAAAAGGAAAGATCATTGTCTTACGCCGATCTGAAGGAAAAACCAAAACGAAAATTTCCTGTACCTCAAAAATCACTTTATGACAAAATATTTCCCCTGGTGAGCAATTTGTGAACCCACAGATTAACTTTTAATTTCATTTCCATCTTACACAAAGACCACAAAATGAAATTTTCTCTTAATAAAATTAACAACATAACCTTTCTTGAACAGGGGCCACAAATTGCTCAGTTCAAAATTTCTACAAAATTATCAAGCATTTTACAATCTAAAAATGTATATCCTCATAAAAATGAAGAAGTTTGAAATTCACTTGATAAACAAATTTAACTACATCTTCAGTCCAAATTCTTATTTTTCCTTCCATCTTTGTTAACATGTTTACAGCAAGTCTATGAATCCTTTCTTTGATCTCCCAGGTGTGAGTCTGATAAACAACAAAAACGTTTACTGTCCATCTAATCAGGCACATTCACAAAATTTTAAAACTTCTTATCTGCGAGTTTGAAGTGTGTGTCTGGATGGGCTCGGAGCTGTTGCCTTGAGGCCCACTGAGGTTGAGGGGGTGGTCACCAGCACTTNGCACTTCCAAGCTGGCTTCCAGCACGCATGTCCACGACCGGCCCCCTGAACAGCCAACGCCGTTCACCAGCAACCAGCCATCGAGTCAGTCTAGGACCACTACTCCATCTGATTGAAATCCTAGGATATGACACAAGAACAGCAACACAAGCAGTCGATAACACTTTACATTCCATAGGAGGCCACTTGGACGGACCCACTATAGAAACACACTTATTACCATTTAAATTTTTGAGCTTTTTTACATTTTATGCTCACCTTGTAAAATTTAATCTTTTTAGCAACAAACATTACTAAACTAGAATGGTGAAGGACGAAACACTCTACCATGAGACATCACAAAGTAAACTATGATTATTTCTTCCCAAAAACAATAGCCTCCCAACAAAACATTAATCTAATTATGCAGACCTTACAACTAGGTAACAAAGGATTTCTCAAAAATCAAAAAGTCAAAGGAAAAACTGGGGAAGTGGAACGTGGGACTGTCCATACAATGAAATGATGCCTTAACTTGTCGGCACAACAGTTCATATACTCACTAGTGTACTCTTCGTCTTGGTGAACCGCTTCTGTGCAGAACTTCCTCTCTCGCTCTCCCTGCACTCCAGCGTCTGGTTGAACCAGCTAATGGGGGACAGGAAGATCATGCAGCGCTCCTTCTCCAAACTCGTCCCTCAGGTGGCAGACTCTACTGGCCAGATGGTGAAAGCTTGGAGAAAAGCCCCTTCCTGGTAGAGCTAGGAGTTCAGCCACTCTGCCGCCAACTCTGGATCTCATCGCCGGGTCGTCCTCTCCGATGTGGTGGGCTCAACTGGTTACGGATGGCGACCTCAGGGGAGGAGAGCAGAACTCACCCCTGGAGTAACCAGGAGCCACTGCCATCATCAGGACACAGGGCAGACCCATTGCCTCAGTGTCCAGTTCCTCTTCCTCGTCGAGCTCCTCTTCTGTGGGATGGAACCTTCCTGTCGCTCATGGTGTAGGTCTCATCAGATCCACACCCCACCAGTTTCCAAGGAACCACCACTACCAGAAGTCCAGCATTTCATTTGTTCCAAATTTCCTTTCTCTTTTCTCTTAGCTCATGGCCAACAGTGTCCTTAGGAGGGGTTGGAATTCATGGACCTACGCCTGGTCTCAACAACTTTAACCAAAATTAGCTGTCCACGCAGCCCTTCCGCAAAAACTTCTTAATGCAACCACCATCCCACCCATCTTGTGGGAAATCTAAATAACATCATTACACCTTGTGGTGCACCACAAAAACCACTTGTTGACAGTTCTTGCTGTCATTCAAAACTACCAACCTCTCCTAGGAACTGTTAATCTGTCACACACTAACAGGCCACCAATTTCTAAAATCTCTGATAGGCTCAACTACAAAGATCACTATCAGCCTCACTTGATCGCCAAAAATTTCTCCATCAATCAACTGCTCACCTTATGTTCTCGGGTCAAACTAATAAACCAAAATTTTACTTCTAGTGCCACATGTTCTAATAACAGATCAAGTTGAATGACCTACTTACTGGGTATTTTTTAATCAGTAAATAATTATTTCAAACAAAAAAATAACTAATTTTGATTTTCCCATAAAAAAAACAAATTACTATCAAATATTTTGAGTGCTGTTTTCAAAAAGAAATGAATGAGTATTTATGTTTATAATAAAAGTCATATTGAAATAAAACAAATAATAATTAAATAAATACTAAATTAACAGTAATCTCAACAGGTAAAACAGCATTAAAATAAACAAAAACTTAACAACAGTAAATAAAGTAATCTTGGATAGGTAACCAATCTCTTTCTATAGTAAACACAACATTTCCCCGTCTATTGCAGCTATCCAGCAACCACATGCTCCAATGGAATCTGGGGAAAAGGTGGCATCGCTTCCTAACTACCCACTCTCTTGACAGAAGTAAACCTCCCCCAAGTCTCGATCACCCGTGGCAGGCTCAGGCTGCTGCCTCTCCTCTGGCAAGTCCCTGCCAATCTGCCCCTCTCTCAGGACAGAAACTTCCTCCCACGGCAAGACAATGGGTCCACGAATCTCTCACCATTCTGGCCAACCCTTCTCCAGGTTGGTCCAGTCCAGTTTCCACTGAACATCACCTGCGTAATCACCGTACTTTGCCTATCCTAAATTTTCTCCAAAACAAAACACACAAATGATTCTCCAAAAAAAAAACGAAATTAATTTACCTCCCATACAATCTATGGGGTGAATGCTGTGTAGGCAAAAAGGCATACATCACCAAAATACCTTAAAGATAATAAACAAACTTGCCTACAGTGAAGAAATATCCAAGGGACTGATCGAATCACCAGGACCTGACATGTACATTTGTATAACAAAACATTTTGTCGGAAAAATACTCTTTTTAATACTCAACATGAGGGTCGGGGCAGGGCTCGCCCCTAGCAGGTTGCCGAAGATTTGGCGGTGAAGAAGGTAAACAATAGAGGCTTCAGGACAGATAGAAGTAACGTAATAGAAAACAGGATAGAGGTGTTTGTGAGTGGGGCCCCAGTGGACAACTAAGGGAAGGGTTGCCCCATGCTACTCACACAGACTAAGACAGGAGAAAGAAATAGCGGAAAAGGAAAGTTCAGAGCACAGGTCGTACCAGCTTCCCTGAACACTACTGGTAGCAGACGTCACCTTTTATGCCTGACCTAACAAAAATCATAATTTAAAATTTAAAAAAAAATAGGTTACACTCCAAAAAAAAATCAATCTTAATCCAAAACACAAGAACACTCATTACTCATCCTTCAAATTCTAAAACAAAATTTCAAAATTAGTTGAATCTTAAATATATCATTCTCACTAGTTTTTACAGTCTAACTTACAACAAGGGTGGTGTCCTTTTATTCATCCATTCACAAAAAAAATTCACTTTATGGCTTCAACCCAAACTCAAATCTTCTTAATAATGGGAGAACCCAAAATCAAAACATTACCACTTCACCCTTAAGGGGTGTCCTCAACTGTAAGGAAGCTTATCTGAGCCCCTTACTTCATTTCATCTTACAAGTATCTTCCCTGACCTGCAAGGAACCTCTACTATTTATTTCAAATTATTTCGTCCTCCTTGCCTATCCTGGCCAGATACATTTAATTTTTGTACTAGTTTCCATACTTAAAATTTAAAATTCATCACCACATGTTAACACTGACCCTTATTTTTTTTCAATAGCATCAACGACTACCAAAATATAATTAATAAATTGGGAGCAATTATATTTACCTTCAAAATTTTCGATCGCTACAGCAAGGCATTTCCTGTAGTTTCTCGCACGGCTGCACTTCCTTGACACCACTGCTTAATGTCTTTGCTGTTGAAGTAAGTTGGCTGGTGGGCTCGTCACACTGCTCCACCGGTTTGTATTTATCGCATAAGTACTGTAACACTTCGGCCAAAAATATTTAAATTTCCGCTCCGTCAATAAAAAATGAATTTCCCATATAGTTATTATTTAATTACCTATTAAGTACTCTTAACTCAAAATTAACTAGTGAATTTAAATGGTGACACATAAAATTTAACATCAAAACATTTTAAACACCACCTTGGTGCCACCTTGTGGCGCGCTCGCGAACTAATCCAATAGTTATGATGCATGCTGCTGTGTGCGCCTCCAACTAGCGACACCTAGCTCTGTACTATTCACTGAAACAAATATTTACAATACCTGCCAAGTATCTCTTTATAGCCTAACAAAACACAATTACGTCAAGAAAAAAATTAATAAATTCCTTAGTATTAAAAATACGTTACTCGTTACAATGTCCCTTTTAATTCCAAACATATGTGGCATAAATTAAATACAATACGAGCACCACAAAACCCTCAACATTTGCAGATATACTTTTTAAAGTCAATATTTGGCCTCAAAAATCAACTAACGCTTTTATTCAAACAAAAATAAATTTTGGCTAACAGTACAATTTGTAACATCTGTACCATAATTTTCTCATATAACTTATGGTATACACGTACCATAACTATACACGTGTTGTATTCCTTGGTGCTAGTTGCCAAAATCCAGCAGATCCCAAATGATTTTTCTCTTTTTAAAACATAAATTACTACTAAAACTTACAACTTAAACCTAATTACTAGTCCTACACGGTTCCAACTAAAATGATTGGCTCAGCATGGTAACTACACATAGTTTCAGCACATGTACCAGAACTATGGTACTGTATTACCGTTACACTAACAAAGTCTGTTGCTGTAAAGTCATCTCAGCGAAAGTTTCAAAATTTCGTACTACGAGTTACAAAACCAATAACATCTCAAATGTAAACAAGACAAACCTAATTACCAAACTAAAGCATTAACTCTCAAATTTATTCCTTCTCTCATCAGCTCCCTGTACACCACGGACTAGTATGGGGCCAGAAAACGAATATAAAAAATTTACCATACACATAAATAAAAAATTTCAAAAATTCTACTCGTCTCACAGACCTAACTACTAGCCGGCGCCAAACATTGTTCAGTTGTCGTGCGTGCCGGGACTACCCTAAAATCACTATAACCTAATCTCCCCTGGCACCCGGTGACATGGTCAAAATGGTGTTGAGGGAGGTTGGGAAAAGGTAGGGAAAGGGGGAAGATGAGGCAAGGAGTGAGATGGGGAAATGGGAAGGNTTATGGGAGATTGCTAGGAGAAGGAGAGGCTCAGTTAAGCCAAGGGCGGCTCAGCTTTCTAATTATGAACTATATAAACATATCTGTCCAAACTAAATAAGGGCCCTAACAGTTAATAAACCACAAAACTATGAAAACCTCAATAATTTAACCTAATTAGGGGGGGGGGTAAGCATCCACTACAGGACTAGTATTTGGAGTGTCCTGAAGCTCCATTCCCTAACACATTTCCAAGTAGAGCTCTACTTGGAACATCTACTTCGAGCACTACTAAACATCAAAAGTAAATCAATAATTGTTAACACTTTACTTTGCACACTCACTTGGCCTTGAAGAGAGACATTACCTAAGAATCTCTACAGGACAGCTGATCGGATAAATAATCTTCTGCATAATACCTTAAAAAAAAAAAGATGAATCACTCTCTTTCTTCTATCAGGTAGGATTACTACTTCTATTAAATAAAAGATTTGTGCTTCTAGTAATAATTATTTACTTTACTCCTCAAAAGTAAATGCTACAATACCAAATCACATTATTCTTCTCCTGAATTTTTCTATTCACAAAGAAAAGATAGGCCTTGGGACCCTCTACTCTTACAAGATCCAAAACTTAAAAGTGTCTCCATTTTGCAAATTACCTATGAGAAGAAAATTTCTTAAATCTTCAAAGTCAATTTTTTACCTTTCATAGTTAGGCCTCTTCCGCAAACCTTTAAAAACTTCGTAAACAACTCTTAGGCTTTCTGAACACAATTACGTAATTATTCTTAGTGCTGTTGACTAAGTCTCCGCTGCAGGTCTTCTTAATCTTAGAAGTCTTTTGCTCTAACTACCTAATTCAAACTAACCCTAACCAAAGCTGACTCCTGGGAACCGTCTACAATAAACTACATAAGCATGGTTTACTTAACTTATTGCTACATGCTGTAGAACTCCATAGGCTCCTCGGACCTACCCTGAGGACTTCTTTTCTCTTCACTGCGTCACACACAAAACCTTGTCATTTCGCAGACAGACGCCAACTCCTCGTCCATTAGTGCGTCCTTGCTGGACCCTCGCTCTTGCTCTGCTGTTGCTAGGCGGGCATCAGCGAAAACGCTCGCCGGCTCACCCCACGGTGCTCCAGCCTTAAAACCTTGTAAGAACGTCAACAAAATTAAAGATCACTGTCTTACACCGATCTGAAGGAAAAACCAAAATGAAAATTTCATGTACCTCAAAAATTACTTCTTGACAATATTGCCTAAGTGGTTAATTTGTTTCCTATGATATTGTAAAATTGCAATTTCATCCAGCGATATATAATATTTGTATAAAATGTTCATTTTTTTTGTAAGAATATTATGAGCCTTGTACGCATAAAGCTGTATTATGTGTTAGTTTTTCATTTGGTTCCAATAATCATTAGTTAATGCTTTTTAAAAAAGTTATTTATTAAAGGCCTGTGAATTTGTCAAGGAGATACCAAGCACTTTTATGTTTATGCTGAACACCTAATGTAGTACTGAGATAACAAGCTGCTGATTCGTATACCAACAGTTATCTACAGTCTTGAGGACAAGTAGCTAATTATTAACTTGACTTTCTTGAAATGATGGGTGATAATTGGGTTAAATTCGTACGTACGTGTATCCATGTGTGTACCAGCTTCCCGCCCCTCCTTTTTCCCTGATAATTAAATTTTTTAATGTCTAATTATAGGGATAAATTTCTTCTGTAATGTATGGGAACATCACACTACAAATTGCGATCATGAAACAACTTCTACATAAAAGTTTATCTTTGACATTTATGAAACTACTTGTGTTTAAACCTTTCAGTACATGCGTTTGAGGTCAGTAGGTCAATCTGTGAAGTTTTGCTGTGCGTATACTGTGTGTTTTGCAACTACAACTGAAATTGAGCTCCAACAACATGACATTGTTTTAGTGTTGCATCTAAGTAAGGTGTGTATGAAGTGTATAGCAAAAACCTATGTAAAACTTGCTCAGATAGTACTCGGAATGTGACACTACATAAAACATATCTTAAAAAATTGCAAACAATAAAACACACATAGTAAATTACACACTACTGCAACAAGAAAATGCAAATAACATTATTATTAGTTTTTAAAAAAAGATCCATATATTGTATACAAATCAATAAGGAAAACATGGCAGGTTGAATACTTGAGTAGTTTTTTCCCCACGTTGATAGTAAAAATAAATGTTAGATTGTACCATGTAATATGAGCCACTGTTTTTTCTTTACTTTTTTTACTCTCGTAAAATAGTGCCGTGTTACACTAATTCATTTATTTTGCAACTAGATTTATTTTATTTGATCAATATATGAAAATTTCTTCATTTTCGTGGACAACTTAAAATAATTGCAGGAACTTAACCCTCAATACTTCGCATAGTAAGATATATATGTATTTTTATTGATTTGGTAGAACAATTTATTTTATGACTTTAAAGATTATTTCTTTATAAGAATTGGTTTTAACTGACACTTTCGTAATTAATTTCCATTTTGGCATCATTTGCCGCCTCAAGTTTACTAGGGTAAACCACAATTGCGCTTCTATCGTTCAGATTTATGTGTAGCACTTTTGTAGCTGCAAAAACATTACACATGGTACCGTTTACAACAGTACTGGTACTCTGGTGAGTGCACAAAAAACTGATCCACACGTCCACTGATGTAATGAAATTATCTGTTTGGTTAGAAAAGGATGACATTTTTCCCTAATTTCTCTAGCACAGTGCATTTATTAAATGATATTGCATGGGAGAAATTTCAATCATATATTTAATGATAAAGGCTGTTCATGATAAAGTGAGCACTTTTAGGCCCTAGTTACTTTTTACTATCAGCCATTTTTTATCCTTCAGCCACTTCTTAAAATAAATATTGCCATATAAGTAATAAACATATTGTAAATATTTCACCGGACTCGAAAGTTAACGTCTAAGGCCACAATAAAATTAATTTATTGACTATTATTCCAAATGAGAGGGCTTCCAAAAGTGCTAACTTTACCATGAATAGCCTATACAAAACTTGTTTTACCTTCGACAATAAAATAAATAAGAAGAGAGATGTCATTATTTTTATGATTCGAACTCGTAACACTTTGAATTCTATGAATGTTAAGCATGTACCTGTATGATTTTTTATAAGTGTATTAAGCCAAATTGACTTTTTCTGAGGTTTTACTGACGAATTTATCAAAGATCATACAGGCATACATTTGACTTAATTCCCATTAATTGACAGATGAAGTTGCGGAGGTTGTTTGCGTAGGTTCCGCCAAGAGGGCATCGCTAAAAGTACGTAATTTTGTATACAGAGATTTAAAAATTACTTTTAATTACCTGTGTGGTACCAAAAGTCACCGAAACCAACTGAATTTTATGGCATTTCTGTTTCAGAATGATTTTGTAGTTGGTTATTTATTCCTTATAAGGAAACTTATTTATTAAAATTACATTATTATTTGTTTTCAAGCACACACAATTGGCAGAAAACCAATCAAGTTTTTTTTTACATTGACCTTGAAAAACAAATTCTGCTATAAATATGCAGCTAGTAAGGAAGAGCATCCTCAAAATCACGAATGTAATATCAGTTATTCTGGGCCATCCACAAACAGCACAGAACCATAGAAGTAAAGGAAAGTGGTATCTTTGTCAGAACGTATTTGCCATATATGGGGACTAGTCCAGATGGATTAGTGGACAGTACTGAACTCGTAGAGGTAAAATGTCTGCCATCCATCGGAAAGACAAAAATCTCTGAAGGAGCGAAAACCGACAAGATCTGTGCCCAATACAAAAATGTAGCCTTGAAACTATAGAGAACCTGAAGTACTGATTGAATTCCATGGGAAGTGTATGCTGAGTAGTAGACAATATTGTAATTTTTTATTTTGTTTAGTAATAGTGGAGTCTTAAGTACTACGAGAGAGGCCAGACGGAATGTTCTAAGAAGAAAAACTACTTCCTAAAATTCAAAGATTTTTTGTGTTGCCTACTGCGTGAAATTGGGGACAGTTGCGTTCTGGGAAGCATTTGGGCCATGAAATTTCGCAAACCAGGTGACATAGCAGCCTACAACAAAAATAAGGGCAAAACACCAAGTAGTATTTTTAAGACACTGTGTAAAATTTGTTTTAAATTGAATTCTGGTATACATTTCTTGAACTGTTTCAAAGAAATTATTTTATTTCCAAAAAATATTGTTTCGTTTCATGTTATTTGTTTGCTGAACTGGTGCATGCTATCTTTTTTGAACATTATTTTAATTGAATAACAGTACACATTTCTTGATCAGTTAAGAAGATATTATTTTCCATGTAAACAATGTATTTTCATGTGATGCAACTGGTATGATGTTCTGTACATTGTCTTTGAACATTATTTTAATTTGACAACATTACATGACCCATTTAGAAGATATAATTTGCCATGTAAGTAATAAATTTCCTGTTATGTAACTTGTGTGAAGTTGTGTATTATGTTCCTTGAACATCATTTTATTTGAATAACAATACACATTTCTTAACTTATTTAGAATATATCATTTGACATGTAAATAAATATTTCCTGTTATAAAACTTCTATGATTCTGTAAATAATGTTCATTGAACATATTTTAACGAAATGACTATACAAATTTCTTAACCTTTTAAAATATAGACTATAATTTTCCATTCAAATGATATATTTTTTTTGGTGTAACTTGTATGATGATCTGTTCATTGTCTGCCTTAAAGAAAATTGTCACTTTACTGAGTTAAAATTGTAAAAATGCTCTGTCCCCATACATCTGAATTTTAAAGCAACTTCTTTTGAGTCATAGTGTTAATAGTTTATTTAGTAATGGTGTTGCTATACGAAACATTATTAAAAGAAAAATTAGTAAATTAGTTGCAATTGACCCTTTCATACACTGAACACTCTGGTGATATAATTTTTATTAGTGTGTTGTTAAAAAATTATGCTTTACTGTTTTACTGCCTCTAACATGCTGGATTGTTGTATTCTTCTAAATTATTTTCACAAAAGCTAAGAATTTGAATAAGACCAATAAAGTTTGCTCAAAATTAGAAACTGAATAACATAAAATAAACTCTATAAAATAAACTGTTATAACAATTCATTTTTTGGCTTAATGTGTTTAATGAATTAAATATTAGCCTTGTCTGCCTGATTATCTGTACATGACCAAATTGCAAAATATGTGTTGGCACAATTTTTTACTATTCATTTTTTGGTAACAGTCGCTCCAATTTTCATTAAAATATAAATTAAATTGATTTCAAACATGAATTTAGAGAAGGGAGCACATGCTCCTTCATTATATTTTCTTTTTCCTTAGTATGTAAATATACACAGAGAGTCATGCAATAGCAATATGCAAATATACAGATGGCAGTAGTATCGCGTACAAAATGTATAAATGGGCAGTGCATTGGTTGGGCTTTCAGTAGTCAAGTGATTCATGTGATAAGGTTTCTGACGTGATTATGGCCGCATGACGGGAATTAACAGACTTTGAACGCGGAATGGTAGTTGGAGCTAGACGCATGGGACATTCCATTTCGGAAATGGTTAGGGAATTAAACATTCCGAGATCCACAGTGTCGAGTGTGCTGAGAATACCTAATTTCAGGCATAACCTCCCACCATGGACAACGCAGTGGCCGACTGCCTGCACTTAATGACCGA
>NQII01000056.1:1672928-1720730 GCA_002778355.1 Clitarchus hookeri | reverse complement strand
GAGTGCCTTTACTAACAGCACGACATCGCCTGCAGCGCCTCTCCTGGGCTCGTGACCATATCGGTTGGACCCTAGACGACTGGAAAACCGTGGCTTGGTCAGATGAGCCTCGTTTTCAGTTGATAATAGCTGATGGTCGGTTTCGAGTGTGGCACAGACCCCACAAATCCATGGACCCAAGTTGTCAACAAGGAACTGTGCAAGCTGGTGGTGGCTATATAATGGTGTGTACTGTTTTTACATGGAATGGACTGGATCCTCTGGTCCAACTGAACCGATCATTAACTGAAAAGGGTTATGTTCAGCTACTTGGAGACCACTTGCAGCCGTTCATGGACTTCATGTACCCAAACAACGATGGGATTTTTATGGATGACAATGCGCCATGTCACCGGGCCACAACTGTTCACGATTGGTTTGAAGAACATTCTGGACAATTCCAGCAAATGATTTAGCCACCAAGATCGCCCGACATGAATCCCATCAAACATTTATGGGACATAATCGAGAAGTCAGTTCGTGCACAAACTCCTGCACCGGCAACACTTTCCCAGTTATGGGTGTCTATAGATTCAACATGGCTCAATATTTCTGCCGGGGACTTCCAACGACTTGTTGAGTCCATGCCACGTCGAGTTGCTGCACTTCGCCGGGCAAAAGGAGGTCCGACACGACATTAAGAGGTATCCCATGACTTTTGTCGCCTCATTGTATGTTATTGTACAGCATTAAAGAATTAATTTGATGTTGCATATTGTTGCTAGGTAGCAACTTGTGGATGAGTAGACGCGTGAAAAGTTTTAAGGAGGAGGTTTTTTAATTAAACGCATGACTACGAACGGGCTAACGTGTTTCTTTATTCAATATAAATGTGACCCCTTATTTTTTTTTATTTCTAAATTCGCACTTGTTTGATTTGTATTTTTTAATCTAACATTGGAAAATCATTGGTTGTCAAATCTTTCATAGTGTTCTTTGTATAAAGCGTACATTTAAAATACAGAATGGTCTATTTTATATGTGCCTGGGAATTTTCTTTCTTTGTTCGTAACTAAAATGAATAAGCGTTTTTTTCATTAGTTTTATAAGTTCAATTGAGTACTTATCTGAGAAATATTTGGTGAATTTCATTAGTATCAGAAGTACTGTTTTGTTGCACAAAGGTGATAATTTCAAGCCATTTCAGAATGAATGACAAGCAATTGCTGACATTACGGTTAAGCCACAGCACAGCTAAGAGGAAAATTTGTTTTCATGTTGGAAGAAATGCAACCACAGTGAAGCAGATATGGGATCAGTGAGTCTATGAAGAATGGGCTGAGCGATGTGTGGGAAGTCAATGGTCCTGTTGCACCAACAAGCACGGGGACAGAAGTGTTAGTGTGCATGGCGATTATGGACCATACAGCCACATCAAAAACACCCTAGCTCAGGAGTTCAGACATGTGGTACATCAATTTGTGTGTGCGCACACGGTTTGTTGCTATCTACAGCATCGTGGCATCTTGTTCAGGTGCCCATTATTGCGGCTACCACTGACTGCTTGCCACAGGCACTTGCGGCTTCAATGATGCATGGAATGTTGGGCCTGGAGGGACAAATGGCATGTCATTATCTTGTCCGGCAAATCCCACTTGTGCTGGCAGCACAATGGTAATCGCATCTGGGTCTGGTGGCACCATGGTGCATGCCTGGCCAAGTCCTGCAATATGCACTGTCATTCTGACCCAGCACCTGGAGTTATGGTACGGGATGCAATTGGATCCCAGTCCCGCTCATGCCTAGTCTGTATCACTGGTACGCTGACCAGCAACTTTTACATCACAGCAGTATTAGAGCCTGTTGTTCCCTATCTTTATGGGCAGTCTGGGGCCCTGTAACATGGATTTGGTTGACATATTCAAATAGGTTAGTTGCCTTGGTTTGTTTTAAAAAAAACAATATTGATGTACACATATTAAGTTTCCGAAGTTGAAATACAGATGCCTTTGAATTAGCATTAACCATACTTTGGTGAAACTGCATTAAATAAAAGGATTTTGATCGATAATGTGATACAGAGTATTGCTGTTTTTGTAATTAATTGGAATGACCTTGGCTATTTTCAACACAGAGGAAAAATACCCTAAGCAAGGTTGAGATCGAAAATGGGTTTTTAAGTAAACAAGATAGAAGTATTTTGCCAATACCCTTGCCATTGCTGTAAGGTCTTCACCTCGTTACTTACCCTTCTTGTAAGGAAGACCATGTCAGATGAAATATTCCTCCTGGCGTCACATCATGGTTACTCTGGACTTAAGTTATCTCCTTATGGGATGCCTCCAGATGTGTGCTGTGGTGTCAAAGGGGAATGTTCTGCCCTCTACTAGCTTGACCTTCCACTGGAAGTCTTGCAGTGTGGGTTGTTCTTGTAACTGGGGGTCGTGAAGACATCTAGTTGAAGGATAACACAGAGTGTAGTCCCTAAGCCCCTAAGACTCGCAACCGAGTGAGGTGGTGCAGTGGTTAACCTTTGGACTCACATTCATGATGACCTGGGTTCAAATCCAGGTCTGGCTATCCTGATTTCAGTTTTCCATTGTTTTCAGAAATTACTCCAGGTGAATGCTTGGGATGGTTCCTTCTTGCTTCTTTAAGCATCTTGCTCAGTTTCTAATGATCTCACTGTTAACAAGATGCTAAGCCCTATCTATCTATGACTCACCCCTATCTCCATCTCCCTCTGGTGGGAGTTTGGCTTGCACTTGCTCTTTCAACCCTTGGCAGTGATGCTGTACCAACTCCCAGTGGGGCTGGTCTAGTTCATGTGTCATGTTAGATGAACTGGGAGGCAGTGACCATGAAATAAATGTCTCTCCACCAAAGAATCTGCAAGGTGTAAGTATGTGCATGAGTTCAGCAGGGTGTTATATACTGTGACTGCATGAATGGCAGGGAATTAGGTAAACTTGGTGCTGGTTGTTGCCATTCATATTGGTTGAGCTTTACTGCATGTTGTGCCCATGCAGGCTGCTTCTACTTTCTCCAGGGTTGGGCATACAGGTTCTCCATAGTGTTCCCTACATGAGCCATGGCTTGGTGCAGACCCTTACTAAAGGCTGTCTGCGATAAAGTAAGCACTTTTGAAATCAACCTTAGAATAAAGTCACTGCTCTTATCTGCATATATTTTAACATGTGCACTGAGTGACATGCACCCAGTAAAATTGGTAACCATGGAGGGAAAGTAGTTCCATATCGTAACATCAAATAAAAAGTGTTGGGTAACCATTTGTGACAACTTAAATTTTTCTTTCGCTTTCTGTTTTTTTTTAATGCATTGAAGTGTAAAAATGAGCCGGTTTGTAAAATATATACTTTTCTAATAATTTCACAGTTACACTTGACCAACACATGAATAAAGTTATGAGGGCCATGGCAATGTTATTTTTACATAAGGTAGAATAATACACAATGTGTATACAAGTAGATCTTAAGTGGGGCTTTTAAAAGTGCTCAGTTTGCAGTATACAGCCTATAGTCGACTGGCTGCAGCACACCCCAATATTACAACACACACACAATCAATGCAACTCAACAAATACAAAACACTGAAAATCTAATTTATAGAATTATACAAGGGTTTTAGCTATCCATGAGTTTTCTACAGTGTACCCTTCAAATAAATAGTAGGCTCTCTTATAGCTCCAGAAAATGAATTTAATAAAATTAATAAACTGGGTAAAATTAGGTAATACTGAAGAATTAAAAAGAAAAAATATAATTCAAGAAGAATATATTTTGGCAAGGTTTTTTACATTAGAGGTCATCAAAATTTAAACCAACAACAGAAAATAAAACAAAATTAGTCTTGATGAGATTCAAAATGTTTAAGGAAAAAGTTGTTTCTACTACTGAAAGCCGACCTCCCTGACGCAGTAGGTTGGTGCACTGATGGTCTGAGGTGTAGGAGGTTCTGGGTTCAAATCCCAGCTAAAGCATGGGTGTTAGTTTAAATTAGGTCATAAGTTAGTTTTAAAGTGATAAGCTTTCTTGCATAACACTGGTGGATGTTAATAAGCCCTTTCAAATCCAATACTACTAAAATTTCTTATCTTCTAAGCCACAAAAATAATCTGTTCTTTTGTAAATTCAGTATTTTATGTTTTACACGAGTTCAAATAACAAGAATTTATATAACTAATGAACTTACTTTCCTCAACATGGGTGCAATTAATTTTTAAATAAATTATTAAAAACTGAGTTGGTAGGTACGACTTGTCTCGTTGAAAGCAATATCATTTGAGATTAAACCAGAAACGTATGCAACAGTTGTGCTCCAATTACAAATACTCATGTGCCTTACCCTGACACGAACCCAGCAAACCTCATATTATAAGGGAGTGTGTAATAAACTGCATTATAGAGGTTGTATTTGGACCATCAACTTCGGGTATAATCAGTCTAGTATTTGTAATCATAGGGTCTACTAACCTGAAAAATTTACAGGGCCATCATTTTGAAATAAAGTGACTGAGCCACTTAAAACATATAAGTTTACATGGCCTACCATAGGGCTACTTGTGTGAAGAATTTGGTGGAATTCGGTTGATTGGTTTCTGAGATGTGGCATAAAACTCTTATATTTTTCATGTGACGAACTTCATAAATGGAGGACAAAAAAGTTATGTATTAGCATTTTTATGATTTTATACTGTCAGTATACAAAGTTAAGTTAACATTGATGACCGTAGTAATGGCACACTAAGCTAAAATGATTTTATAGCTGCCATTCTGAAAATAAGTGTTTGTCACACTTTAAAAATACATATATTTTATAGCCTACCATAGTACAATTTCTTCACCAAATTTGTTAAGAATGGGTTGGTTGTTTCCCAAGATATGAGGAAAAAACCTAAATTTTATTGTGGGGTTAACTTACAAAATAGCAGAGAAGCGAGACTCTGTATAGACAAATTTGATGGTTGTGATAGATTCTGCCAGCATACAAAGTTCAATTGCAATCTGTTTCATTAATAAAATATACTTAGCTAAAATATATAGCCACTATTTTTAAAATAAATGCCTGACCTAATTAAAACAAACCAGTTTACACTATCTGCTGCAGTACTATTTGTTTGCCATATTTAGTAGGACTCTGTAAATTTTTTCTTTATATATTACATAAAATCTTTATATTTTCATGTGGCATATCTGACAAAATGGCAGACAAAAGATGCACCATGTACACACATTTGATAGTTTAATATATACTGCAGGCATACAAAATTAAGTTGGCATTGATTCATGGTTTTGCCAATTAAAGATACTAAACTTAAACTGCTATAAAGTTGCCATTTTGAAAGTAAAGGTTTGACGTTCTTAAAATATACCATTTTACACCATATGTGACAGTACTATTAGTTTCCTAATTTTGTAGGAATCTGTCAATTGTTTCCTTGAGATATTACATAAAAACTATATTTGGAGGGTGCTAACTTTAAAAATGGCAGACAAAATATGCTTTGTGTAGAAACAGTTTATAGTTAAAATATCTACTTCCAACATACAAAGATAAATAATTTATTACATGGTTTTGACAATTTAACATTCTAAGCTAAAATGGCTATATGTCTGTTATACTTAAAATATATTTTTTATATCATCTGCTGCATTACTACGTGTTTGTCAAATTTGATAGGAATCGGTAAATTGTTTACGGAGATATGACATGAAAACTTTATTCATTTGTGTGGCGCTATCTTACAAAATGGCAGAGAAAATGTGTGTAAATACAGTTGATATTTGTAATATCTACTGCCAGTATAGCATACAAAGTTAATTTGGAATTGATTACAATGTTTTGATGAAATAGCATTTTAAGCTAAGATGGCTGTATGGCTGCAATTTTGAAAATTTGAGTGTGTGAGAAGAGATTTGGGCAGCACTTAACAGCAAGATCTTGAGAGCCAATGAGGGTGATTGAGGTGAGTATGGAGCAGTGCCGGAATGAAAGAGTGGGGGAAACCGTAGGTTCCCAAGAAAACCCGCCGACCAGCGGCATCATCCGGCACGATTCCCACATGCGAAAATTCGGGAGTGACCCGGCCGGGGATTGAACCCAGTTCGCCTTGGTGGGAGTCCAACAGGCCAACCGCTTGAAAATAATAGTTTTAAATAGTTAAAACTTACCATTTGACATCATCTGCCGCAGTACTACTTGTTTGCCAAAATTTGGTTGGAATTGGTCTATTGTTTCCCCAGATATTACATAAAAACTTGTTAATTCATATGGTGCTGTCTTACAAAATGATGGACAAAAGATTTTCCATGTAAAGACAGTTGATAGTTGTAATATCTACTGCCAGCATACAAATTGATTACATGGTTTTTATGATATAGCAATCTAAGCTAAGATGGCTATATGGCCACCATTTTCAAAAGAAGTATCTGATATCTCAAACATACCATTTAACATTATCTGCTACAGTACTACTTGCTTGCCAAATTTGATAGGAATCTGTTAATTGTTTACAAAAATGTGGTATAAAAACTTTATTTATTTATGTGGTGGTATCGTACAAAATGGCTGACAAAAGTGGCTATCTGTTGGCTTACATAATGCTGGTAATAAATACTTTTAGCATACAAATTTAGTCAAAATTGGTTAAATGGTATGGTAGATATACCAAATAAACTGTAAAATATTTGTATGGTCAACATTTTGAAAATATGTACCTAATCAAGTTTAATCACTTACGTTTACCTGATCTGTTATAGTATTACTTGCATGCCAAATTGGGTGAGAATTGGTTTGATAGTTTTCGAGATATAAAATCGTCTTAATATTTTTCTTCCAAAATGGTGGACAAACAACACTGTCCATCTCAAAATTTAATGCTTACACGATGCTCTGTCAGCATACAAAATTTGTTTTAAGTATGTTTAATGATTACCGAGATGTGACATCACCCTAAGTATTAAAATGGCCACCATTTTGAAAGTAAGTGTCCAGCTTAGTCAGAAACTATAAAAGAACTTACTAAGTACTATATGTGTACCAAGTGTGGTGAAATTCTGTTTTGTTCAAAAATTGAAAAGGGGGGCACATATACACAGACAGGAAAGTGACCTCATATACTTTCATTTCCTTCAGAAAGTAGGTTAACAAAATATAGACTTGCTGGAGCTAGTGAAAATAAATGTACAAATCATATCAGGTGTCTAAAATTATATATCTAGCAGTCGGCAATGCATAGACTATAATGTCAGGTTGTGGATGGTTCTTCACACACCACTGGAAATTTATTCTCCACACAACCATTTATGTAATTGTAGAAAATCATCCAATTGGATGTCCTAGCTGGTGTGTTATTTATACTGGGCTAGTGGAGGGAAGGTGTATTGGAATGATTTTACTTGGATGGAGTAGGTTGAGAGTATTCCAGGTAGCTAACTCTGAAGCAAATGTTCTCCAACCTGATGGATACAGGCTTTTCCGAAATAGTTTGTAACTTTGATACAGCCTTCTTGCCAAGGTTTTGCTATTATTTTTGCAAATATCTGCCCAGTGCACAAACGTACATTTATTTTCTCCCCCTTTACCTAGCAAAAATGTTCTTAAACGTTGGGTACACTGCTCTGATGTCAAAAGTGTTAAATGGAAAGACTACTTCTAAAATGCAAATCAAGTAATCACAAAACTACTTGAAAACCTAATAAAATACCAAATAAAGAAGATTAAGAACATTTTGCAGTGAAATGAATCTGTAAATACATACTTAAAAAAAGTTCATTATTGTAAACAAACACATTTAGTTTATAACATCATTTAAAGACTTAAATAAAGGATTTAAACATCACTGATATTGCTTTAAAATTATTAGAAACAACTCTATATTGTTAAATTTCATTGTAAAAATATTTAAACAGTTTTCAGTTTGTTATATGATTCATGTAAACTTCTTGTTTCCAAGTGTAAAAAAACCTTAGGCTTACCTACCAAATAGACAAAATTGAAGTAGTAATCCAATATATTGATTACACTTAAAAAATACTGTTTTAAGCTCTAAATTGACTAGGATAGAGCAGAGAGTGAATAATTATTTGCTATCAAAATTACACTCTACATCCTGTTCCGGGGTAGTTCTGCTTAAAGTTCTGCTCAGACTGGTTTGTGTGTGGCCTCTTACCCCTCTGGGGTTGCTGTGTGGAAGTGGCACTTTCCCAAACAACATGGGAACTCATATAGGGTTAGCATTTCCAGAATTAGGCTTAGGTGTTGGTGATAATGATCCTCCCATGAATGTGAATAAATTATGATGTCCAGAGAGGCAAAACAGAATTTTTCAACATTGTCTACCAGAATCTCTATGGACATCGGTTTCTGAAAGGTGCTCAGTACATTCTTCAGCCCAAACAGTATGACTGAATTGGAGTGACTCTTCATTGGGCTTGATGAATGCTTCAGGAAGTTGGGCTCCATTGAGATATGCCAATATCTGCTTTTGGAGATCCAATGTTGAGATTATCTTGGTATTACGCAACTCTCTTGGCATATACCCCTCCCTCAGCAGGTGCTCCATATTGAATGTCTTTAGGGCACCATCATATGTTACCTCATTCATTGCCCTTGAATCCATTCAGAATAAAATTCTTCTCCTATATTCAGGATGATCATAATACAGGAGTTGTATAGGAAGTTAGTGGCCATAGCCAAGTTGGCATTTCATAGTCAGGCCCGGCAACAAGGGGGGACTACGGGTACAGCTGTACCGGGTCCTGGACGATAGGGGGCCCCATGTAATATGTTGCATAAAAATAAAAAAATAAATTTAAAGATAGCATTTGTTTTAAAACTACGTATAATAATAAATTTTATTACGAAATGTTGTCACAAGCTAGGTAAGTTAACAATGTCGATCTCCTTTATCTTCAGCGCCGCTCTGCACGCAACGCTTCGGGGTGCGAGGGTAGGTAGGCACCGAGCTCTCGCCTCGCCCGCCGCGACTCAATATCCCCACCCACTACATGATCGCCGGCTGTGCAGTGCAGTTATTTGACTTTGTTGTTATCTTGTAACTATTGAATGTGCGTATTGACGATCAAAAATTATTGTGTAATTTGTGTTTATAAACTCGTGCCAGTTGTACATTTTACTATGCAATGAATCAACATAAATCTGGTGCACAAAAAAGAAAAGATAAATGAGAAAAAGAAAAGATGAGCAGTGACCTGAGGAAGAAAAATCTTCATTTCAAATTTTTTTTCAATAGATGGAAAACTGAAGAAGTGGCTTTAACAAGTTCAAGCATCGAGGTGTATGACTGAACCGTAGTGTGTCACGGTGATTCTAATAGGGCTGATGAATTACTTAGTTCAAAATCAACTGAAACCAAAACTTTTGAACTGGAGATATTGCAAAGTAATTTAAAAAGTCAAAATAGTCCTGATGGTCATACTTCTGAACCATGTCAAAGCACTATTGACTTGGCAATGGACTCGACAGAGATATTTAACCCAAAGGATCCGGGTGCATGGCCACGGCAGGTTACGGATCATGACAAGCAATTCATTGTGAAATATGGCTTGAATACTGAAACAAAATTAATAGAAATGGTTACAAGCTTACCCAAAGATGTTGAAGGTCATATATTTCCAGTTTATTTACTCCATAATAATGCACCGAACGGACGTGAGAAGTTAGCAAGAGATTGGCTTATGGCAAGTTGCGAGACTAATGCATTGTTTTGTGGTCCGTGTCGACTATTTTCGTCTGATTCGCAGACAAAACATAAAGCTAATTCTCTTATTACAAAAGAAGGGTTTAATCCAAATATATCAATATGGTGAAAGTTGTACCATAAATTTCTAGAACATGAAAATAGTCATCAAAATAAGAATTGCTATTTGCAGTGGAGAACACTTGAACGTGCTGTTAGGGAGGCGGTGTAAGAATTTAAAATGAACTGCAAAAACAGTTAAGGACCGAAAGAGATAAAATTATTTGCTTGCTGAAACGACTTCTTGATGTTACGATTCATTTAGACTCACTTGGTTTACCTTTTTGCGGTAGTTCTGAAAAAATATGAGATGTGCATAATGGAAACTTTTTCTCAGTTGTCTTGAGTTAATTTCACATCATGACACACTTCTAGAACAACATTTAAAAAAAGTAAAGAGGAGCCAAGATGACGGAGCTAAACGACTTCAAGTTCACTATCTTTCACATGAATCTCAGAACGAGTTTATTGATTTATGTGAAAAACGAGTTTTAGAAGTTATTTTGGATGAAAGAACAAAAGCAATTTATTTTTCCTTTATTTGTGATGCAACACCAGATGTAGCTCACATTGAGCAAAATGTATTGATTTTGCGATATGTTTTCAAAGAGGAAAAAACCAGACAGTGGATCATAAAAGAAAGGTTTATAGAGTTTTTCGACTTTTGCCAGAAAACTGGATTGGAAATAGCAGATGAAGTGTTATGCCGACTCCAATATCATGGCATTAATATTGCTGACTGCAGGGGTCAATCCTATGACAATGGAAGAAACATGTCTGGAAAATATAAAGGTGTACAAGCACGAATTCAAGAAAAGCATCCTACAGCAATATATTCACCATGTGCTGCACACTCTTTAAATCTTGTTGGTGTTCATGCTGCATCATGCTGTCCTGATGCCATAACATTCTTTGGATGTATTAATCGCCGGTACATTCTTTTTAGTGGCAGCCCTGACAGATGGAGTATATTAACAAAGAAAACTGGTTTTTCCCTTCCCAGGCAAAGCGATACTCGTTGGAGTGCCAAAAAAGAAGCTGCAAGACCTATTGCTAGGCATCTTCCCAGTGTTATTGAGGCTTCAAAAGAATTTATTGACACCAGACGTCAAAAACTCACTTCTGAAGTCTACTCAGAAGCAGTCGGTTTACGAAAATATTTTTCATCCTTTAAAGCTGTATTAATGGCTGTCTTGTGGGTACAAGTTTTAAAAAGCTTTGATGAAAGGAATTTAATGTTACAGTCAAAAGCTATTACAATGGAAATTGATACTGCAAATATCAAAAATCTAACAAACAAAATGCAATCACTGAGGGAAGAATGGCCAACTCTACTTTCGGAAGCCAAACTCGTTGCACAGAATGTAAGTATTACAAAAGTGTTTCCATCCGAACGTCGACAAGGCAGTCGAATTAACAGAGAGCACCAGATAGAATGTTCCGATGATATAGACCCTGAAACTGAATTTAAAAGAAATGTTTTCCTGATCATTATGGGTGCTCTGATAACAGAACTCAAGTATCGATTTGAGCATTTGAATCCTATCTGCTCTGTGTTTTCACTGATTCTAAGTTTTCACAATATGAATATAGATGATATAAGAGAAAAATGTAAAATATTTATTCAAATGTACTCTGAGGACCGGACATCAAGATTAGAGAGTGAAATTATTCACCTCAAAAATATTTACCATGTGACATTTAAAGAAATTACAGGTCCTTTAGTATTATTGAATGCGATTTACAAGTTGCAATTAGAAAACATTTTTCCAGGAGTGAGCATTGCACTGCACATTTTCTGCAGTCTGCCAATCACAATTGCGGAAGGTGAGCGAGCATTTAGCAAGCTTGCCTTAATAAAAAACTACATGCGCGGAACAATGCTTCAAGAGTGATTGAATAGTTTGGCATTGTTATCTGTAGAGCATGAAACAGCACGAGAAATAGATTTCAGTGAAGTTATAAAGGACTTTGCCGCATTAAAAGTAAGAAGGCTCATTTAAAGTTGAAATATGTTTTGTTTCTAGCAATAGATAATTTTAAAAATGTTTAATTATTTTATTATGTATATACCCAAATACATATAAAGCTAAGCTATAGCATACTATTACTTGCTAGTATAATATACTAACTACCAGACGCAAAACTAGGGACCAGGAGGGCACACATGGGAATCAGAATAATGGGCTTCAACATTTCTGTCACCGGACCTGTTCACAGTAGCCAACTTCTCCTCAATAACCATCTAGTAAAGGTTGAATTTGATGCACCTAAGTGTGTGTCCAAGTTTTCAGCAACATCATGTCAGCTTTAGGTCTGCTGCAGGGGCTCTCAGGTCAAGAAGATATTGAAATACCCCTCTAACAGCATATGTAACTGTTCTGCTTGAACTTCTGTGAGCTCATGCTGTTCAGCATCTTAGTCAATACTCTGTTGTTTCTTATTGGGATCTTCTGGCATAGTTCATGGCACTGCGACTAGTTTATCCTTCCCTACATTCTTTGTTTTTCCTCCTGAATTCTAGAACTGCCTTTCTCCCTCAGCTATGGCTGACCTAGTATCAATTCCTTCACTAGATTCACAGCAGCCAGAAATTCTACCTGTCCTGCATCACTAGGGATAATTCAAACCTTCACCATGTGGAGGTAACAGAATATTTGTCCTGACTAATCACACCTTTTGTGGTACGTTTCATGTTCTCTCTCCCCTTGGCAATTAGGCAGTTAATACGAATAAAATTTGCAGAAGCACCAGAATCCAGGAGGACTTTTCATTCTCTCTTTCTAATCATAACAGTAACTTGGGGCTCATTCTCCATTGTCTCTTCTTTTCCAAAATGGAGAGTGCTTTTCACTTAATATCTTGAGATTGTCATTCTGTTTTCATCGTTGTTCCATAGCCCACCTTTGATTTCCAGAATTAATTAGCATTTTCAGCTGCTATCCAAGGCTCTTCTCAGTGCAGTCTAGCTCATATCTCTGGAGGCCATGTTTCCCACTCCTGACTGTGGAATGTGAAGTTGGCTTTCCACTTCTGCTATTCCTGGAAAATGGGTTTTAAAATGTACTGTTTTTCCATATTTCCAGCATTCCAGGCCTAACGTAGCCACAGCCTTTCCTGGTGTTGTGTTACCTCACAGGTTACCCATTTCCTGAGGCTTGGGGACTTCTAGGGTTTTTTTTTTCTTTTTGGGCTAATTAGGTGCAGCATGTCTGCTAGACTCATTCCTCCAAGCTTCTTGGTTTAGGTTCATGGAGAAAAGTCGTTACTTTGGTCCTCATCAACTCCACAACCAGCAGGATGGTACTGGCTCCTTCAACCTGGGGATGGTTGTGTCTAAACAACAGCACTTTCATATGAATATAATACTTGATGCCTTCATCTGGTTCCTGATGCCAGGTATGTATTTCTTTTGTAGTATTGGTGATGTTTATGATTCCACAAAACTGGCTCCACGTGTCCTTCAGCTTGCCCCATGTATCAATATACTTGCCACAGACATCACTACCTGGCTGCTTCTGGTACAGACCACATTGATCTACTGGTCTTCCAGGTTTTATATCTCATGTATTGTCATTTCACATTGAGTTAGGAAGGCCAGGGGTTCTTCAGATTTGTGCCCAAAAAATGTGTGAAGCAGGGCTATATTTTCTTGTGGTGGTCTCATAAATACAATGGGATAGGGAGTATTTCAATACACTATTTGTGGGCTATTCTTTTTCCACATGCAGCTTGGTCAATGGAATGCCAGCCTTATCATATTTTGCATTTCATCATGCCACCCTAGGTAGTGGAAGTGGAACATGCAAGTAATACAGTCTTCACACTGTACCTAATAGTTGCCTTCACCTTTGTAGGTTCCTAATGCACAGCTCTTGTCTGGCTCATTGCATATATATTATAGGTACCTTATTCCTTTTACAGAGTGTTGATCATTCCTTCAGTGTTTAAAATTGTATGATGTCTGTCAACATTTTGCTGCATTTCATTGTTGCTTTAGCATCTTGGCTAGGCAAACACCTGCTTCATACATCCCTTCACTTCCGGCCTTTCTGCCGTATACCCCATGCTCTGAGAAGTTTTCTTTTTTGGGTTTAGAATGCCTCAGACTATTTGTGCCCCATGCAAGGTCTGAAAATAGGAATTATGTAAGTGCAATGTATATTGTCCATATTACAGAAACATTTTTTAATAAACTTACAAATGTAAGCACATGTTATTTATTGCATAAAAATTATTGCTTGTAATGTCATTTTCAGTTAAAGCCGTATTTTACTCAGCTGCTCTCACTTGAGCACAAAATGCTTTCTCATTGGTGTGACATTATAACTGGTCTCTGCTTACAGCAAAGTGTGCTCTTAGTGCCAATTTATCATTTTAAGGAGTAAATGATAGACCATTTCTTGAAAGCACAATATGACAATCTACCACAGATTGATATTATTGTAATACTTGATTGTTTTGATTCCAGAAATTTTGTTGTATCTGGAATTAAAAGGTAATGATCTCCATAGGAGTCCGTGCTTTATACTGTGATTTTCAAAAAAAGCTAAACTTAAAATGTTAACAGGTCAGAAAATTATCTTTTACCATAATAACGTTAATAATGTAAAGCATAACTACATGTCACATGCTTTACTATAATGTCATTTCAAACATTTGAACTTCTTGCAAGTTACATAAAACTGTATTACTAAAAGAGGATTTGGAGAAATTCTAACCTAAAGTAAGCCATTTATAATCTTCCAGAATGCTTCTCAGCATTTTAAAGTAATTGGGTTTTTGAACTTTAAAAAATATTGAAATTTAAGATGTCAAGTAATGGATGTATCTGTAAGAAACAACTTAACTCTCTGAATTTAATATTTTTTAATATCAAGAGATGCAATAAGACAGTTCCAGAAACTTATGGGTATTGTGGGGTGGGGGGGAACGTTTGTCATGTATTGGAAGAAGCGAGAGAAATTAAAATAATAGGAATGACATTTTTGATGTGAAAAATGGGGATGGGTACTGTGTGCAGGTTGAGAAAAAGTATTCTCAATTCTCGTTCATATCCTACGTTGCATGCAGATGAATTTTCTTGCCCCATCTCCTTCTACTCTTCACTCATCGATTTCATAGCTTTGCTGATATGTTATTTAGGCCTGGTAGCTAGGATGATAAAATAATCTAATACAAAAATATATTGACGAAAGTTGGAAAAAAAATTTGTTCTATACTTGGTGTTTTCTGAGAATTTATTTTGCATCGCTCTATAATTCCGGGTTTGGGCACCATAGTAGAAAAACTGTGATCAAAACAAGGTTTTTGAAATTACGTGGGATAATTTGCATCTTAAAGTAAATATTTCTACAAATATTAATCTTTATAAACTTCGTACAAGAAGTTAATCCATTCTCTTAAAGGAATTATGTGCAATTTGAGTTATAGGTGTAAGTAATTTCACAGTTTAGTTTCACATAAAACCACTAGGCCCCATAATAGTATGCAGTGTAAAAAAAATTAAAAATTAAAGCTACTATTGAACTCCATCAATGCAAAATAATAGACTGTTCAGGACTCGTTAATAAAAGACTTAAACACTCGGCCATATAAAATTCATCAATGACTTAAAAATACAGTGATAAAATGAGGGACATTTATATACTTTGCTGTACGTGTCTTCGCATACAATAAAACCATTCTATTTTAACGAATATCTCATGTGCCTCTCCTTTTTTGATATCTTTATTTAATTATTTTTATTTATGCTTAAATAGTCACCTTTAGTGTAGGGCTCACAAAAATCATTCAGACTACATATTCTTGAATAGTAAATTACAGGATATTTTAACTGACAATACACTAGATCAAAAACTTGTCAAGCAATAAAACAAATGATAATATTACAAACAAGCTCATAAATTTATATGTTGTCAGGAGCAATAAACAAACACAGAACCCTCAATACATTGACCTAAATCTAAATAAATGCTGCAACACTAACAGCTGAAAAATGAGGCAATAGTCAGGTTAGTTTCTCTTCCACAGGAGAATCACAATTTGAGGGTTCTACAGTACAGATTTACCCAACCATAAATCATGAGCTGTTAGTATTGAATGGGAAGACTTGTAAAATTATCAATGTACAGACAATCTCGGGCAGTAAGAAAGCAATATAGTCATCACGGCTGATAGCCAAATTCACAGACAAAATGAGGCAGCTTGAATGGGAAACCCCCGAACCACAGGCAGACAGTAGTCACTCAAGAAAGACTTGGCGAAACAAAAATATAATCCTATATTTTCCCAGAAAAGAACTTACGACAGGTGGCCTAAACAAAATTTGTATAAATGGTTAAGGAAAATGATTATCACTTACGTACCCGTCAGGTCACGATAAGGGCACCCACCTTTGCATTACTTATTAACGTACTAAGAGTTGACTACATCCGTAAGTGAACGGCGAAGACTTCAGTTAGGCCTTCAGCAAACCTAAACACAGGCTGGAAGTAAAAAGGAACTGTGCTGGCATGGAAGTGCTGGAAGGAGAAAGAAGGGGGAAAACAAGACAAGTAGGAAGGGAGTGCTGGGGTTGCTTACCACCACTTGAGACACATTAATTAAACCCTGTGGCACAATTTAAAGGTGTCACAGTGGAGCACTTACAAGCTCAAGGCAGTAAAAAGAGAGCAGTTCAACCCTCCTCTTTAAAATAAATGGGGGAAATTGTGTGCAAAGTTTATAGATTTTTGTGGATAACTGGCAGTATCTAACAGTTCCAATTCATTAAACCATTCACATGTGCAAAAGAATATCACTGCTCCTACCTGAATATATTGTAACAAGCATGTTGATTGGCACACAACCAGTCAAGTTGGTAACGATGGAGGGAATATAGTTCTGTCTCATGACGTTGAATTAAAAATGTAAGGTAGACATTGTGAATTCTGCTATTATTTCTTTTGCTGTCTGTTTTGTAGTGCATATAATTGAAAGAATAAACAAATTTGTAAAATATTTACTTTTCTATTAATTTCGCAGTTTCACTTGACTGATGCATCAATAATGTGATCAGGCTCATGGCAATGTTAATTTTACATATGGTGGAAGAATACACAATGTGCAAACAAGTAGAACATAGATCTTAAGCAGTGCTTTCAGAAGTGCTCAGTTTACTGTGAAAAGCTTATAAAACACATACATTTTTTAAACAAATATGTAGTGACAGTATACAATCCACCAAATACAGATTCGTGAAGTGTAACTGAAGGAAGAAATTTCCAGGAGCCACTTCATGCGACCCTGGGCTAAAACAAGGATAGAAAAATACAAAGTTCATAGCAAAGAAAATTAAGTAGAAGGCAAGTGTCCAGTGTGCAGGGAAGAACAATAAGTTGAGATTAAAAGGAGCATAGGCGTAGAAAGCACTATAGGAGCAGAAGTAGTTCAGTTGAGCAACTTCAGCATACGGGGTGTGACCAACGAGTCTTCTCTTCTTGGCATGATGCTCTGTCTCCAGATCGACACATGTAAAAAAGTAGGGAATGGTAAGAGGTACCTAGAAAGAAAAGAAAATAACACTGGAATGGAATGAGCCTTGACAGAAAGCGCCATGCTAAAGCACATCTAATTTCAAGTCCTCTGTAAATGTGACATTGTCCTTGTATACAAGTATTCGTCCATAACATTCTTTCATTATCTCTGCCAATTCAGTACCTTACATAAAATTTAGAATTTTCACTACACAGTAATATTTCCATTATGAACTTACAACACATTATAACACATTACTTAAACACTATACAGTCTTAAATTTTACCAAATACACAACTCAGAATATAATCTGTAACTAAATAATACACATTCATATCACACACCTGAATCTTCATAATCTTACAAATTCTAACTAACCTAAGGGATGACCTGAATCGAAATGAAATAAGGATGATGAAATGAATGAGCTTAACAGGAATCTTACATACCTAACCGCTAATGAAACTTATTGAGTGCAAACATTATTAATTAACCAAGGTATGTACCTGGTTCAAATATGTCTTTAAGGGGATAATGTGTGCCTTGTAATTACTTTTTGGTTGCCTGGATAATTTAGCAACACAGTATTTTCATTCTGCTTCTTACTAATCCTAAATGGCATCATGTAAGCAGTCATGAGCTGAGCCATGGTGGGTTGAATTAAAGCTGATACTGAGCAAGTATATATCTTCATCCTAATTTTCGTGATTATAATGTTAATATGGTGAGGCTAGACTTTTAAGATTTCGGTTGAATTATTCTACCTTATTTTCTTTGGGATAATGTGTATTGCTAGTGTAGTACTTAAGGGATCATTGGAAATATGTATCTTTAAAAAGGTACAACTGAAAATAAATTGTGCTATCAGTCAAAATGTTAACCTGCGTACTAATAAAGCACCACACCCTCTCGGTTAGCATCTTCATAGTGGTATTGACGTTCATCTTTCTTAGAGGAAATATCATGACAAACCTATAAAAAGTGTTTATCAAATTCAACAAATAGTTATTTTTGTCATCTAGTAAGAGTCAATAGGCCAAAAGCATAAAGATGTACAGTTTTCCAAACGTGTTCTGGGGTGTCAGTGGTAGGTAGACCCACGAACATGTTTTTGGGAGGCTTGCATTTTTGAGTCTTCACAAGTGTATAAATGATGTAAAATTTTCAGCCAACCCAAACCAAAAAAAATTATTAGAGAATTTTTTTAATGTCTGTTGTGTACTCAAGTGTCAACCATATACTGATGAATGAAAATACTGCAACAATATTTTATGAAACAAGGTAGGAAAGAAAATCCTGCCTGCCTTTCCCATCTTCCCTGTGTAGTTTTAAAAACTATTTTTATATATTGTACGGAACATTCTTCTCCTACTCATGTATCTTCAATAATACTCCAATAAAACGCATCCCTCATTCACTCTTTTTTTATTTCTGTATAAGCCTTTCATGGCACATTAAAAACCAAGTGAATTTGCCTCTGCTTTCAAATTTGGTCATATCAAGCATGCACAATGTCATTCTCTGAGCCCTTCACATGATGCACTTTGAATAAGAAATGTGTCAACCTGTAAACTCAACATCCCAATTTACCACACTTATCAGAATGCCCTAGTAACCAACTTAAAGCCTGGTTGTCTGTGAAAATATCAAATTCACCAGTCTCTAAGTATGTACTGAATTTTTCCATTCCTTACAGGAATTATAGTGCTTTCTTTTAATATGAACTTAATTAATTTTTGGTGTCCATTAGTGATTGACTAGCAAAAGTGATGAGCAGCTATACATCCATCATGCACTTGTTAAAAAGTGGTACCTACAAATATCGACAATGGGTTGATGTAAAGGGTAAGGAATTTTGTGAATTAAACAATTTAAGCGTGAGCAAAGTGTTTAAGCTAATTTCCCTTTTATGGCCCCAAAGGCTTATTCTTTGTTGTGCATTCCAGACAAATTCATGGTTCTTTAATTTCAAAAGGTTGCCAGCTTGGCAAAGACCGAGATGGAACCTGTGTAATTCCCTAACAAGCCCACAAAATGCATACAACCCTTAGATTTCTGGCCCTAGGGAAATTCATCACAGGTGTGACACATTCTGAATCTAAAACAACTTATCCTGCGATACAGTATAACTCGAGAATGGCCCCCAGGCTTGGCCCAAGTGACCTTGGTGGGATTCAGAGTAAGAACCTATCGAAAATTTGCTTCAAACTGAATGTGCTTGTCCATTGTTTTATTATAAACAATAATATTATTTACATAATTGAATACAAAATAGAATTTTAAGTCAAACAGAACATGTTGAATACACCCGACAATATGTAACAGGCACTGGAAAAGGGTCAATGTCAAGCTTATGATTCTGTAGATCATAATTTATTACCAACCTATAACCTGCATTATTAAATTTCTTCACCAAAAAGGCAGGTGGAGAATACCACCACATGGAAGAGGAAGTCACACCGGCCTTCAACAGTTCATCAATGATTCCAAAATGCCATAAATTTTTTTTGGGAACAGCCTTTATGTGGGATTTTCTCAGGTACATTGTCCTTCAGGCAAAAACTGTAAAACAACACATTGCATCAGCCAATTCTCATGGTGGTGATGTCACAATACCAACACAGTAAATCTGAGATGTGTTCATCCATGGGATCTAAGGGGTGAGAAATGCCAGTCTCAGAACACACTATCAGAGCTTTGTTTACTACAAATGTAATGCTGCAATTTCATCTGGCGCAGATGCAAACTGAGCATTTTTTGTGCAAATCAACCAATACTCAGGCTGCACTTACAAAATCTAAACCTAAAGGATATCGGCTAGCAAGTTAGGAATATCTTAGAAATGAAATGCAAAAGAAAATTTAAAAAATTTTAAATGCAATTTTATGTTTTTATTGCATGTAATGTTACAATTTCTGACACAGCTGATGAGGGGCATCAGTAGAAAACCACCTACATAAATGAGGTTGACCTGGACATAAATGTTCAAAAAAAATGTTACTAGTTAGACTAAAGAATATGCCCATATCTACCAGTGTGAAGCGAAGCGATGGTCTTCATATCACACTCTTATCAACCACACATTCTGGCATTGCATGTTTTTGAAAAAGCGCCTTTGATCTGACGTCACACTCACCCAACTGGTCACTGTTTGTTTCCCGGACAGTTCTCGCTATGGTGCCCGGCTTGCCAGGAATGTAAACGTGTGTTGCTCCATGAGAAGATGCAACATGAGACAGTCGCTACTAACGTGGGAATTGCGCCTACTTATTATAATCCTTATTCACAGGATTTACTGCACAAGCTGAATAAACACTTGTGGTGGGGGCTGGGGAAAATGTTCCATGAAATTGGCAAGTAGCCAACATGTTTTTTTCCTTAGTAGTGTTAATCTTCCTCATTTGTGAAAGCGTAGTTGACTTATAGCAGAACATGCAATGTTACCGGCTGTCTGTAGGCTCGATCACACCTTTGTCCAGTATTTCCTGTACCTGTTCTTTTATAATCTAGTATTGGTGTGGGTGGTAATGTCCAGGTGCTCTATATACAGGCTTCCCATGGATGAGTGGTATACTTTGTTCCATCACATTGGTATGGCATAGTGGATGGGCAGCAGTGAAGATACTGTGGCCCTCATTAAGCAAGCGCTGGATTGCATCACAGAACTCGGGTGGCATAGCGTGGTCGAGCTTGTCCAGCTGTTCCTCCGGTGCGCAGCAACATAAATTTTATGTGTGTCTCATGTAGTTTTCTTTTTGCCAGGTTCTATCATGAACGTGCCTCCAGCAGAACAACAACCTGTATTGCTGGGTGTCTGACACGGCGTACATAACATTTTACTGCCCATTTGCTTATGCCAACTGAAGTTGTTATGCGAAAGCAAAAGCGAATAAGCAGCCAAGCTGCCATCTTGAATGAACAGCTGTTCTCTCTTCAACCACTGGAGCAAGACAAGACACAAATTCCACGCAACCCGGCCTAACATCTGACAAACCTTGCAATACATCCGTGACCTAGCGGCTAACAAACATACTAGCAATTATGCAGAATACAACTATAAAACAAAATTAATAACAAATGTTTATAAAATAGAAATGCAATTACATTAACAATATTAAATCGGTAAGTATCAACTGGTTGGAATATTTAATAATAATAAAAAAAATATTGTTTACGCAATGCCTTTATAATGTCCATATCCACTACGCCTGGTTACAAAACAGGCAAGGGCCATCATCAGCATTTTGACACTGAAAAACACCATATAAATTCCTGAGATGAGCAAATCATCTCAATGATGCGATGTAAATTGTAGCTTTGTGAGCATCCATCCCAAGAAGTCATCTCTTATTTCTTAACTAGCAGGCACAAGGCAGGAATGGTGAGGTGAAAACACCACAGGGTTACTGGTGCCATGTTGTCTGCCAGCATCATAATACCATAGAACTTTCTAGGAGCAGTTTAGCAAGGCAACACCCGGTATCAGGAGAAAGACATTAAGGAAAGCAGGAAAATGCCAAAAAAAAGTTAAAATTTAGCATAGATTGGCCAAANAAGTTAAAATTTACCATAGATTGGCCAAAAGGAGATGAATATACACAGACGTTTTTCAAAAAGGAAACTGACATGGACTTAATTTTCCACATGTTCATACGCAGCAAAGGAGAGGTCACACATATGTTTTAGGCATGGGATTGTAATTTAACGACATGGAAAGGTGATGCAGTCACCAGGAAATGGCTAGAGAAAATTGCCATACTAGTTATTCGACATGTGACACGAATTTGGCTCCAGGGTTCAGTCAAGGCAGTACTACAGTCACAGTACATTTTTGAGACAGAAAGGTAGGCAGGTATGGGGCGGAAAATTACTGTAAGATTTTGTCCTGCAGTTTCCCTTGGTGTAGCAGTAGTCGATCATGTAGTTATTGGTTTGTAATGATGGTCAGATAACCTATGCCTTCCTACTAGTGTTTACAATGCTCTAGTACAGATGCCAGAAGTGTGTAATCCAAAAATTTCATTTTAAACAATAGATGCCCTCTATTCACACATAATGTTTCAATAACAAAATTTATGTAACAAGTACATTTAGTCACTAACTCCTGCATGAACAAGAAATGAAATTATGTGTTGTGGCTCGGATGTGGACAGGTAAGTTTTGCATCAAGGGTTTTCAAAAATAACTTTTCATTAAAATACATTGTTTGTGGAGAGGATTTTTGATATATATGCTTTGGCATCTGTCAAGCCATGGACGTATNCTAGGAGCAGTTTAGCAAGGCAACACCCGGTATCAGGAGAAAGACATTAAGGAAAGCAGGAAAATGCCAAAAAAAAGTTAAAATTTAGCATAGATTGGCCAAAAGGAGATGAATATACACAGACGTTTTTCAAAAAGGAAACTGACATGGACTTAATTTTCCACATGTTCATACGCAGCAAAGGAGAGGTCACACATATGTTTTAGGCATGGGATTGTAATTTAACGACATGGAAAGGTGATGCAGTCACCAGGAAATGGCTAGAGAAAATTGCCATACTAGTTATTCGACATGTGACAGGAATTTGGCTCCAGGGTTCAGTCAAGGCAGTACTACAGTCACAGTACATTTTTGAGACAGAAAGGTAGGCAGGTATGGGGCGGAAAATTACTGTAAGATTTTGTCCTGCAGTTTCCCTTGGATCATGTAGTTATTGGTTTGTAATGATGGTCAGATAACCTATGCCTTCCTACTAGTGTTTACAATGCTCTAGTACAGATGCCAGAAGTGTGTAATCCAAAAATTTCATTTTAAACAATAGATGCCCTCTATTCACACATAATGTTTCAATAACAAAATTTATGTAACAAGTACATTTAGTCACTAACTCCTGCATGAACAAGAAATGAAATTATGTGTTGTGGCTCGGATGTGGACAGGTAAGTATTTGCATCAAGGGTTTTCAAAAATAACGTTTCATTAAAATACATTGTTTGTGGAGAGGATTTTTGATATATATGCTTTGGCATCTGTCAAGCCATGGACGTATNGTTTCATTAAAATACATTGTTTGTGGAGAGGATTTTTGATATATATGCTTTGGCATCTGTCAAGCCATGGACGTATTCGACCTGCGCACATTCGCAATGTAGGTACATTTTCTGTTTCTTCTAACAGCACCTCCGTATTGTGAAGGAATTCTGGTAGCTCAAAGTTTTTGAGGCAATATATCTATGAAACACTCATCTCGGTTCCGGCTGAGGTGAAATACACAAAATAGAAAATGCAAAAATCAGCCTCAAAAAATATGAGACGAAGCACATAATTTGAAGTCACTGGTCCCCTACTAGCATGCTGTGTAAAAAAATAAGAAGTTTTCATATATTAAACTTTGTTAATGAAAAATAAATGGTTCAACAACTAAGAAGACCTAAAACTCAAAATGTAATATTGAATATCCAAAATACTTTCATTGTCAAAAAAATAGTTGCACCCACAAGGAAGTGCTGGATAGCAGTGTTATTCGAAGGGAAGGCAAAAGTCACCAAGAACAAGAAATAATTACAAATTGAAACTTACATGAGCAATATTTGCTACATGTACATGTCTCATTATGATGTTGAGCCATCATGTTTGCGAACATATTCCACCAGATATCGCTACATGGAGTTGTAAGAGGTCCTTAATGGTATCCTGCATTAATCCATCCCATGAAGCCTGAATATTTACTAACCGTTTCTGGAAATTTTGTGGTGGGGGTGAAGTTGAAATAAAGCAGCCAANTCCCATGAAGCCTGAATATTTACTAACCGTTTCTGGAAATTTTGTGGTGGGGGTGAAGTTGAAATAAAGCAGCCAACAGCATCGTGCACATTTTCAATTGGGGATAGGTCTGGCAATGGGGCTCGCCATAACAGAGTATCCATGGCTTCAAGGCATATTGAGACAGCAGCAGTATAAGGATGAGCGTTGACCTGTTGGANCGCCATAACAGAGTATCCATGGCTTCAAGGCATATTGAGACAGCAGCAGTATAAGGATGAGCGTTGACCTGTTGGAATAAAGCACTGGCATGGGCATTCACAAACGGTAGAGCCACTGGTTGCTGTACCTGGTGAAAGTAAAATTTGCTGCCGAAGTACCTGTGATGAAGACCAACATGATCAGACATTATATGAAATTACACCTTACACCATGACACCAGGCCGTTTGGGCGTGTGATATTGCCTCCACACATGGATGCATTGGTCACCACCACCAAGATAAAAGTGGGATTCATCACTTAAGATTACTCACTGCCATTTTGCATGTCATCATTTGCAGTCTGAGGTGAAGTTGGTGTGCTATTAAGAGCAATCATTGTAACGGTCTGCATGCATGTAGTCATGCAGCCATCTGCCAACAGTACTTGCACTCACAGGATGCTGCAGGGTGGACATCACTGCTCTCCGAATGTCTGTAATCGTACTCCGTGCATGTCTGACGGAGTACGATCAGGTTTTATCTGTTTCCTTCATTGAGGTTTGTGGCAATCTCCCAGATCCTGCACATTGTGTGCACATTCCTTACAAAGTTTGACTGGGGATGATAACAGGTGATATTCACCTTTTTTACATGGAGTAGTTTACACATACGTTTCATCATGACACTCATGAAGTTGGAACCCTGGTCTGTGATGATACTTTTGGGTATTCCGTATTGCGGTACTACTTGTTCCACGAATGCCTTGGTGACTGTCTCAGCATCCTGTATCGGTATTGGTGTAGCAACAGTAAATTTCGAAAGCGTATCTTGCCATGTTAACATGTATTTATTCCCACTTTATGATTATGGCAATGGGCTGTCAATATCAATGGCCCACTTCTCNCTTGCCATGTTAACATGTATTTATTCCCACTTTATGATTATGGCAATGGGCTGTCAATATCAATGGCCCACTTCTCGATCATTACACTAGGAGTGTCACTTATAACTAAAGGCATTTTTATTTTGTGTTGAGTGAGCTTGTTTTTTTTGCATGATTCGCATGTCTTAGTATATCNTTTATTTTGTGTTGAGTGAGCTTGTTTTTTTTGCATGATTCGCATGTCTTAGTATATTGTTCTATTCTGCCTGCATGTGGGGCCATTAACAGTACTGCTTCATCGCACAAAATTGTGCATGGCTCCTTGGTGTCCTCCTATTGATGAATTACGGTATTCCTTCATAATCTCCTCCCTTTACCTTTCACTTGGGATTTCAGTCCTAATCGTTCTTTCGTCCCGGAGTGCTTCGCCCATTTCCACTTTTGCCTTGTTGGTTTCTCCCATTCGACTCAATGCATCTACATGGGGGATGCTCTTTCCTGATCTGTACTTGATGGTATATTCATACTCCTCGAGTTTTAAGCGCCATTTGAGAAGATGTGAGCTAGGGTCTTTTACGTTAAATATCCAGATCAGAGGCTTGTGTTTGCTAATGACCGTGAAATGTCTGCCTAAGAGGTAAGGGTGAAAGTACTTAACAGCCCACACTATTGCTAGTAGCTCACACTCGGTCACTGAGTAGTTTTTCTAGGCTTTGTTAGAATCCGACTAACATAGGCTATCGGTTGGTCGTTTCTCAACTCTCCTTGTGACAGTATTGCCCCNTAGGCTTTGTTAGAATCCGACTAACATAGGCTATCGGTTGGTCGTTTCTCAACTCTCCTTGTGACAGTATTGCCCCTAGGGCTTCCTAGCTGATGTCTGTCGTTAACATGAAAGGAGTTTCAAAGTCAGGGTATTACAGTACCAGGGCCGTCATCAGTGCGGTTTTTAAGCTCTGAAACGCCATTTCTTGCAACGTTCCCCAGCTGTAAGGGGTGTCTCCCTTCAGGAGCTGATACAGGGGTTAAGCTATTTTCCTGTAATTTTCAATCAATTTACTATAATACCCCGTTAATCCTCAGAAGGATTTTAGTTTACTCTTAGTTTTGGGTTGTGGGAATTCCTGGACCTTAACTACCTTCCCCGGATCGGTTTTCATACCTTCTCTCGTCACTATGTGACCTAGATATGCCACTTCCCTGCGAAGAAATTCGCACTTCTCGGGCTAGAGCTTGAGTTGGTGTTCCCTTAACCTATCAAACACCTCTCGTAATCTAGAATTGTGTTCCTGCAGGGAGCATTCATGTACCACAATGTTGTCAATGTACACCAGGCATTTTATTCCCTGGAGTCCGGCTAGTGCAGTGTTCATGAGACGTTGGAATATGGTGGGCGCCCCTTTTAATCCACATATCCAAGTGAATTCATAGTGATTGTGAGGCATACTGAATGCAGTTTTCTGCCTATCCTGTTCCCTCATAGGGACTTGCAAGTATCCACTGAACAGGTTGAGTGTGGTGAGGTAGGTCGCCTGTCCTAATTGGTCCAGAATTTTGTTTATGTTAAGAATTGGGAAGGTGTCTCCTATGGTACGATCATTCAGGCCCCTGTAATCTACGATGTGCCATTTTGTCTTTCCTGATGCATCCTTTTTCTTGGGCACAACTGGGGAGGGGGGAGGGGGGGGCATTCCACTGACTCTCACTCTGTGTAATAATGCCATCTTTCAGCATCCCCTTGTCTTGTCTGTAAACTTCCTCTTTATGTATGTGCTGTAGTCTACATGGCCGCTTATTTACTGGCAGAGTGTCAGCTAAGGTGGGAATCGCATGTTCAACAGTGGGGGTAAACGTCAGTGGGTCTCCCTTTATTTGGAAAATACCGGAATATGCTTAACAAATATTTGTCATCATTTGGAGTTCCTCCTTATTAAGATGCGCTACCCTTAACGTTTCTAGCAATGCCCTGCATCAAGCTGGGGAGGGTAAGGTGGCAACATTAAATGTTTCCACTGGTTTTCCCAAGTTGGTGGCAAGGCTTACTGATTCTTCACCCTCCCATTCTTCTAGTTCTACTTGGGGATTGGTTAACTGAATTGCCGATTCTGTAGTATTCAGAATACTACACAAACATTTTTTGTTTTGCCCAATCAAGTGTCCTTTAGCTAGGTATACTCCCGGTGCCAGTTCCCATTTGGGAATTATTCCTACTTTGTCGTTGGTCACTCTTGCCCANCTTTAGCTAGGTATACTCCCGGTGCCAGTTCCCATTTGGGAATTATTCCTACTTTGTCGTTGGTCACTCTTGCCCACGTGGTGAATTCACAATGTGCAGGTATGCTAACCTTGTCCATTTTGGATTCCTCTAAGTGCTCTCGGATGGGCCATTCTATTCCTAGCCTGGGTAATGTTACCGTTCGATTTGTGTAATTTATCACTGTCCCATAATGCCTCGTGAAATCCTTACCTATCAATTCGGTAATCAGCATTCAGCTATCACTTAAAACTTGAATGTCAGTACATGCACATTGTCTACTATTTGCACGGTTATTTCTCCTTCTGTTGTTACTTTGCTCGGAGCGATGCTCTTCAATGTGTATTTCCTTTTCCTATTAATACTTTCACGGGCAACCTGATTTAAGGCGGACAGCTTTNAAGGTGGACAGCTTTACTACGCTAATTTAAGACCCTGTATCTAATAATAACTGGTATATAACTAGCATTGCATCCAGTTCCAGATCCACAAAGCTGAGTGCACTAATGTGTGGTTCCATTCTATCTGCTGGGTAAATACAACCTATCTGTTTCTCAGTTTCCTGGAGGAGATCAATGGGTTGTTTATTGGTCTTCTTTTTCAGTTTTCCGACGCATTTACGTCTCATTCCCTATTNTACTACGCTAATTTAAGACCCTGTATCTAATAATAACTGGTATATAACTAGCATTGCATCCAGTTCCAGATCCACACAGCTGAGTGCACTAATGTGTGGTTCCATTCTATCTGCTGGGTAAATACAACCTATCTGTTTCTCAGTTCCCTGGAGGAGATCAATGGGTTGTTTATTGGTCTTCTTTTTCAGTTTTCCGACGCATTTACGTCTCATTCCCTATTCCTCCCATCGGGTGGATTGTTCTAGTCCTTATTCTCTCATGACCTACAAAATCTCCTTATGTGTCCGGGTTTTCCGCATTGGTAGCACACTCTTCCTAAGTAAATCTGCTTTTCCGTTTTTATCTCATCCTTAAGAAATTTTTTTTCAGTTTTATGCCCCAATTTATTACAATTCCCGCAAATGATCCTATCCGTTGTTCCCATATACTGTCTCCCTAGGTTTGTGTTGGATCTCTCCTCTCAGTGTTTTTCCCGGACATATACCACGTTACTCTCCTCCTCTAAAGCAGCCTCTACTGCGTCACCTAGTCCTCGAAGTCCCTGTCCCTTACTCCTTACTGCTAACTGGACCTTTTCATTGCTTAGCCCTTGTACAAAACACGCTTTTGCTAGGTGGTCTAAAAGTTCTTGAACACCACGCAATTATTCTCATGCTAACACACGAGTTGACGCTTCTTTCAGTTCCGACATCATGGAATCCATGCTGCTACCCCAACCTGCTACGGTTTCCTGTCTGGTTTGGCATGCGCTAAACATTCGACAAACATAATAATCTAGCGTCCTACACACTGCTTAGTTATCTTATAGGATATCTCAAAATCCATCCCACGAGTTTGTTGTAGTTCATGCAAACAGTTTGCTTTTTGCATCTCCCATGATCTTCATTTTCATGAATTTTAATAAGCAGTGATGATTTTCGGTGTTAGATAGCTCAAACGCTGCCTCAACATTATCAATAAATTCCTTTTGTTTTGCCTTCTCCCCTGCCAATGGTTCGCCAATCAATTTCAATACCTCAGTTAAGCTACAATACTGTTGTCCCTCAGCCATTTTTTCGCTCAACACTGTTACATTACACCTTAAGGAAGTTCAGTGTCACTCACCTAAAGCGTTGTTTGGGATCCGTCGTCTCTCTGCGTAATCGTGGCATGAAACGTGAAGTCCCCTTATCCAGGGGGCCGTGCTGGGTGCCGCTCTGCGTCCTCGTCCCCACTTGTTAGACATGTCTATCACCGGTGGTCACTGGTACCCTCCCCTTTCTCCGTCTATCTCTGGTAGCTGCTTGTAGGCTCCCCTCTCTCCGTCTATCATCGGTGGCCGCTGGTAGGCTCCCCTTTCTCTGCCTATCACCGGTGGCCGCTGGTAGGCTCCCCTTTTTCTGTCTTCTTTTATAGCCGTCCGGCGCTGCCAAAATTCTTTGTAGCACTTCCCATCGTTAATGCTCTCCTCTTCCTTGGCCAAGTACATGTCCAGTACCCCACATCTGACACCAGTTTGTTGTGCTGCTGCTTAAACCCGTTGTGGTACCATGCTAATATAGATTTTTGTTACCAATCTATATTAAAATTATAATGCAATCGTTGGAATACTGGTGAAGAATTGATATCCAAGACATCATACTAAGAACATTTATTCTGACCACTTAGAGTATAAAATACAAACATGGCCTCTCAGCTCCATGTTTTCCAGTATTCTGGCTGTCTTAGCCAGTCTCTACCCGGGCCTCACCCCAGTGACCTTCCTGCTTCATTCGTAGGTTCTTGCTATCAACCTCGTGGTTTTCCGTGAAAAGATCACGAGGTGGTCATGTGCGTCAATTTACATAGACAATCTCGCTGTAGTTTGTACTCTTGCTCCATGGACCCGGCCGCACAACAAATGACTCGCTGGGCCTTCCGCCTAGCGTTTACTTTAGATAGACGATGAACAACAAGACCACTGCCCTCTGGCACCAGGCATTACTCGCTGGGCTTTCCGCCTAGCGTTTACTGATATGCTACTTCATGATTCCTACAAACTAACATGCCATTATTAACATAAATTGTAATAATTTTATACACCATTTAATATTCACAAACACAATGATTAAGACAATAAAAGTGGTTGTAATGTTGGGTACAAGTTGATATTTATGTAATTTTCTTGTCTGTTTATCTCCTCTTCTACCATGCCTTCAAATTGGACATTGTATTTCTTAAGACTAAATATTCCAGTTTTCTATAGTTGTTCGGTGCTTAGAATATATTTTAAAGTAAAAATAAAGTGAATGTATAAGCTTCTTTTTTTAATAGATTTGGAAGAATGCTTTGTGGATCAAAATTTTAAAAATAATGGTTTAAAAGNATATTTATGTAATTTTCTTGTCTGTTTATCTCCTCTTCTACCATGCCTTCAAATTGGACATTGTATTTCTTAAGACAAAATATTCCAGTTTTCTATAGTTGTTCGGTGCTTAGAATATATTTTAAAGTAAAAATAAAGTGAGTGTATAAGCTTCTTTTTTTAATAGATTTGGAAGAATGCTTTGTGGATCAAAATTTTAAAAATAATGGTTTAAAAGNGTGTATAAGCTTCTTTTTTTAATAGATTTGGAAGAATGCTTTGTGGATCAAAATTTTAAAAATAATGGTTTAAAAGGAAATATGCTAAAATGCATTAGTAATTTCCATTTTCCTTGTTAATGAAAATGATTGAAAGAAAGAGGAGATGCGGTTTAATTATAATTGGAAATGAGGAGATAGCCAGAAGAAAACATCTCATCCATTTCAATTAAATTTACATCCAAACTTCAAATTCTATTTTTAAAAATTAAGTCTGGCTATTAGTGCAAGTGAGTTGGACTGAATCAAGGCCTCTGTGAGTTGGGCTTAATTTAGGCCCCTCATTTTGATGTTATGTTGCATGAACTTAATGACCAAGGTTTTTTTGTTTCACTTTTCATTGTGAGTTAGTTTTAGTTTTTAACGTGTTTAGAGTCTTATGCAACCAAGTGTGTGAGATACTGCAATTTTGTAGTTTTTGTTAGGTAAGAGAGGAAGTCCCTCATATAAATTCTTATGATAATGCATAAGTAAAAACCCTTTCAAACTTTCACCTGGACCTGGCCTCCAAAGTCTGGAAATTGCTAAGTAATGTTAGGTTGCCTGAGTAAATGGAAGGATGTGGCAAGTGGTGGACAGGCAGGTGGATGTTTTGCATATCACCTTTTGCTTGTTTATTCCTGATAGCATAATTAAATTATATATTTTTGTACTATTCTGGGTGGTGGCAGTAGCCCCCTTTTTGCAGTATTATATTACATGGTAAAATTCACAAATTTTGCCCTTAGACATGAAAGGGGCGCATTTTTTGTCTTGTCATTAATTTGAAGGAAAAACCAGTCCTGTAAAATAAATTTCCCGACTACCAGCTTTAACTAATTATGAGTTTTAATATAGTGCTACCTCATCTTATTTTACATTTCACTTATACATTTATATATTTGTTGCAGCATGGCACGTTCGATTGAAGCAGTACTATCCAGATGCTCTTAGTGCACAGACAGGCAGACATTCAAGAGTTGTAACACCGCAACAACTCTACAAGGAAAAGAAGAATTTAGAGAAAGCTTCTTGTGAAGTATCGAAGAAAGATATCAGAGACTGTAGTGGAAGAAATGAAAAACATAAAGAAAAGGAAAAAAAGAAATGTGGTGAACACTTTGGGGATGAAGAATGTAGACCTAAGAAAGACCGAAAACTTGAGCAATCACGAAAACGTACCGCTGAAAGTGTGTCTAGTGAATTGGGGAGAAAGAGATTAAAATCTGACAAACTTTTTGTTCATGTTGGTTCCATTAAGCCTGAAGACATGAATTTAGATAAGAAAGTAATTGAAAAGGATTTGAAAGAGCCAAAGCATGATGATAGGATGATGAGGCATGTTACAGTGCAAGATGGAAAGACATTAGGGGGTAGTGCAGAGAACAGTTACTCTTGTTGGGTAATGGGCAAAGAAAAGCATATTAGTGCATCTGTTGATGGAACACATGGTAGAAAAGAAATTATTTGTAAAGGACATAGTGAAAGTTTTTTCAAGGTGGGTGATGATCATGAAAAAATTAGGCATTATGTGAATCAAAAATGGGAATCAAAACAAGATGACAAAAAACAAAATGTGCTAAAAAAAATGGACACAATGTTGAGTGCCGATCAAAAAACAAGTCAGTCTACTGATACAAAAAAATCAGAAGCAGGAGTAAATTTTGAAGTTTTCAGTTCGCCACTGAAAACTAGTACCCCAGTAAAAAGCAGTGACAATAAGATTCGATCAAATAAGCAGTTGCATGGAAAGGAAAGTGTTGTTTGCAAACTGAGTTGCATATTACCAGCATCACCATCAAAAACATCTGTATCTGCAAATTGTAGCAGAAGTGTAATAACACCAATAAAAAAGGAAGGTGAAATTGATGCAGGAAGTGACATCCATAATAAATCAGATGTGAGAGACAAGGAAAATGTATCAAAAATTACTTCAGCTTTGAACTTACCAACTCCTGCCAGTTTGTTGGACGAAATTTTAAAAAGTATGAGGAGGGTAAAAAAACCGACAGATGAAAAAAATGATAAGTAAACATATTCACATTTTTACTTGCCTTTAGCACTCATTTGCTTGTGCTAGATGCACTTGCAAGTTATTATGCCTTTATTAAAGACTGTAGTACCTTTAATGGATATTTGAAAGATGAATAAAATGTAACTGTGCACTAATACAATGGTACATTTGTATGTTGGGCATGTTATTGTATTGTACAGATGTAAATATACTGACTGCTCTATGCAGGTTGTAATTAAATGTAATAGTGTACAATGACTTGTGCCTCAGAACTATGTTTTGTAAAGTTTATTTTAAGTGAAATTTTGGAAGTTTGAAAAAGAAATTGCAGGTAAAATTATTTATGGATCTTACCATAGTAAACTTTGTACTGTACCTAAATTGTGCATTTTATGAAATGTGGTGTTATTTTTTTGTGTACATAGTTATTTTTTATTTTATTTTAGATACAATCTTTAGTGCTGTCTGGATGTTTCTGTTGAGAATTTAATACAGGTAACTGTTGCCCTTATGTTAATAATTAAATTTGCTTATGTTTTTGTGCACATGTAAAATTAAGATATGATGTATTGATTACGTTATAGGAAGCCTGTTATACACTTGATATAAGAGACAAATGTGCAAATTATTTTTCTACACATTGCCAAAAAAAAGATGATATGGATAAGTCACATATATTATTGCTGTGAATATTTTAGACACATTCTCATCCTAGGAGTATTTTTAATGTTAGACTGTCTGTTAGGTGTGCAATATTTATAGATTTGATTTTCATTGCAAGTTTTGTGTGTCCAGCTGTGTGGAGTTCTTGTTTTCCCAGTATAATCATAATTACATAAACTTTTGATAACATTTTTGATATTGTAATTTTAAGTTTGTGGTGTCTTTTGGGACTGTTATCAAACACTTGTGTGTGTTTAAAAAAAAAAATTAAGACCATGAAATTATTTGATTGTATTGTAATAATGTTTTGAATAGTATTGCACACTGGCCTGGCTTTTATAAGGAAAAGCACTTATAATTTTTGTATCATACCCTGCCATGTTTAAGTTTTCAATTGGACATTTCTCTTCTGAGGAGAACAGCATCACAATGATGATGCAAGATGCCTTTATGAAAGACAAAACCTCATTAATTGGAAAAACTATAAGACATGGTAGGATATATTTTAAAAAGTGATACACATAATTGTTGGCCTATCAGTTTAGTTTATACTTTAATTTCTATTATTTATTTGGTTTATTTGATAGTGTGTGCTAATTTTTAACAATGGTACTCATAGAAGGTAGTCAGTAAATGTTTTTTTAATTAGTTTTTTCTCTCTTTTATGGTATGACAGTGTTGGCATTATTTTGTGGAAATGTCAATGTTTGTAAAATGTCATTAAATCCTTTATTTAATTTTAAAACTTTGAAAGCAATACTTTATTGTGTATTGTATAAAATTAAAGAAGAAATATTACAATTTTATTCAGCAACTTTTGATATGACATATTCTACTTGTGCCTTCTCTTTAGTGGCATTTTGCACCTCTGTATATAAGATTTTTTCAGGTATTGTCCACATTATTATATAATACTGCTACAAGAATTTTTGTTCATGGTGTAATGGAAAGGTTTCATTTTTTCATTGTAATCTANCATTATTATATAATACTGCTACAAGAATTTTTGTTCATGGTGTAATGGAAAGGTTTCATTTTTTCATTGTAATCTATAGGTTTACAGTGACACATTACTTTTAAGGCACCTTATTTTTACATTTGCTCAGAACTTATAAATTTTTTTAATGGTCTATAAATAATTCTGTGTGCCACAAAAGTGAGCAGTTTTCAAAACAACTGTGATGTCATTAATTTACTTTCAGTGTTTTATGTACATTGGTAACGTGTCCGTTTATTTTCAAATAACTCATAAAAAAACTGATTCATGCAGGAAGACAAAACTTGCTGACACTACCTCAACCCTAAGAAATACCTTGGAACCCTAAAAAAAAAAAATCAGCATCCACAAAAAAAAAACTGATTCATGCGNTTTCAAATAACTCATAAAAAAACTGATTCATGCAGGAAGACAAAACTTGCAGACACTACCTCAACCCTAAATAATACCTTAGAACCCTAAGAAAAAATCAGCATCCACCAATGTTCAGTGATTTATTGCACGTCCAAACATCACCTGATGTCACATATATTGCTTAGTTTAAAAATACTTAAAATAAATGTTATAATTGGTAACATATAGGGTTATTTATAAAGTGAAAATTTTGCTCCTATTACTTTTTTGTGCTGCTTTTTAATGTTATATGTAGTGTGAACATAAGCATATGTACATAGAATTGTTAAATTTTTTTTAGTATTTTAGTACAGTATATATTATCCTGCTCTTGCCAAACCTAGTCAACATGGGCTGNAATTGTTAAATTTTTTTTAGTATTTTAGTACAGTATATATTATCCTGCTCTTGCCAAACCTAGTCAACATGGGCTGTGGTTGCTTAGTTGCTGTGTTAAATGACTTGGATTCCTTCGAAAATCTTTTTTGTCTGATAAGCTTGTCACTTTTAACATAAACTTTTATGTTAAACATTTCAGAATTTTTATACAATCTGTTCTCCACCTCTTTCCACACAATTTACTTTTGTTGAACTTTTCCATTATTGTATTTCTATTATTGGATAACTGTTCCATATCTGAATCACAAAGCAGATAATCCATCAATATATAATCGGGAGTTACCTATACTTGAATGGTTATTCCATCTCTTTCCTAATTGCAATCTTTTTAATAGCATTTACTTAGTTTTAGTACTGTCTAAAACTCTTTCAGACCCACTTAATTTTATATTTTCAAGTTCCGCAAATGACATTTTTTTATTTGTGCTGTAGTTTACCAAACACACAGTAATTGTTTTATTATCACAACAATTAAGCTGTAGACTTAGTTTTTAGCCATAGTAATTTGAACCATTCATAATGTAGGATATTAACCCCTTTTATGTATGAGTCACTCATAGGGAATACCAATGGACATTGGCCCTCATAAGGTATAGTACCTACCAGAAATAACCTTCCTGTTCTTAATGTACTCAGTTGTGTGCACTGGTTGTGAATGGATTGAAAGAAAATAACCTCTTTAAACTTAAAATAAATTATTTTCGTACTCATTGATTTCAGCAGCGGAAGCAAAATCCAAAGTTTTATGGCAACCAGTACAAGCTTCATGGTAGTAAAGTATCGTTCTTAAAATTTTAACAATATAAAATAATTTTTTGTTTTTTAAATTTTTTATTTTATCATATTCCTTAAGTATGCATGTCCAACGTTACTTCAGTTTTCAAAACCATATCTGCAAAAATTATTTAAATAAAGTATAAAATTGATATCTAGTGACACATCACAGTCTTTACAATTTTTTATGTATGCCTTTAAAATTTGACGCAGGACAGTGTCCTGCCTTCCAGACTGTTTGCCTCGCCGCGCGTCCACCGTATCAACNATCCAAAGTTTTATGGCAACCAGTACAAGCTTCATGGTAGTAAAGTATCGTTCTTAAAATTTTAACAATATAAAATTATTTTTTGTTTTTTAAATTTTTTATTTTATCCAACGTTACTTCAGTTTTCAAAACCATATCTGCAAAAATTATTTAAATAAAGTATAAAAGTGATATCTAGTGACACATCACAGTCTTTACAATTTTTTATGTGTGCCTTTAAAATTTGACGCAGGACAGTGTCCTGCCTTCCAGACTGTTTGCCTCGCCGCGCGTCCACCGTATCAACTNCACTTCATGTTTTTCATTTCAAGCACTGCCTTCGGGCGTTTCCGGGTCCCCTTAAACCTTTTTCACCTTATTTCACTTAATTTACCTTAATAACTATCATGCTCAACACCGAGTTTTTATCAATAAAAGGCGTGTGGGTCAGCCTGAATAGGCCCACTTCATTCTAACGTATCAGGCCTGGTTTTCCGGTCCAGAGGGCTTGCTCATCCAACAATTTCACTGAGGGACTGCGCACGTCCAGGCGAACAACCCACCGTACCCTGAGATTATCATCAGCAGCAGCAATCATCAACACCGCCTGCCGACGGTGTCTTGGCGCCTAGTTGGGTATCCAACTCCAAACCTACCTAACAATGTATTTCACCGCCTCTCAAAACTTCTATTAACCTAACACCACCCAGCCAACAGGCATTAAATTGATGACATATTCAGCTTGCTTGACTTGAAGACCCATAAGTGCAGTACACACAACCTCGGCAGTTCTCAATAGAACAAAAATGTAATGTCTGCTAATGAGTGTGCAGTTCCTGTCTTGGCCTAATAGCTAGCCTGCAGTGACTACAAATAAATGTAGTCATCATTATCTGTGCATTCACAAATTTCTGATATAGGTCTATTTCTGCTCTCTGAGAGCAAAATTTATACATACCACCCATGGAAATGCAAATCCAGCTACCAGTATCTTGNTCTGTGCATTCACAAATTTCTGATATAGGTCTATTTCTGCTCTCTGAGAGCAAAATTTATACATACCACCCATGGAAATGCAAATCCAGCTACCAGTATCTTGTTTAAAAAAATTTTCATGTGATCTTTTTCTACCAATTCAGCCAGGTGTAAACAGATGTGTAAGAAATATTTTTTTAACTTTTTTTTTGTCTATGTCACACACAAGCCATGTACTATATTAACCAGAATATAAAACAATATTTTATTCCAATTTTTACTTCAAAAATACTAAGGGTTGTCTTATTTTTGCATATTAAAAATTATATGTCAATATATTTGCTTGAGTAGTAGCAAGTGATGGTCTGTGTTTTTTGACTAGACATATGTTTATTACAGCTCAAGCCACTTAACAAAATCTAACAGACTAAGGGGCTGCAGTGGTGTAGCATTCAGAATGCTCACCTCCCACTGAGGTGAACCGGGTTCAATTCCAATCTCCTGGATTTTCACTTGTGGGAATCATGCCAGACAGTGCAGCTGGTTGACAGGTTTTCTGAGAGATCTCCCATTTACCCTGCCTTTGCATACAGTCACTGCTCCATACACATCTCACTTCACCCTCAACGGGTCTCAAGACCCCAATGTTAAGATCAGTCCAAACCTGTCCACTCCCTTCCATTAATAAACTGTGCTTTATAATTATAAAAATATCAAGATCGACAAAAATAATTTTAACTTCTTTATGTTTTAATGCTTTTTAGGTGTCATATGTACAGTATATAATCTACTCCAAAGAATTTTGCCATGTTAAACCTTTATTTAACAGTCAAGATAAAATCTTGCTAAATTACGTGTCAAAATAATTGTTCGAGAAATATGTATTTTCAGTATACCAAAGTTAAAATGTGATATGGCCATCATATTTTTTAAGTTTTCTTATATTCTGATAAATACTGTCTATATTTTCTATAAGAAAAGTAACCTAAGAAACAAAATATTGTTTTGCTTGGAAAGGAATGCAATGATTTAAATCTCTATATATCAAGAAATAGTAAAAATGATTGTTTAGTAGCTTATCAAACATAAATATACATTGAATTCCGATTAATGTATATGATGTTATGGAAATTCAATTTAAAATTACTAAAAATAGCATGTGTAGAAAACTGAAGTCATTAAATTTATTTTTGATTTTAAATCTGATTATTTCTTCCTTCATTTGTGTATAAGACCAAATTATTATTGTATTTTTTAGGAGATATAAAATATTAAACTTTGTTCCAAATGTTGTTGTAAGGTNGTTTAAAAAAATTTTCATGTGATCTTTTTCTACCAATTCAGCCAGGTGTAAACAGATGTGTAAGAAATATTTTTTTTACTTTTTTTTGTCTATGTCACACACAAGCCATGTTAGCTAAGTATGTACTATATTGACCAGAATATAAAACAATATTTTATTCCAATTTTTACTTCAAAAATACTAAGGGTTGTCTTATTTTTGCATATTAAAAATTATAGGTCAATATATTTGCTTGAGTAGTAGCAAGTGGTGGTCTGTGTTTTTTGACTAGACATATGTTTATTACAGCTCAAGCCACTTAACAAAATCTAACAGACTAAGGGGCTGCAGTGGTGTAGCATTCAGAATGCTCACCTCCCACTGAGGTGAACCGGGTTCAATTCCAATCTCCTGGATTTTCACTTGTGGGAATCATGCCAGACAGTGCAGCTGGTTGACAGGTTTTCTGAGAGATCTCCCATTTACCCTGCCTTTGCATACAGTCACTGCTCCATACACATCTCACTTCACCCTCAACGGGTCTCAAGACCCCAATGTTAAGATCAGTCCAAACCTGTCCACTCCCTTCCATTAATAAACTGTGCTTTATAATTATAAAAATATCAAGATCGACAAAAATAATTTTAACTTCTTTATGTTTTAATGCTTTTTAGGTGTCATATGTACAGTATATAATCTACTCCAAAGAATTTTGCCATGTTAAACCTTTATTTAACAGTCAAGATAAAATCTTGCTAAATTACGTGTCAAAATAATTGTTCGAGAAATATGTATTTTCAGTATACCAAAGTTAAAATGTGATATGGCCATCATATTTTTTAAGTTTTCTAATATTCTGATAAATACTGTCTATATTTTCTATAAGAAAAGTAACCTAAGAAACAAAATATTGTTTTGCTTGGAAAGGAATGCAATGATTTAAATCTCTATATATCAAGAAATAGTAAAAATGATTGTTTAGTAGCTTATCAAACATAAATATACATTGAATTCTGATTAATGTATATGATGTTATGGAGATTCAATTTAAAATTACTAAAAATAACATCTGTAGAAAACTGAAGTCATTAAATTTATTTTTGATTTTAAATCTGATTATTTCTTCCTTCATTTGTTTATAAGACCAAATTATTATTGTATTTTTTAGGAGATATAAAATATTAAACTTTGTTCCAAATGTTGTTGTAAGGTCATTATTAAACTCAACTATAAACACAACAAAAAAGACACAGATATTTTCTATTTATAATACAGAAGTGAATATTAAAATGTACTTCTTGTGCGTGCAAGCTTTTCATATTGTAATGTTTATTAATGAGCTTTTTTTTTTGTAAACTATTTGTTTATAAAAAAATGGACTAAATATCCAGTTCATGTATAAATAGCTGATATCATTGTAAGTAGTAAACTGTATGCCAAAATTACTCCTACATTGTGTGCTGGTCATTGTCGAAGTAAAAAAAACATAATTAAACCCTTCCTGAGAACAAGGTACTCACATCTGACTACCAGGAACTGCAACTTAATTCACACACAATGGTATGGCACACTGTTCATTTATAGCTACTCCAGACAAGCTTGAGAGTCAAGACAACCATAACACTTGTCAGTGGACAATATTTTTTTCTTTTGAGAACTGCTGGGGCTGAATGCATTACACCATGTGCATTAAAGAACAGCCATCTTTACAAATTCACTGATGCATCTGCCGCTATATGCACGAATAATAGATTATGCAGAACTATTTATCATTTTTGCATTACATGCAGAAGCTGTGTGTGCATGGAAACCTTGTAGTAAGAGCATTGTCCTGAACTTGTAAGAGGGACTAATTAGAACAGCAGCAGCCATTCACCTGTTGAATAAAACACTGTGAGACAGTCTGCTGGCAATAAAAAGTGCTTTTAGTCAATTGAAATTACATTTTAAAGGAAAATTTCAAATTTAAAGCTTAAAAAATATATAGCAAAATTTATGAAAATATAGTCTGATCTAGTGCATAATCTTATACACTGTCGCTGAATATTTGTGCATATTATAACTACCTAAGTGTGGCGAGATTTGTGATAAAAATTATTGTCACATCTTGAAGCAGTTAATGTCAAAATTTCATCCCTGTTCAAAGTGGATCTCTTAGTAGTAGGTACTCCAAAACTTGACAAGACATGTTCCATGAGGGCCTCTGCTTCAGTGTGAGCTTCTTGGTTTGGAATTGGGGTTATCTCGGACTGCCTAGCGAAATAACTTTAGCTGCAAGGGTCATCCATTCCCCCCCTCAGTCATTGACACTAGACCTATAACGTCTACATTGCATCCTCTCAAATGTGGCTCCAGCATTATAGGTGCAGAGGCTACCATACTCTTCCTTGCTGTACAAGTATCACACGTTGGACACCAGGTTTCAACTCCTAACTGTGAAGCCAGTAATTTTATTTGTTCAATTTTTTAGAAGGTCTGGTTAATGCCAGTGTGACCACCTGTTGCACTATATGCAGTTTCTATAACATTTTTGGGGCCTTGCATTCTGAAGGACCAATTGTAACTGTGTTTGTTTTCTATTATTTTTCTCCCAACTCTTGGAGGCAAGTTTATCAACTCTGTCCAACAGGCTTTGATTGTTGACACCAAGATTGGATATCTTATCCCATTTGAGTCCATGATTTTCTGTTCACTCCAGTATGAGGTGCAAAGATGGGTTGTTGAGCTGGTCTTTACTGATGCTATATTCACACCACACAGATAACATTACAAGAAGTAAATTTTTCAATTATAGTCTTTTGTGATGACAGTGATTCATCATTCTTTTCCTTCTGTCATTTCAGTTGTGGCAGAATATAATCTGCTCAGTTTAATGTAATATTTTTAAAACTTGGCTTAACTTTGCTCAAGTACTCATGTGTTATTGTTGTAATTGCAGGGTGGCTAGTATAAGTGAAAATAGGGAAAACCTGGAATATTCGAGGAATTTTGTATCACTGTAAATGTAATATAGATCAAGGACTCTAAATGAAGTAATTATACATTTGTTTATAAGGGAGAGTACGTAGTGGATGCAAGCATGTCTTCCGCATGACATCCTGGTTGTGCATTATTGTGGTTTAGTTTCACCTCTGTGGGAAGGTTTAAAAAATCTGTGGGGCAGTCTTGTCATATGGTATGTATAATGATAGTGATTATTATGCATATTTTCTTGGCTTGATTATTGGCACATTTTGCATATGATGTAAGATGTTTGCATAAACAGGTAAATTGTGAAAGTATATTTATATTTAGTCTATATTTTGAGACTAATCTGCACCTACCTTGATAATGCTTTGTTTGAACAAAGATGTTGAATTTTAATTGAAACCAAACACTGTTCTGAGCAGCTTTTTTTTTAATGTGCATTCAAACCATCAATTAATATTTAGCTAAGAAGGCTATATTTACTATTTGTGTTTTTTGAAAATGTAATTGAAATTGTTATAAATTGTAATGTGTTATGTGTTACTATCCTTTTTCCTGTTTAAGAGTTTAATTTTATGGCACATGCTGTTGTTAGTTAATGTATGTGAATTGCTACAAATCAAGTGAGCTGCTGGGAATGTATGAGAAAGTGCTACAAACCAAGTGAGACCTTCATGTCGTTACAGGCAGATAATCAACTTTGTTATGTAAGATTGTTTAAATGATTTTTGCTGGATGTGATGTTATTTTATTACATTATGTCTTTAATCCATATTTCAGGAATGACAATAGAAAGTTAGAAGGCCATCAAATTTTGATCATTGATTGGTTTTGTGTAATCACCAAATTAAAAACTACATTTCATCAAAGTAATCATATATATGTGTTTTTGTGATGCAGAACTTGTTGTATAGGTAGTTAATGGTTAATTAAACAATTTTGAAATAAGCCTTTGCAAGAGAAAAATAGCTGCTTGTGACTGCATGTAAATTAACGTATACAGGATTATTCAGTTAATATGAATAATCCTATATATTTATTGGCTTACTTCCAGTTAAATTGGCAGCAAATTTGGAAAAGTAGTTCCACACTATAATGCATTGTACAAGTGTAATTTTTAAGTTAGACAACTGAAATTGGTTTCTATTATTTTGTACAAATTAGAGTAAGAAATGGCAAGCTAGTACCATATTAAATTGCTAATTATTTCAGTGTCACCTGATATTCACATTGACTTCAGATTTTTTTTTTGATTTCCTTGTTAAATCATAAAATGTTTATCAATGAAAAATGTGATGTTAGGTACAAACTTATTATCCTGCGGATATAAAGCTTACATTGGTACCCAGTGAATCGTTATGTTGTAACCGCCTTGTATCTGTATTATGAATTTTTTTCTGCTCCAAAAAAAGAGCTTGTATTCAATTTACAACCAACTTCAGCTTGCCAAGTTTTTCTGTTTGTCTATCAAGTTTACTTTTCTCATTTATTTAGTATTTTGTTGATATTTGTTACTACTTTAAACCATCTGCAAGACAAAACTTTGTAGGTTTTAATTCATAAAATTTATTGATTTGTTGTTTTTGAGGAAATCTAAAAAAATTTAATTCTTAACATGTAGATAAGGTCAGGGAAAAGTAAGAAAATACCTGGGGAAGTCAGGGAAATGTCAGATAATTTTTTTTGTTAGGGTATTAGTAGTCACCTTGAATTGCCATTAGTCAATTTTTTGTTAAAGCATTAGGTTTAATTTGCTTTGAGTACATAATGAACAACTTGTCCTGAAACAATTATTTAATTAAACTCTCTTAATCCGTCTTTATTTCATTGCACTCTCAGCAGCTGTAAGTTGAGAAGTAACTATACATTCATGAACAGGATTGATGGTACAACGTTATATTCAAAGATACAATCTTGACAGTGGCTTAAATGATCTTACTAGTTATGTAAAAAAAAATTGTCAAGGAATCATGCACTTTTATTTTTAATGATGTCTGAGAAACAGTGTTTAACCATTCATATCAGTTATTTCTTGCTGCTTACGTCTGTGCCATAGTTGGTTACATGTTGTTTATGGTGTTGAGATTCTTAGTTTGAGTTCTAAATAAGTCATGAAGGTGGTACCAGTTTTAAAAATAATTATAAGGTTATGTTAGTAGGCATGTTGAATATGAATTTAATTTAGTCAACAAACATTTGCTGCAGGTTCATCACAAAAGGTAAGTTGAAAAAATTATATTTAACTGTCTTAAATCATTCCTAATAACAGAATTTGCCTTTGAAGGAGGAGCTGAACTACTAATTTATAGCAAATTTCACAGAATGTATTTAAGATCTTAAACCACAATATATGCTATCACTGCCATCAAATTATTGTGTGGTTAACAATTGGGGGCTGCCACTGTTCTTATTCACTAAATTTTATGATCTGGAATTATAATTTTTTTTATGTTCTTCGCCTATTAATCAGCATGCCAATATCAGTTTAATGGATAGCCAAGTGTTATTACCCAAAATCCCAACATTGTAAAGAAATTACACATACATTTTTTAAAACAACTATTTCAGTAATTATCTATTATATGGGCAAAGTACATACACAGGATATTATGTAGGTGCTTAATTGCAAGATCCAAAACAGTACACATGAATGGAGACTGCAAAATGAAGTACTCATGGGAGGTAGGTCTATGTCACAATTGGTTTCATTGAATAATGCTCATACTAAGATAAACGAGACATGCATATTTTATACAGTGTACAATGGGGGTTGAGGTATGACCAGGCAGTTTCTGTGAATAAAACTAATTATAGTCATATTGTGGAAGTTTGTAATAAATTAAACCAACAGTGACTAATGCCTACCACTTATGTACTCCATTTTGTAGTCTGTTTGTTTTGAGGAAAAATGTTTGTACATATATTTGATGTGGAGAAAAATAACACACAATCCAATAATCCAGTTCATGTAACCAATGTATTCCATTATAAAAAAAGATTAAAAATACATTGTGTATCACTAACTTACAGAAGTAGTTATACACCACTTAAGCAAGAGATTTTGTGACTAATTAATTTAAATACCTACATTGGAAAGTATATGGGATTAAACAAAAAATTAACGGACAATTATTAATTAATAAAACCTCAAAAAATTTTGTTTGTGAATTTATTCTTCCTCATTATTTAAATTAGTGTTGCCAGATCATGATTAAAAAAAAATTTCATCCCTAGCTTTTTATGATTTTGATACTTGAAGTCAATATATACTCATTTAGAAACAGGGTTGCCTTAGTAAAACAGGCCAACCATACTCAAGAAATGTGTGCATTAAGTTTTAAAGGGTGCAGCAGCTTGTCTTTGTGGTTGGGCAACACTTCTGCCACTCACAAATGTGTACGTGAAAGGCAATTTATTGAAAGGATTGGGAATGGTACATATCAGTTACCTGACAACCATTTGTAGAATTATTTTCAATGCTGCTTTATTACTTGTGATAGTTTAAAATGGTACAATTACTTTGTTATAATATTTATTATAAATAAACTTTATTCAGACCAATGGAAATGAGTATTATATGTAATGTGAAAGTTTCATTTTAGTAACCATTTTAAATTTCAATAAACACTTTGATTTGTTCAACTACATTAACATCCTAGCAATAAACTGCAACATGCACAGATTTGTGAGTGGCAAAGGTTTTGCCTACCCATACAGGCATGCCTTTGCACCCTTTGAAAATTGGTGCACTCATTTCTTGAGTACAGTTAGCCTGAGTATGTTTCGCTAAGACGGCCCTATTTATTAATGTGTACTTATTGATTTAAACCATCAATACTGGAGATAATCTTAGAGTTAAAATGTTCTTATTGTAATCTGACAAACCCCAGTTTAACTTATCAATGGAAATGGTTTTATATGCCATGATGTTTAAAATTTTTTGTCAACTAAAAATCACCCACTAATTTGTTGTTCAATCTCACACGGTTTGTGTTACATTTTAATAAATACATTACAAAACCTTCTGCTTTAGGAACACATATCTCCCCTGGTAATCATTTTAAGCTATAGATTATGTTATGTTTTCTGTCTAATTTTACAACAGGAATCACCACACAAAGTTTGCAACATATATTCAGGGACACGTTTGTGCTTAATATTATTACTGAACTTGTGATTTTCTACTAATTGTTAAGCAGACCGACTGTCATTGTACAAGTATACATCTTGTAACTCAACTTATACATCATATTTCTAAGATAAATGTCTCTTGATATCCTGTGTGAGAACCACATATTCAGCTTCAATACTGGACAACGGCACAGACTCTAGGTTATTGTTTGAATACTTGTGTATTGTCAGTGACCCCCTGCAATGTGGTATTAGTATTAAACTTAACAGTGTGCATGTTGCTCACCTGTAAGGTATTTTAGTACTTCATTTTCACATTTTGGAGTGGATTCTAGCAAAATATTTGGGGGTTCTTGAGTTCTAGAATAATTCCATACAGACTCATCGGGAAGGAGGGGGGGGGGGCANAGGGGGGGGGGGCAGACAACTGCCCCTCCATAGAATTCCATGGGGTGACAAGAGATAGGTTTTGCCCCATCATAAAATCTGAATAAGCCAATAGGGAATAAACTATCAAGGCACAGTTAACAAGTTCAAAAGGCATGATTTAATCTTATACAGCATCTTCTTTGAAAAACATGTAACTCGTAAATTTAAATTATTCTTTCTACATATCCGAGCCACTGTGATACTTGATGTTGTTAATTTCTTGAGTCGTACCAAATTTTCACTTCCATTTCGCCATGTTGGTGCAATGGCAATGAGCATGGTTTATTCAAAAATGCATTGACCTGGAAAAATTCATTCCATTGATAATTGTGGGAAAAATTCTGTCATCATGGTATTTTTAGGCTGTTGCCCCAAACTTTGAAAATAATGCTTCTAATACACACAAAGATTTTAAAAAATCTTACATTGTAACAATTATAAATGAACCACGCATGCTTGTTTACCAGACGATATCATCATGCTACTATTGTTTTGTGTAAATCTATACTGTCAACAGAACTATACATTTCAATGTGTTATAAATTAAAAATTAATAGTAGTGGTTCTTCACTGATATTAAAATACCGTAAAATTTTTAATGAATAAGAAGTAGAATGTTCAGCTGTTCACGCACACGCACAGACACAGATATATATGTGGATGAACAGTTGAGCACTTATGTAATAGCACCCATTCTACTTCTTATTCATTAAAAAATGTACTGTATTTGAATATCAGTGATAAACTACTATTATTAATTTTTAATTTATAACACATTGAAATGTATATAGTTCTGTTGACAGTATAAATTTACACAAAATAATAGTGGCATAATGATATCGCCTGGTAAACAAGCATGTGTGGTTCATTTATAATTGTTACAACGTAAGATTTTTTTTATCTTTATGTGTGTTAGAAGCATTATTTTCAAGGTTTGGAGAAACACAAAATTAAAAGGCTCTTCACATGAAAATGACACTTACTCGTTTGGTGATAGTGCAACGCCATGGGGAAAGTGTGGAGGGATAATGTTGAAACATAAATAGATTGAATATTGATCACTATAATGTATTCACGGTAACTTCAAGATTTTCTGAAGCCCTGCTAAAGATCTACTTTCAGGGAGCCGATTATGTATCATTCCGCAGTATGTATACAAAACATTGCCATGTGACACCTGTCAAATGTTTTGTAAACAAACAGTGCCATGTGGGAACTGTCAAATATTTTGTTAACAGTGTCCATGTGGGAACTACCAAAATTTATTTTTGAAGAGAAACAATGCCATGGAAATCTTAACTGTCATATACTTTAATAAAATTCTCCAAATGTCTAAAAAATGCTAATCAATTTAGCAAAATATTGTAATACATACAAAAAGGTAGATTGAAGTATATATCGGAACTGTTAATTATATAATTTAATTAAAGTTTACTTATTATATTAAGATTTATTTACATAATTGGTATAAGGAAAAAGTTAAATTTTACATAATAAACTTTTGGAAGTAGCACTCAGGTTAAAGATTTCACTGTGATAAATGGGTACCATTTATTCTATTTTATCGCATATAAGTCGCACATTTTATTTAAAAAATTTTATTGAAAACTCGGGGGCGACTTATAAGTGAGAAAAATTCCTCCAGCCCCGCACTAACGTTTCATTTACTACGAATTCACGGCCCGCGGCTCGATTTCCAAACTCTTCAGCGAACAAAATCACTTTCATTTTGAAACCTGCGGTGTAGGTACATCGCTTTTCCGTCAAGAAACTGTCTCACTTCACTGCCACAACATCAAAACACTACGTGCGACGCAAAGACGATATAAGAGAAATACGTGTAAGCCAACGCTAATGTGCTGCTATCTCTTACGTTCCACAAAAAGCTTTCGAAAATAATCGATTATCAGTTTTTGACCAAAAATCGATTCCTTTTCATTATTTTAAAATAT
>NQII01000056.1:1588911-1672778 GCA_002778355.1 Clitarchus hookeri | reverse complement strand
AGTTTTATAACCACAATTCAGAGTCTCCAATATCCAATATGGCGTGGTTATACTTCTGAAAAAAAAACGTGCCCAAACTGACAAGATGGAGTGTATGAGTCTCCTGGACAGACACTGAAATTTATTTAATTTTAATTAATAACAGTGAAATCTTTACCCATGAGTGGTATGTGAAAATGTAAATTTATAGTTTAGCAATATTAACTTTACAATTACGGCATTAAATTTATACATATTAATATTTAACCTACGAACTATTTCTTTTCAGCTATAACCAACATGTCCCTTCAAAATCCGTTGTTAATTCGTACGGACTTTTAACAAATTAGTATAATTTATTGAAAAAATATACTTAAAACTTAAAACAACCAATTTATATAGTGCTTCAGTGCTAAAAGCAAGACAAAACCTTTTTCCATATACAATTTTTTTATAACCAATTGAACATGTAACTCCTAGGGTGATTTTTCAAAGGTTCTTTTCAAAAGTATCTAAGATACCGTGAATGGATTATAGTTATTATTGTTGTCTCCAGGCGTCTTGAAGGCTGGATCCCTAGTCTCAGCTTTCCCTTCCCCTCCTCCACAGACTGACATTCCACCCTCTAAGAAGTTTTACTCTTGACTAGTGTACTATCAGTTCTGCAAACACTAAGCTGAGAGCTGCAACTGTAAATACACAAAATCACAACATGAGTACATCTTCATAAATAAAACTAGTATATTTTGGCATGATTATAATAATTATTTTGTTAGTATGATGATTGTTTATAAACTTGGGGTAATTTACTATAGACACATTTTGTTCCAGATGCAGAGATTGTGTCTTTTTCAAGATAGTTTTGCAAATCACTCATTGCAGTTTTAGTTCCGTCTGTTTCACCATCACTAACTGTTTTCAACTTTTCCACAGCTTCCACCTTAACTAAGTCCACTTTGATCAAACTATGGCTCCAAACTACCAGTATGAGTTTCTTTCTTTGTAATAATACAGGAAAATGATTAATTTATTCTGACTTATTGGTAAATTCATTAAATTTTTTCTTGAAGGTGTTCATTCAGAATAAACTAACTTTTTAGCATTAGTTGGCAGCTTCAGTAATCCCTGAAGTTGTTAGCTTGGTTCCCTGAAATGACGTGTTAAGTAGTTCTAGTTTCAGAAGTACATCGCTGGTTATTATAAGACCAAGAAATTTTGATGTTGTTTTCAGATACTTTTCGCAAATCAGTATATATATTTTTTGGCATTTCAGCAGTTCTAAAATTCTATGAATTTCTTAACAGAGCTTGTGATTTATCTGTTTTACTCTATAAAGCCATCTTGTAGGATTTAATTGCTTTATTTTTGTTATGTTCCCGACTGCCCTATAATATTGTAGCTCTAAGTTTTTTTTCTATTGAAAACTGCAATTGCAAGACTCCCAATTCATAAGTCCAACCACAAATTATTTTTAACTGTGGCAGAGGTACTGCAAGCATCTATCTCTTTCTTTATCACTAGATTAGCACAGTGAGCACTGCAGTGAACAAAAAGTGCTTGTGTCTGATATTTTGACACTATTGTTTGAGCACCATTTGCCTTTCCACTCATGCTGGGATCTCCAGCATAAACTTCACCTTCACCTCTTAAGGTTTCTGCTTCACCTCTTTTGCAAAAATTTTTCATTTTTGTGTCATAATTTCAGATTCAGGTTTATTACTGACAATGTACAAATGTAGAAAATTTACATTTTATGAAGAGTTTAATATTTTTGTGCGTAATTTTGATTGTTTTTTATCTGCTAGTTGTAAAATGTCAGGAACATATTCATATTTTGTTAATAAGTGTCTGCCCTTTTCAAGCAGGAAATAACACATGGAAAATTAGATACAAAAGTATTTAAACAACTAGTAAATTGTAAATTTTCCATAATCAAACATTTCCAATAATACCTCTGAAACTGAAATTATCATATGAAAATGATGAATTTCTGCATAATAGGTGAAACTGAGCCTTAAATCTAAGACTGGTAAAAGAAGCCTGATCATGTGTCATTTTCCCAATGATGTGAGACCAATGAAGTTTTTATGAGGATAAAAGTATTTGTAAAACGATCTGATATACTCAACACTACTCCCTTTATGTATTTAGTACTATCTCAAATAATGTTAAATACAATAGGATATTGCAAAAGTAATTAACTTTATATTTCATCAAGAAATGGAGTTGACAGTTTCTTTCATGCGTTTTATCAGGGTTGATGTCAGTTATGAATTACGTTTCTTCAGTTGTGCTAACGGTGTGTTAAGTGACAACAAAATGCATACAAATAGAATGAATGACATGTTTTCATTCCATCCACTCTGTTTTTAGAAAAGGGTCCAGAATAAACAGGCAAAATACTTTCCAGGTAAAAAATGTATACATTACTTGCTGGAACAGCCCAACCACACTGCACACTTGAGGTTATTACATTAGCTTTTTACTATGTAACCACATTGTTTGAATGCAAGTTGTTTTAAAACAGAATAGCCCTTGCCTACTATCACTTTTGTAAGATNTTATTTGTTTGGGGGGGGGGGGTGTGAAATTCTTCCTTCGGGCACACCCGTGCTGAATCACACATTGACAACCTTACTATGTTTTACCTTGAATAGTTTCTGTAATCTTTACAGCAAATTAATGGGTCAGCTCTACCTTCAAAGGCCATCGTTAATTAATTATGACCATAGGTCCTTAATATGTCTTTAGTTTAATATTTAGTGATGAATGTACAGGCAAAATGCATTGAATTCATATTCATTTTGTATAAGCTGCTCCCATGGTTAGCTGAAAAGCACAAAATTGATTAAGAGCACTAAATTAACCATTAAATTAGATTTAATTTCTGGCTTACCAAATTTGAGAATTTATGTTAAAGTATTCATGTCAACTCCAAGATTACAGCATTTTTATTATTCTCAAAGAAGTAACTTTGCCAGCATGGTTAAACTGGGAATTCCAAATGCAAACTTTCATTGTACAGAAACATTGTTAAATTTATGTATAATCTATAGTCAGATTTGTAAATTGAATGATATTGTGTTTTTAGTGTTATTAAAATGTTTTTAAGACATCTAACTTGTAATTTGACTTTTTTTTTTGCAATGTTTTATTGTTTAATGTTTTTTTATGATATTAGCTTTTGCATGTTTAATTTTTCTCCCTGTTAGATCTTATTTATATTTAATTAATTATAATGTTTGTCCTACTGTTTTATACTTCAAGAAGCCTTAACCATAAAACAATAATAGCTGTTGTATACGTTCAGTCATCCATTTATCAATGAATCGGCCATTGCCATTTTTAACCTGTGGCTCAGTAAGTAACATAAAATGTTGCCCTCTCTCTCTTCATTATTCCTTTACTTCCTCAAACATACTCCAGTGGGTTGGTTAAATGAAACAGGTCTCCAACCAGTAGGTCAGCCTATCCTACTGTGTTCTACTCTCCCAACTTGAGCAACATGGTGTGGTTGGGTACGGTGTAAGCCCCAGTCAAAACCAGGTTTTCTGCAAATGAGAGACAGGCCTAATAGTCCGGTCAAATTAGGTAATTTTTAACAAAATTGCAGAAAAAATTTGAAGAAATCTGAATTTTGGTACAGTTGTTAAGAAAAGTGTGTACTTTAACATACCAAAATTCCTGGAGTTACAATGTAAGCTACTGCCGCCATCTTGAAAAAATGGCGGCCAAAGTGAATTATTTAAAAATATTTCCCGATCTGTTTGTTTAAGAGCTAAATTGTTCAAACCAAAAATAAACCTTCATTAAATTCCCTACAAAAATGATCTCTTTGGTTTTTCTCAAGGACGCATAGTTTTCGTGCTATGCCCCTCTAAATATTCACTCTTTTTCCCCATCATCATCATATGATTGTTATCAACATAAATAAAGTGATGTGTCATGTAACCAAGATTTTAGAAGTTGAATATTTCTAATTCTGTAGTTACTTAGGTGCTTTCCTTACATTTATATGAAGTGTTATAATATAAAATTCCCTGTAATGCCTTTATTTTCCCATTATACCTTAATGCAGTCATTTACGATGGTTTTGTGGTTTCAAATTCACCAGTTTAATAGTTTTATTCTACATGAACCTCTTGCATAGTTACTTATGAAAATTATTCCTTGTATTATTTACGTCAGACTAAACTTTAAAGCAACTGAGAACAAGTAGTCCGCCTACCTCTCGTATTGTTGCTACTGCTGGCCTCTTAGTAATGGCAAATTAAACTAGAAAAGGAGAGGCTACGTTATATATTTTCCAGATGGCAGCAGTGAATTCAGAAGCGTAAGTTAGTAACTGGTTATTACTGTTGTGTAAACAATGTCCTGTGTTGCTCTGATTTATGTCTGAGAATAGTACAGTTGTGTCGTGATTTCAATCTGAGAGTAGTACAGGTTTACACATTATTCACCATTTTTATTTGTAGTTTTTAAATAGTACACTGTTATAGTTGAATAATGAAAGGAAGCTACTGTCAAGAAGTTCATTTTAGGGTAGTTGTGGGTATTAACTAAAAATTGAAGGGTATAGTTTGTTTGTCTTATTATTTTAATAATGCGAGTGTCATCCAGCATAAAACGCAAGTGAAAATTCATCTCGTATTTTTTTGTAAAGCAGGCTAAGTAAAACAATAACCAAAATTTAGAAGTTCCTTAAGAAAAATAAATAAAATTCTCAAACATAGAATTAATTTTTATATATATATATATTTATTTATTTATATGTTTTTAAATATATTTATATTGTCTTAAATCTTAACCACACCCTGATCAACACTCAAATCATTTAGTACGACTGAATGGTGTGAAGCCACCCTAGGAGCAGAAGACTAAGGGACAGCAGGAGTCGCAGACCAGTCCACTTCTTGGGGTAACATTTGGAGGGGCACACACTCACAAAAAGAGGACATTGCCAAGGGTCACCAGCAACAGCTGAGATGGTGAAGTAAGAGCTCGCAGCAGCTAGCCGTTGTTCCATGTTTCAGTGAATAGCACATTGGAGGAGTGTTTTGAGTGTAATTTTAATAAAATTGCCAATTGTTAAGAGTGAAATATTGTGGTGTGTGACAATTTGGTGCCTTAAATGTAAAGTGCAGTAAATTAGAAAGTGCGCTACTCCAGCCCATGGTGCAGTATGTCTACAGGCCACAATTAAGCTTGTGGAATAAAAAATAAGTGCAACTATAATATGTGAACACAAAGGTGCAGTAAATGGATTAGCTGTCCACAGCCAGAATGAAAGGGCGGGGGAAAAGAGTGATCCCGAGAAAACCCGCCGACCAGCGGCATCGTCCAATAGATTCCCACATGCAAAAATCCGGGAGTTACGTAGCCGGGGATTGAACCCTGTTTACCTTCGTGGGAGGCAAGCAGGCTAACCGCTCGGCCACCGGAGCCCCTTTTCACAGGAGAATTTCATATTTTGTTTCATAATGTATCTTGGCTTACTATAGTCTTTAACACACTGGAATTTCTTTTTTTCCTTCCCCAGGCATCTTGTTAATACTCCTATGGGTCACAAGGACCTGGACTATAATTTTACGCTTATGGATGTGTGTTCCTGTTCTATGCTCATTCCAAGCTCATTAAATATGTACCTATGTCATATTCCAGATTACATCTAAGTAACTTGGATAGTTTTTGCTAGGCTGGTTGGTTTTCACCCCGTGTGGTGGTGGGTAAGAATACGACCACATCCGACCCATACTTGTTGTGAAAGGTGACTAATTGGGATGTGTTCTGGATCTGAAATTTGTTCGGACCTTAATTTCATTGTTTTTTCTTATAGTCTTCTTCTCTTTTGTCACCGTTCTCTTTCCATCTAATCAGGTCCCATCACATTTTCTGTTTGTCAAGCATCATCTCAGGTTAGTGTGGTCTACTTTTTCCTAATGATTGTCTATTCATACCATTAAATGCTGCCCCCAAATTGTGTGACCGTATGTGGTGCCTATGTTGGTAACAGTCTAGCAAACTCTTCTCACTTGCCCAACAGGCAGCTCTAGGTACACAGCTCATATTCATGCACATGTACACCCATATAGCACCAATTGGTACCATCCTTGTGAGAAGGGTTTCCATGGCAGATTTGCCCATGCACCTGGTCGTGCCAGTATGAGGTGTTGCCACTATATGGAAGAGGCCGGCATAATCAACCACAAGTCCCCTGAAATGGTACCAAAGAGTGTTCTCTATAGTGGGGAACCTGAGATGTTTCCCAGGTAGGGGAATAATGCCAGCCTCTCTCAGGATGTATGCTTTTGCCCCTTGNTAGTGGGGAACCTGAGATGTTTCCCAGGTAGGGGAATAATGCCAGCCTCTCTCAGGATGTATGCTTTTGCCCCTTGTTTGCCCTAGTGTACATTTCAGTGTCTTACTGGGGCAGTAATTTGTAGTGAATAGCGGTGACTGGTAGCTGTTCCTACGTACTGCTTAGGTTTGAGAGAATATAGTTCCCCTCCTAACGGCACAGCCTGTGGGGTGTTTGAATTGCTGGTTTCTTTTCCTCTCGTCCCCCCCCTCTTACTCTCAAATGGCAAGCTGTGGCTGGCAAGTGCCAGCATGAGGGGCACCAACCATGGCTTCCAAAATCACTTCTAAGGGTGNCAAATGGCAAGCTGTGGCTGGCAAGTGCCAGCATGAGGGGCACCAACCATGGCTTCCAAAATCACTTCTAAGGGTGGCTCCCTTAACAACCAAGTTAAATGACGGCATGATGAGTTGTCAAGTGAGTTTGACTATGGACACGAAATTACTCTTGTCTAGTTCTGTTACCAATGCCATGTTTTCTTGTTGTTTGTAGATTGGAAGGACACACATTTCAGGTGGTCCCCTTTTGAGTTTAAGAAAGTGATAGATTGCAAGCTGTTGATTCAGACGTCAAATGCTGCCCAGTTATGTGGGCTGCTGGCAGTGGCGGTCTTCAATTGGCCAACTGTGAAGTTCCCTGTTTAGGTGATTCTGAGAGTTGCAAAAATGTGTGATTGTGTAAAAAACCCCAACTGCTACTCTCTTCATGACTTTTGGTATCCGTGACCTCCCTGCCACCCTGAAAGCTGGCTATTTGAATGTTCATGTAAAGCAGTTTGTTCCTGTACCCCTTTGGTGTTACAACTGTCAACAGTTAGGTCACATAGCAAATTGTAAGAATGCTGCAGCTCATCCAAAGTGTGCTGAGGTTCCACATCCTTACACACCTCAGTGCAGCGATCCCTTGAGGTGTGTAAATTGTAAGCAGAGCCACCCTGTCTGGTCAAAGGAGTGCCCTGTTTACCAGGTGAAGTAAACTGTACAAAGGATTCTAGTCACTGAGAAAGTTTCCTTTAGTGTAGCTCAGAAAAGATTCCATGCTGTGGCTAATGGTGTTCATGCCAATCCTTGCCTTCTTGTAAAGGATGCGTGTATTCAGACTGTCAACGTGGCTACACAGACGGGAATGTGTGTGTACCCAAGCCACAGCCACACCCACCCAAACAGTGACAGTCTGTATACAATGTGACTTGTACATGAAACACATACTTAAATCATCTGTTTCAAGTACACCCACAAAGGAAAACTCTTTTCTGAAAATTAATGAACAGAAAATCTCACCAACTCAGTCTATTTCTGTCGTGGAACCCAACAAACAGGATGGTGTCATTCAGTCTGAGATGGCGGTCGACATGATGCAGATGATGTTGGCAAATCCTCAGGCAGATTCAAATCAGTACTAAACAGGTGGAGAGGGAAAGTCAAACTGTAAAGGCTGCACACTTCCGAATGATCTGTAATGTCCCTCCTATAGTGGAATTGCAGAGGATACTTCGGTAATGTTGAACTGAAACAATTGACTACCCCTTGCCCCTAGTCATCTGTCTTCAGGAAACACTTTTGTGTCATGGATAAGCCTACCTTTAGAGGGCACACCACTTACCACAAGGACAATTTTTTGGTGGACAGAGCATCTGATTGTGTGTCTATTGTGGTGAGGAACTAGTCTTTCACAAAGCTTTCCCCCTTAACACTTTTTTGCAAGCAATAGCTGTCAGGGTGTTCCTTGGAATTTTGGTCGCTGTCGGTAGCATACACCTCAAGGAGCTGATGGCCCAACTTCCTTCTCCATTTGTTCTTGTTGGTGATGGGAGTGCTCCCATATAGATAGCATGGATCTAGTTGTGGCTTAATGGTAGCAACATCGCTCTATTGAACACTGGTTCTCCCATGCACTTCACCTCGCATATTTGCACATTTTCTTGTATGGATCTTTCTTTCTACAGTCCTGTTATTGTCACCCAGTTCGGTTGGTCTGTGCGCTCTGACCTCTGTGGTAGCGACCACTACCCTATACTGTTAACTAAAACAGACACAGAACTTATTGGCCGCTCAAGGTCATTCAATATGATGCGCTCCTCCCACTAGCTGGTTCCAGTATCCTATCACGGCTGTGTGCTGTTGCCTAGTTTGCAGTGTTACAGTGGCTGTAGCGAGTCAAGCAAAATGTTTTTTGGATGTGCTNCGGCTGTGTGCTGTTGCCTAGTTTGCAGTGTTACAGTGGCTGTAGCGAGTCAAGCAAAATGTTTTTTGGATGTGCTGAAAAATTTTTTAATATTTAATTAAAATTCAATTACTCTTTGCAAGAGGCTAATTTTGGTGAATAAGTAGGTGAAAATCCCATGTCTGTAGTTTTTATCCGTTCGTATTTTACGTTATTAAGAAGTGTGCATGACAACTGGCATAAACTCAAGACTGTTTTTCAGAAAAAAAGATATTATTCATTCTTCCCCTGATGGGAAATAATTTTTTGTAGGTATATCTAAATGTGCGTACCTTGCTTTGAAAGCAGGTGATAACAAATTCGGACTACTTAGCCGACACAAGATAATGTGTAGCACAGCTGCCTCATTCCACCCAGTGTTGGTGTCTGCTCTGTTCTGTAGCTCCAGTTTCGCGACTGGCTTTAAATGTTCCTCATTTTCCATTTGTTTCCATGTAAATTATTGGTTAAAAATTTTGTNAGTATAGCTAAATTATTAACCAAAGAATTTCATGAAAGTACAATTTTTTAACAAAATTAACAGTTTGACAGCAAGGGTGTGCGAGGTCAATGAACATAGCTCGTTGGATATGCGAGGAAAGAGATAGTAGCATTGCATCTACGTCTAAGACACTATTTGTGTCGCCTAAAAAGAAAAAAAAAAAATTGTCAGTGAACTAATTGCAGATTTTGATGACTTTAACGAAGAATATCTTTCGGAGAACCATGTTAGAATTTTAAGATGAGGGGGGAAATTCTGACAACAAAACAAATTTCAGCAGCTATGCATGAAAAAATAGGTTATATGGTTTCAAAAAGTTTCATAGTAAAATTGCAGAAAATTTTTTTGGTTTCTTTTTTTTTTTAAGAAATCTAATCACAGGAGGAAGTTTGAAATGGAAAGGAATTAAATTAAAACTACCTGGACCGGAGAGAGGAGCTTGTGCAGCAATTACAAGCTACAACAACAAATTTGAATTATTTTTTTCTATGCTATGCACAGCTAGAAGTATATGACAATTATTACTTTTACGTTAAATATATATTCCTAATCTGTAAATTTAAGTGCCAGAACATTTTTACNAAGTATATGACAATTATTACTTTTACGTTAAATATATATTCCTAATCTGTAAATTTAAGTGCCAGAACATTTTTACTACACACACACAAAAGTTTAGCAGTTCGTCTGCTGAAACAGTTTTCTAATAAATATAAACTCTGAACTATATCACATATATGATTTATCAATTTCTCTTTGTACTACATTCAAACATTTCTTTATATATAATTATAATTTATATTAATACAATTAATATTTCATGACACATGTATTGTGATGCAATGGATGCATGATAGATGTAGCAACAGGGCTTGATAATGCTCACCAATAGGCTGATACTGAGCAACCAAGAAGATATATGCCAAGTATAGGGTATTGTGTGGTGTTCTACCTGTGCCACTTTGATGAGTGATTAAAAAAGCATACTGGGATTGCTACAGAGCCTCCCTCTACTTCCTGCAAGTGGTACTTCATGATGCAAATGAGGCAGTGGAGCACTTTTACTCTACTCTTGTGTTTCCTCGTTAGGCTGTCATTCCAAAATGCTCACCTCGGCATTGCTGTCTTGTCATGTGGTGGAACAATCTGTACAAAGATTCAATTTGCACCTGGTGGCATGCATTCATCACTTCACAAATCTCGCAGTTAAGAGCTGCCTAAATCTCACTCACTCACTCACTCCACAAACCACCCAACACAGGTTAATCTGGAGCACATTTGCATCTGCCGGGTACAAGCATGATGGGACATTGAAGGTAGCCGATGGAACTCCTGGAAGGATTTCATTTCCAAACTCACTATCAATGCTACTAGTAAAGTTGTGTGGGAAAATGTTAGGAAGTTGTGCAGACAGTCTCTCAGTGCACAGATTCCTTTCCTTCAAAACAGATTCAGCTGACCGTCACTGCCTTGGCAGGTGGGTGAACAGCTGTGTGGTGTTCCTATTTCCCAAGGTTTCTTTATTCGGTTCTGTGTTACCTGTTTCACGTGTCTTTAAATTTCGTGGCCTGGTATTTGATAAGAAACTGTCTTGGCAGAGTCATATTCAGTATCTGAAATCTCGCTGCGTCAGTTACCTCAGCCTTTTGAAAATGTTAAACTGTCGGGATTGGGACGCCAACAGACACACACTCCTTCACCTATACAGGTACTTGTACGTAGCAAGCTAGANCCTTCACCTATACAGGTACTTGTCCGTAGCAAGCTAGACTATGGCTGTGCTGATTATTCTTTGGTGAGGTCTTCAGTTCTCAAACCATTGAGTGTTCACCACACTGGACTTAGTATTGCGACTGGGGCATTCAGTACAAGCGCTTTTGTCTGTCTTTGTACTGAGGCTAATCAATCCCCTCTGTATTACTGGCATGAACATCTCATTTTGTGCTACAGTGTACAGGTGCGTGCAGACCCTTCCACATACACCAAAGTGCCTTTCTGTCTCCACCACATGATCATTCATGCATAGCAAAGCATCAAGCTACTCAGCCTGTGTGTATCCGTTTTGCATGTACTTGGGTGAAATATGATTTACCACAAGACATGTTGCCACCTCCACACCATGGTTGGTGCATCAGGCTGTTGTATGGCCACTCCATACGCAGGTGTTTTGTGCCCTCCGATTCACTGAGTGGCCTGTTAGTCGTCCATTCTGGCACGTTGCCCCACATAGTTCTTCCTCTTATTAGAGATGGAATAATTGGCAGCAAGCATGGTGCTTGCTCCCACCTACCAACAAGCTTCGTAACATCTGCAATTTGTGTGGTTACCGGTGTCTCCTTGGCTCATGTTCCTATAGAAAATGTGATGCCTACAAATCTTCACATCTGGCACACATACATCACCCACAACCACTTGCTGCATGGAGTGCATCCACCAAACTGTGATGCCTGTGGCACTCCTTTGACTGTGCAATACTTTTTTTTGGATTGTACTAGGTATCACCAAGACTGCTGCACTTTTTTTACTTTTCTTGATGTGNTACTTTTTTTTGGATTGTACTAGGTATCACCAAGACTGCTGCACTTTTTTTACTTTTCTTGATGTGCTACTGCAAACGTTGTGAACTGGGAGTACATCTGTGAGCGGCATACTGTCCTTTTTACATGCAGTGAGCTTCTTTAATGTGTTGTAACTTCTAANACTGGGAGTACATCTGTGAGCGGCATACTGTCCTTTTTACATGCAGTGAGCTTCTTTAATGTGTTGTAACTTCTAATTTTTTTTTGTTGTGCATTTGCACACTAAATCTTAATGTGTTTTGTGCTTTTGTTTTTGTCCCCTGACCTTGTATCCTATAGAGATTATGTTCATGTTTTAGCTTTTTTCTTGTTTTGTTTTTTTCCTTCTAGTCCTTTGTTTCCTTTTAACTTTTCTTTTAGATGCTCATGGCCTCGCTGCCAACGTGCCCCACAACCACCATGTACTTTCTTGGCTGCTTTCCAGCTTGAGGGAATGGTATGGTTTGAAGCCTACACTAGACTATCAGCTAAGATAGCACAAATGCAACCCCTACCTACCTGCTCTCTGCTCAACATTTACATCAGGCCCCATTTGAGGGGTGACATTGCACGGCCTGCTAAGCCATAAGATCCTCATCTTGGCCAGGTAAATGCTAGATGGCATCCTCAAACATTTAACACCTATATCACCTCTTACCCTCCAACTGCAGTATGGGATGGTACTGCCTCCTGACGGCCAGTATCGTGCCCTGCATGGCAACAGTATATTTATATAATGGTTTTGTGCCTTTCGAACAGTGTTAAAATTAGTAGGGTGACACAAAATTATGAGTCCATTATAAAATAATTTTTCATTTGTTACAGTGCACTATTCAGGTTACAAACATTACATAAAAATCTATAAATAATACAGAAAGAATACAGCATAGAAAAATAGTTAATTACTGTTATAAGCAAAGGACTGAGATTAAAATATGTGGACCTTGATCTTTTAACACATTGATATGTAATTTCATTGTGTTTAATGATCATTGTGATGAGATTTGTTGGCCTAACATTACATTTAGGAGGTTTGAAACTTTGGTTCACAAGTACACATTTATGCAGTCAAATTCTGTGTATTTTGAACTTGGAATTTTTTTTAAAATCCTACAACGTTCATCTGTGTGTTTAAAGGATATAATTTGTGTTCCACAGTGCACTGTAATTTTTCTTGTATTATGTCATGATTTAGTTTGTAGGCTTATTGTCAAGGGGAAATGCAGAGTAGGGTTACAAAGGAATAGAATGGTGAAATTAATAACGGAGAGGAGGGGAACATGGGAGAAAAAGAGCTCTTGGAGGCTAGTTTTTCAGGCTTATCTAACGAGCACCTGAAACTCCAGTAGTTTACTGACCTAACCCAATGAACTTACAGTAGAGCTACTCACATTCAGAGAGGTTATACTAAAACATAATGCATACTACCTACGTTTAAAAAGGGGTATGAAGAAATCGCTAATTCGAGTTGCAGGCAATTTTGTTTAAACCTAAATAACTATTTTTGTATGTTTCCCCAACAGTCGGGCTTCATGAAAAAAAAAAGCTGCTGTCTCAGTCATATTTAAATATTCATCAAAACTTATTTGGTTGTTGTTGCATCAGCAACAACAACAAAATAAATAAAAATAATTACGAGTACGTATTACACTTCTTTTCCACAGGAAATGACAAGTTTTAAATGACCAATTCAGTACAAAACTTGTTGCTGTAAAGGAATTTTTAATAGCCAAATAAAAATTTTGTAAGTTTAGTTAGGGACATAACAGTAAAATTTTATAATAAAAAAAAAATAATGAATTAATTTTTTTTTGAATTANTTATGAATTCATTTTTTTTTTAATTAGTTAATTTGCAACATTTTTGGTTTCTTTAAAACTCTGCAACATATTTCACTACAGCTTTCCCAGTGATCCCAAATCCTTATGATTAGGTTAAACCCTAACTATTGCTACATAATTTTTATTACTGTAAAATCATACCAGCCTCCACCAGCTGCTGGCTACCTGCTACCATCTTCTGTTGCAGCATCGTACTGACTACCACACTCNCCAAATCCTTATGATTAGGTTAAACCCTAACTATTGCTACATAATTTTTATTACTGTAAAATCATACCAGCCTCCACCAGCTGCTGGCTACCTGCTACCATCTTCTGTTGCAGCATCGTACTGACTACCACACTCTCTAGTTACATACTACTACTCGAAATTAGCAACAAAAATGCTAAAACTCTTCCAAAACTAAGTAGCTAAAGAAAAAACCNAGTTACATACTACTACTCGAAATTAGCAACAAAAATGCTAAAACTCTTCCAAAACTAAGTAGCTAAAGAAAAAACCCGAAAAGAATTAATTTCTTGCCAAATTAGCATTTTGGTGATATCCTGCTGACAATAATATGGGGACTCCACAAACAAAACATTACAAATCAGCAACAATTATCCCCAAACCATTGCGAGGTGACTTTGAGGTAAAGTTCTAAGAATTCCTTTTTAGCAGAAATATTGTGAACAAAAGAAATAGTTTAATGCATTTTTTCCCTTAAAGAAAGACAATATGTTGGTCTTCAAATAAGAGCCACTGCATTTTATTTCTTCACAAGAATAAAATTGGTTTTTCTAGTGTTTTCATAAAAAAAAGGTCTCCCCCCCCCTAATTAAAAAATTATTTATGGTAACAAATTTTTGTCCCTTCTATTATTTTATGAATGATTTGAACTGAACCACTAATGGCCAGTTGCACCATTAAGGTTCATCTCTCGATCCGAGATCATGTCCTAACTTGATCTAAGATCAACACAGAAAACTATTGCACCATTCAAGTTCAAAGCATGACTGTAGATTGAGATGAACTTCATTTTGATCCGCTGGATATGGTTGTTCAAAATCTTGTTTCAATATCAGAGAAATGTCTAAAAGCACTGTTAAATATATTTATTTACTAGAGAAAAACTCAGTAATATTTAAATAATTTAAATATGGATTTTCATTTTTTACTTTTCTAAAATATAATTTGCAACATATTAAAAATGTTTAAATTCCAATTCATTTATTTAATTAAAGATGTATTAATGTTTTGGAAAGAGAGAACAAAATTCATGCTTCTCCCTCCCAGCAAACACAACGGAAAAATTGAAAAGCCATTCAGTATATCCGCGCGAGCAAAGTCAAAAAGTGAATCTCACATCTGAATTTTTTTGCTTTCCGAAAGAGCAACCGTCGCTGACAAATGTAGTTTGAAAATACGCCAACAGATAGCACTAAACGTTTTTAGAATTTAAAACAACATTATACACACTTGACTATTATTCAGTAAAATTTGNGATCTAAGATCAACACAGAAAACTATTGCACCATTCAAGTTCAAAGCATGACTGTAGATTGAGATGAACTTCATTTTGATCCGCTGGATATGGTTGTTCAAAATCTTGTTTCAATATCAGAGAAATGTCTAAAAGCACTGTTAAATATATATATTTACTAGAGATAAACTCAGTAATATATAAATAATTTAAATATGGATTTTCATTTTTTACTTTTCTAAAATATAATTTGCAACATATTAAAAATGTTTAAATTCCAATTCATTTATTTAATTAAAGATGTATTAATGTTTTGGAAAGAGAGAACAAAATTCATGCTTCTCCCTCCCAGCAAACACAACGGAAAAATTGAAAAGCCATTCAGTATATCCGCGCGAGCAAAGTCAAAAAGTGAATCTCACGTCTGAATTTTTTTGCTTGCGAAAGAGCAACCGTCGCTGACAAATGTAGTTTGAAAATACACCAACAGATAGCACTAAACGTTTTTAGAATTTAAAACAACATTATACACACTTGACTATTATTCAGTAAAATTTGNACCAACAGATAGCACTAAACGTTTTTAGAATTTAAAACAACATTATACACACTTGACTATTATTCAGTAAAATTTGTACAGCTATTTTACTTAAAACATATAAAACAACATTGCACCATCTAGTTTTATGTACACCGCCATCTTAAATGGTAGTAAAAATAATGAAATAATTGTTTGCAAAGTGTTTCCAATCAAACAAAACACCTGAAACAGAAATTTAAATGCATTCAACCAGATTATATAGTAAAAAAAATCCTAATCTCAAGAGATAATGTCCACAAAAACTCATTAATTGTCTCTGAGCTTCAAAATAAACAGTTGCATCATGATGTCACGAAAAAAGAGCCAATCACAGAGAGAGTTTCATCTCAATCCTAGTTCCGAACTGAGATAGGAACTACGCCGTTCGCGTTGGTGCAACACTCGTACATTGGAACTCCAATCCAACTGAAGATCATGGTTCAGGACTGTTAATGGTGCAACTAGGCAATAGTGACTTGCGGAGCTGGCCAACTAGATAAGTAATGATGCCTGAAAGATCTTGGTACTCCATTCTACGTTCATACAGCCAGCAAGATAACCAAACTGGATCTCCAGGACTGCATACACTACGACCAGCCACCGCATTGCAAGCCATTCTTCTTTCACTCCGCATGGTAATGCTGACAATAAAAACCCCTTGTTTTACATTTGGGATGCAATTNTGCAAGCCATTCTTCTTTCACTCCGCATGGTAATGCTGACAATAAAAACCCCTTGTTTTACATTTGGGATGCAATTCAATTACAGGATAAAAAAGATATCCAACATACTATTTATAACTTTTAATGTTTTCTTTGTAAATCTATAATGAGGGGGCCATGGTGTCTGAGTGGTTAGCCTGCTTGCCTTCCACCAAGGTGAACTAGGTTCAATCCCCGGCCAGGTCACTCCTGGATTTTCGCAAGTGGAAATCATGCCATACAATGCCACTGGTCGGCGGGTTTTCTCGGGGATCTCTAGTTGCTCTCGCTCTTGCATTCTGGTGCTGCTCTTTTCTCACCTCATTTTACCTTCATCGGCTCTCAAGACCTCGTTGTTAAGAGTTGCCCAAATCTTTCAACCCAACTCTATAATGACCTCCAAACATTTGTATCATTCTCTTATGTTATACCTGGCAGGTGAAGTAAGGCACCCAATTTTGTCAGTATCAAAATGGCCTACTTGACAACTCCTACCCAACACTTCCCACAGACAACCTAACGGCAATAACAAAGAAAATTTTATCTACTTTTTAAGTCCTAGACAGCACCTACTTCTTGGGGTTGGTGTCCAGACTAGTACAGGAACAGTTCCAACCTGCAGGAAGTGTGTGCGTCTCCTTTTTTCTCTTTTTTCTCTCGCACGTGCGTGCATTTACACACCCACACCCCTTGCCAATGCCACACTCCCTTCCAAAAATGTGGTTAAGTTCCATGCGCTCTACAGCACAGCAATGAGGTAGTCTATGTGCTGACACAGCAAACCTCCATGATGTAGACATCCCCACATCCATCCATCCAAGTTGAGTGCAGACATCTTATGACCGAAACTCTTGTCTGACAACTTCGACTCCACATTCCATCCTCTTTCTGGCCAGCTTTGCCCTCCCAGGCAGAGGAAGACAGTCCAGAGGGGAACATCCAATTGAAGTCCAGCAACACAGGGAGAGTACACAAGACCAATAGGTAAGTAACACTCCACCCAGAAACAAGGTCAGGGACTCCCTCTCCAAACTCCAACTTTTCCATGACGACATGGGATGAACAGTCAAAAGCTTCTAGTCCATACTAGTAGGTTGTGTGGTTTAGTAGGCAGCATTATCTCTTCAGGCAAACTGAGAACTCTCTTAACACTACATATTTGCAAACTGTTCGTGCCATCCACAGTTCGACAGATTAGCACACCACCATCTTCTTTCACTGCAGAACAGTTTATCACCATCTTCATGCTTGTGGTGGATAAATTTGACTGGCTCACTCCTAAATAAACCCAGGTCTTGGACTGATATCCACCCCCCACTTTATTACCAAAAATTAACATACACCAAAATAATAATCAAAATGTACTAGACTTACTAAGTTTACACCTAAACTATCCCATAATCTAAAGGCACTCAAAATTTTCCTTCAGATATGTTCTGCTTTAGTTACTCTTTAGTAACCACTCATGTTTGTCATGGTTTTTCTATCACATACAAAATTCCTTCTCTTGAAAAATCGACGAGGTCAACATTAGCCTTAAGCTCTTCCCTTCCCTATACCGTTTATTTTATTTTTTTTACCTAACCAGTATCACAGTACCCTATTAACCCATTCTATTCTTACATAACCAAAATTATAGTACTGAGCCTCCTGCAGCACTCGACTACTCAAACTTATTTCTCACAAGATGATGTGACCAGAACTAGATACTTAAAAATAAAATATCAGGAATAATTTTTTTCAAAAACAAAACACTGAGCACTAAGATTACTAATTTCATGTACAAATGTTTCTCCTTTTTAACAAATACGCCAAAAAAATATCCAAATCTTATATCTTAAAACAGTATTTCTTTAGGAGACTATCCATAATTAATTCTGTCCATCAAGCGACAACCATATGTTATTTTACTTCCATCTGCAGCTCTCCTAGTAGTCTTAATGTTCCCTTTTGTACAGATCTGTTTGACAATGGACTCTGCAGAAAAGCCACTAGTTTCAGCTGAAGTAGTTGTGACATTTTCAGTATAACATCCCCCCCCCCCNAAATCCCCATTATAAGATACAGTACGAACACAACAGTTTACAACATTATTATGACTACGGTTCCAATTTCCCATCTTAAAACTGATTCACGTGTGGTTGCGTGAACTCAAAATATTGTTTCTAACCTTAATAAAATTGATATTTGGGTATTAGTATCAAAAGGACAAGTATTACTAAGCCTAAGGTAGTATTCTGTAAATTTCTAATCCAAAAGTTTTTATATATCAATTGTGTATCCAACAAAATTGTAGAATTTCTGTTTCCATAGATACCAAAGATGTATTTAAACGTGGAATGCCAGAAGGCTAATTGTCTTCCAAACAATCCTGTAATACAGTTTTTGTAGAAGTAGGATGAGCAGGTAAATATAGTTACTTCAATTTTGAACAAGCTGCTGGAATTACATGAATAATTTCAAATTAAGTTTTTTCATTAAAATTACAAGGATAAGTTTTGCTTATCCTTAACTTTTCATTCAAAAACAATCTACCGTTGCAAGGTATTGCTTCTGTATTTACTTCATTTTGTAAAAGCCTAGATTAATTTTTACTCAAAAAGTACAAAACCGCTCCAATTTACCTATTGCATTTGGCAAAATGTAACGCTCTGATCCTATCTGAGTTATGAGAAATTGAATGACCACAATCCCCGTAGTTGTTCCGCTGTTGCACTTTTTATACTGCCTTTGGACATAAGATCCCTGTTACTGGACCACCAGAAATTCTTGGAACAAAACAAAGGTGATCTTGAAATGGCCTATAATTTGTTATGCCGTGCCTCTAATGGTCATAACTTTCTCTCCATTATTAACTGGTAAAAATGTAGATTCATGATGCAAGACATAAATTTAATGCTTCCATTTAAATGGTCTGCAATAAAATGATACAACTTCCAGTCAACATCTTCCTGAATGATACGTACATATTTTCACTTCAACAAAAAAATTTTCCTCAAAGATTTGACACGTACAAATTTTTGAATGGCAGTTCGCTTATACGGCTGGAATTGCTAACGGGTAACCATATTTATCAATTAATTGTGTTAAAAGCTCCAATTTTTATAAAAAATATTTTTCGGAGTAAAACTGCAGGGAGTTCATGGGGTCAACGTTGATCTAAAATTTCTGCCCTAAAAAGTGTGTGTGTTTGCTTTCCCGTAAGGGCAGCTGTTATAAATTGTGTTTGATGGATCTGTGATAATTCCTATATTACACCTGAATGTCTATCCTCTTTTAAGTTTCTCTGAAAGTGTGCACAAACATGGAAATTATGTTAAATTTTGACTGTACTTTACCAAAAAAGACTAGCAATTACAGTATTCACTACAGCAACTTGATTAGAAAGGTTACCAAAGAAGCATGATTTATCAAAACGTGTTGATTTATTTCTTCCATATGATTAAACAACTACTTTTCATTTTGGAATAAGGTTTCGACCTGATTCGCAGTCACAGTCTTGCATGCCAAGTTGCTATTTCACCGGGAAATGTGGACCCCCTCTACTCGACTGTACCCTTGTATCTCTAGTAAATATTCACCAGCAACTTTATTCAAAGCATCTAATAAACTTTCAGTGAGCAACATAAATATTTTCTTCTCTTTATAAAGGCATCAAAATTCCTTACTTCCCTGTGCAGTACAACCATATTAATTTGTGTTGTCATGATCGCTGACAAGGTAGCTGCCGAGTGATGGCTACTGGAGTGGTCTACAGTGCTCATTTTCAGCCCATGAAAAAGGTGACTATCTATGTCCTCAAATTAATTACATTTTCNCTGGAGTGGTCTACAGTGCTCATTTTCAGCCCATGAAAAAGGTGACTATCTATGTCCTCAAATTAATTACATTTTCAATCAGTGTTGAGCCACACTGATTGAAAATGTAATTAATTTGAGGACATAGATAGCCATCACTCGGCAGCTGTCTGGGTCACTGCTTCTGTCATCGGTGTCATCAGTAACAGCAGCCATGTCACAGCAAAGCCAAACACCATCATCAGGACCTTGGATCTCTCTGGCTAGAAGAATCAGACAACCCCAGATTGCAGATAGTTGTTGTATAACAATAGATATTAAACATAGATACTAGTACACTCAGTGCAGTTTTTTTTTTCAATTTATTGAAAATCACCAACATTTTTATAATTTTTACACTAGAAATCACTCTCTTTTGTACAAAGTAGCCAAAATTAAAAAGAGAACCATTTCACGTTACCTTAGCACAGTCCAAAAGGGGGATGGAATTATCCATACTTTGTAAATAATAAAAGAGCAGCTCTGTTTCTCTTAAAATGTAAAAAAAAATATGATAAAAAAATTCAGTTTTTAATTAAAAATTAAGGGGGATGTACAAAGAATAGATTAGTTGAATGAACAATTAAATATTTTATAAAGTATATATACTAATCACTCCCTCATCCAAAACTCCTGAAACAATATATATAAAAAAAATATGGGGTAGGCGACAAATGAAAAATCTGAGGTAAAAAAATTGGTATGAGAAAAATTTGCACAATGTAAATGTGATAGCGAATGGAAATGAAAAAACACAGAATATTTAAGTAAGATTTTCTGCTGAAATTATCTCAATATCCCTATGTATAGCTTCACCCTTGTATCTCATGTGCAATCCAATTGTGTGTTTAAATTAGTAAGATAATATATAATTGTATCTTTTCAGTAAAATAACTTTAATAATATTATGAAGCTCAGCATATATTTGGTAATGGCATAAACCACATGAGAAATTGATGGTTGTTACCAAATATTCACCAGGTGTCAAATTGTTCAACTTTAAAAAGTTTTTATTTTATTGATATTGTTGAGCTNGGTTGTTACCAAATATTCACCAGGTGTCAAATTGTTCAACTTTAAAAAGTTTTTATTTTATTGATATTGTTGAGCTTCATCAATATTTAACTGAATTACATTTAATAAACAACAAACTTTAATAAAAAAAAGTAATTTTTATTAAGACATTTAAAACAGTCTAATTACTAATATAAAAATGTTATGTACCTATAGTAATTCTCTCCTTCAAATAGTTGTAAGTTAGATTATGCTGACTTATCATTANTCCATCAATATTTAACTGAATTACATTTAATAAACAACAAACTTTAATAAAAAAAAGTAATTTTTACTAAGACATTTAAAACAGTCTAATTACTTATATAAAAATGTTATGTACCTATAGTAATTCTCTCCTTCAAATAGTTGTAAGTTAGATTATGCTGACTTATCATTACATTGTGTATGGTTTCAAAAAGTTTTATTAAAATCAACACTTATTTTTATATTAGATCTGTCTTTCACAATAATAGTTTTTCTATATGAACAATGTAAAGTGATCTAGAAAAGAAAGAATAATATTCATTAGAATTCAATGCTAATTTGTAATAAAGTTCATTATTTTAGTAAATTCTATCTTTTTTTTTTTTTAAATCATAAGTCAGATACATTTTATGACAAAACTCTTGGACGAAGTAAAGTCTATAAATTCCAATTATCTTTTGGAAAAATTTTGTTCCTTCCATTCTTAACATATATATTTCCTACATCACAGTGACCACATATAGAAAAATGAACATACTGATTAGCATTATCTATCCTGTTAATTTGAAAACCAACTATTACATAGCCATGGCTAACTGTAAATTATTAAACTGATCTTTTATATCAAAATTAAATGTGTTTGGACCCCGAGATACAAAAATTGCCAATAATTAAACTGATTGGTAATTTTAGATATTTGTGTTCATCATTTCTTTTATTGCATTAGCTGTGCATTCTACAATAGGCCACATCCGAATGATAATTTAACCTTTCTCTGAATAATCTCTCTCAACTGATCCTTCAGCTTTTTTAATTTGATATTCATATCAGTTATTATCAGAAGAATGATTTATAAATTGTCACTTTATAACCACCTTATCAATATATTTCATTATATCTTAGAAAACTGATCAGATATGTCAATTGATAAAAAAATTTATTTGATATATCGCTTTGAACAGATTTTACCGTATTACCAACACCACTCATTTATAAATAAAATTGTTCATCTGGGGATCTTGATAAAGCTTTCATCATTGTTAAAGTTTATCCAACGTTATTAATAGATTCAATTATTTTCCCATGTTTTTATATCTCTCTACTCTAGAAAACTGAAAATAGAAAAAGTTAGAACAAACATCAATATTAGCTTATTTGGGATGATTACCAACAGTGTCTTTTATTGTTAATGTAAGTTGTTTATAAATATAAGTGTCATTAGGACAAGAAAATCCATCACAATTTCCATTCTACTATGATAAATATTTAAATTCCTGCTAGTCTGATATGTTGGAGGAAAGGTTTCTCTCTCAAAATTCTCAATATTTATGTAGCTTATTTATATAGAACATTTTTTTGAATATAATATAAATGGAAAGAATGAAAGATCAAACAAAACAAATATCTAGAGTAAATTCACGAAAAGAAAATTATCGTAATTATAATAAATCCCAAAACTGATCATTAAAGAAATTAAAAGAAGGATTTTCCTTTAATCAATGAGTTACAAAATATTTGTAGTAAAGTAGAGGATGTAGCTCAAGAAAATAAAAATTTGATAACATTAGTAGGGAGGAATGTGACATGTTGATTTTCCCTCCATTTTTTTTATAAAGTGTCTAGTTCATACTTCACTCCCATATCATAGGAGCATGAGCAGCACTTTCAGCTAAAATGGCTGTCTAATAACTGAGGAAGTATAAGTGTGGCAATAACAATTGGATTTTTTAGTGGTACAGCATAGTCTCGAAACTGCTTTAACATTGTAATGGGTTTATTCAAAGTCTTAATTCATTTATATGTTGAAACTGTGTTAAATTTAGTATAATTTAATTGTATTACTGTACACTTGAATGGAACATGTATCTTGATATCTGCTTTGTTGAACAAAATGGCAAGGAATGGAGGAATGGGACACTGTCCCACTCCTCCCTATCATAAATTATATTTTATACCAATGCGTTCTGAACTAACTATGCCAATATTTTTCTTAGTTTTAGAATATGCCACAACTGGAAGAGAGAGCATTCTGAGAAGGCAAGAATATCAAACAGTAACATTCTTGAAGCAGTAAAAATGGTGAGTGATGAGGAGAAAAATGTAAGAGGGGTGGCAAAAGCTATGGACATATCAAAGTCTGCACTGGCAAGCCATATTAAAAGATACACTGAAGCTACTGGCAAGGAATTAACTAAATTTCAGCCAAATCTAACATGTGGCATGATCTTCTCATGTGAGAAAGAGGTTATGTTGAGAGACTACTTGTTAACAATACGTAAGATGTATTATGGACTTACAACAGTTCAGGTAAGAGTGTTGGCTTATCAATATGCTGTTTCTGTTAATAAGAAATGCCCCAAATCATGGGCTGGAAATAAAGCAGCTGGTTATGACTGGTTCAGGTGGTTCATAGCATGGAATCGTTAATTGTCACTACGGCACCAGAAGCAACCAGCTTGGGCAGTGTAACAAGTTTCAACAAAACCAATGTAGATGCATTTATGAGTAATTTCATAATTGTTTTGGAAAAATACAAATAAACTCCAGACTGCATATACAACTGTGACGAAACAGGAGTCACTACAGCTAACATTCCTCATGTTATTGCTGCATGGTGAAAGAAATAGGTTGGCCAGGTGACATCTACAGAACGTGGAGAAACTGCAACAGTACTTGTTATAGTGAATGGCATTGGTTACCATGTGTGTTTTTTTATCCTAGGGTGAAGTACAAGGATTTTTTTCTCTGAATTGAAGGCCACCTGGGAGCCTGGCACTGCCAAGCAGGAACGGGTGAATGTCTGCTGATTTATTTGTGTTGTGCCTAGAACACATTATAAAGCACACAAAGTGTTCCAATGGCAGCCCTATCCTCATTTTAGACAACCTTGAAAGCCATGCCAGCATTGATGTAATAAACAAGGCTAAAGACAATGCTGTTATCATGCTGACATTTCCTCTGCACTGTATTCACAGATTACAGCCTCTCAATGTACCATTCAAATATCAATGCAATAGTTTGTATAATGACTGACTGCTTAATCACCCTGGTAAAACCATCACTATTTACTTTATCTGTGAACTTGTAGGACAAGCATATCACTTGGCGGTAACACCGAACAACATAACATCAGGATTTCAAAGAATGCAGGCATATATCCTTTCAACAGTAAGCCCTTCACAGAAGAAGAGTATTTTATGTCATCTGTAACTAATTGTCCCATGCAAGTTGAAACTAATGTCTCTAACAAGAAATCCATAAAATCAGATGCTGTTCCTCTTCACATTTCTTCAAGAGCACCTTCAACATCGGAAGGAAGCAATGTCCCTGTCAAGCTATCGAGTACACCAGACGAAGTTTCTTCATCAGAGCTCTTCTAGAGCACCTCCGAATCCTGCAGAAACCCATGTTCTTGGTAATCAAAGTATTGCACAAAATCTTCAGATAGCAGACTACAAACGTATGCAACAAATTCTTACAAAAACTTGTTTAACTCCTGAAGATATACTGTCATACCCCAAAGCTGAACCTCTTAAATCAGGCAAATGAAGGCAAAATTACAAGTAGCACTCCAGAAAAAATTGAAGCTAAAAAGATTGCAGTCAAACAAAAAAAGGAAAATAAGCACCAAAACAAGCAAGGGGAGGCCTATTCAAAGTTTAGAAAGAAGAAAAAGAAAATGTATACAGATTCTGAAACTTCTGAAAATATCGCAATGGAACTTGAAGAAAGTGGTGACTGCATGTCTTTTATAAGTTCCAATTCTGGTGATACGGAGATGGAATAAATTGACTAGGGTTTAGAAGACATTGAAATCAAACTGGGTGATTTTGTATTAGTTCAATTTTCTACCAAGAAGTCTGTAGGTATTTATTTTCCATATACCCATATGGTATTGTATTTATTTTATAACACAGTACTTTTATTATTATAGGGATGTAATGCAATTTTATTTACTTTGACTGTACATATTTTGTGTTTTTCATTCCTTATTAAATTTGATTTCTTTATTCCATTTTACCATTAATAAACAATTTTTATAATCTTCAAAAGTATTTCTTTTATTGATTCCATATTTCTTTACACTCTTTGATCTTTTACCTTCCTTATCACCTAACTTATGCGCATATATTTTTTATATCAATTTTACAGATGCTTTTGTTATTTTATCATAACATTTATTCTTTCATATTACCTAGTACCTTCTAGTTTATCTTGGGTATCTAATAGATATTGTCCATAGGACAGGCACTGGTGGCAAAATGGTTCTAGCAAAGATTTCAAATCTTCATAAAAGTCCTCTGTTTTGGAAACTGTACTGTAACTGGGTACAGTAACAAACAAAAACAAAATTATTCATCAATTTGTATAAATCTTTTCTGAAGTCTATTAGATAAGCACTGTTTTAAAATGTGATATTGTAATATGTACTTACTTTTATCACATAATGTTAACAATTTCGACTGATTTTCCCCTGGTGTATCATTGTGTAGTTTGTGCAATTGTTGTGGATATTCCAAATCAACTTACATATCCATGGTCTGAATCATCCTTCATATTTGGTGTATATTTCTGCCAAAAATCTAAGTTAAATTTAGGATAGTTTAGCCTTTTAAAACCTTCATAGTGTAGATATTGAGATATTGCCCATCCATATAAATTATTGCATCTAGATATAATATAATATTAAATAAATAAATTTGATTTATTTTTGCCTTAGTCTTCTAAATATTTATTATTTCCTTTAACATATTGTTTTGTATATTGTGAAATTCGTCCTCTAATACTCTTTTCCTCCATGAATACCATATCATAGTAATGTAATAACTCTACGGGTTGTTTGGTCATTTTGAACATTGTATCCCAGGATAGTCCCTGGGCAGTAAAATACCAGGCTGTGTCTAAACCGTAGGCTTTCATACATGTGTTTCTAAAACTTTTAAATACATCTTCCTATAGTAATACATTTGTCTTTAAATATGGGTGGAAATATTTTCCCTGATTTTTTAATATTTAATTGGTTCCATAAAATTTGGCATATGTATAGTCTTCATCACCAAAATCGCTTTCATTAAATGTACTATAAGTGAGTGAGTTGAGTGAAAAGATTTGGGTGACTCTTAACAGCAAGGTCATGAGAGTTAATGAGGGTGATTGAGGTGAGCATGGAGCAATGCTGAAATGAAAGGGTGAGGGAAACGGGAGATCCCCGAGAAAACCCGCCGACCAGCGGCATCATCCAGCATGATTCCTACATGCAAAAATCCGGGAGTGACCTGGCCGGGGATTAAACCCGGTTTGCCTTAATGGGAGGCGAGAAGGCTAACCGCTCGGCCACCGCGGCCCCAATTTATTATAAAATACACTTTTTGGTGGCAGTTAATTTTCTTCCAATTTATTCCAACTATCCATATAATAGCCTAATAAGGATAAACACCTTTTCTAATAAAAATTTACTACATCCTCTGGAAAATACTTTTGAATATTCTTCATTTGGTCCTTAGTGAAATTAGATGCTAATTTGTATAAACTACTGGCCATAATTTTTAATGTATCAACAAACTTAATTTTTAGCTTATTTGTCTGTTTCCCAAAAAATTATATACCTCTTCTCATTATTTGTGATTAAATATATATTTTTATAATTATCTCCTAACTCTTTAATAAATAAGTGTGCATCATACCCAGCTAAGTTATGAAAGTAAATTGGAACAAAATAAGGTAATTTTAGTTGTAGGTTACAATTATTACATTGATACTGAATTAATGAATTTCCCAGTTCGGTGGTCTTCGTAATGTACTTTAATGTTTCTTTCTGTATATTCACCCTTGTTATAAAGTTCATGGATGCTACACTTAAATATGAAAACATTTGTATATTACTACTGACCACGTGCATCAACCTTGTATATACCGGAAGTACTGAATAACTACATCAAAATAAACACTCAAAGTCTGTCAATTACACTGTTACCAACTCTGACACTCTCCCTTTATTAATACACCTGTTTCCTAAACACACACATCTCTCCCTTATTCCCATCACGTTGAATTCTCATTCCAAGTCAGCGAGTTGCTTCACCAAGATCACTGGACTTTAATCAGCACATTATTTCATTTTTGCACCTAGTTTTCTCACTCATCATCACTGGAAAATATCACAAAGTCATCAACATGCACAACAACAATTACAATGCCTTTCTCACTGACCTTGCTGTAAACACATGGGTCATGCTCACACCTCTTGTAGCCAATTTCTACAAGGGCAACATGCAACTTCTTGTTCCACGACTGTTTTAGCCTGTAAATAGCCTTCTTAAGCAGACATACCTTCAGTTCAGGATCCTCGACAGCAAAACCCTCAGGTTCCATATTACGTATATATACAAATAAATACATCCTAACTAATATTATAAATGTGAAAGTGTGTTTCTTTATTTGTCCTTTCATGTCACAACAGATCAATGTGATTTTTGTACAGAGATAGATGGAGGGCTGGGAAGTACATAGGCTACTTTTTATCCCAAAAAAAAATTCTCATTCCTCAGGAAAAAAATAAAGTGTAAGTAGCGCTCGGGGTACAATGCTGCATCAATGTAAGTTGTTAGTGGGGGACGACGTCGCAACGGATCGACGTGATTTTTTGTGCAGTTATAGTTGGGGGGTCGGGAAGTGACATAAGCTACTTTTTATCCCGAAAAAAATATCTCATTCCCTCGGGAAAATTTTTTTTAGAAAAAATAGCGCTTAGGGTACAATGCTGTGTCAATGTAAGTTGTTAGTGTGGGACGAAAGCACAATGTCACACAAAAATGCGGTAGAGGCACTAAACCGAACTCTACAGAATATACCAAACAATACAGACATTATGGGAGGAATGGTTGTATTACTGGCTGGTGACCGGTGATTCAGAGGGGCACACCTGCAGATGAAATCAAACCCTGTCAAGTCGTCAAGAAATTCAGCTTGACGACAAATATGAGAGTGTACCTAGCACTACCAAAAGATTTGAAACTGGAGTGGCAATCTGCAATGCAGGAAGAATATAATTCGTTGCTTGAAAATAAGGCATGGATTTTGGTCAATCAAAGTCAACAAAACTGCAGTGAAGAACAAATGGGTTTTCAAAGTTGGGTGAGCAGCAGATGGTAACCATTAGTTACTAAAAGGCCCGACTTGTTGCGAAAGGATTAACACAATAGTATGGTGTATATTACAAGAAACCATTTTCACCTGTTGTAAGGAATTCTACCATCAGGATACTACTATCACTGGCTGCAGAAATGGACCGGGACATAGATCACCTTGACGTCACAACAGATTTATATGTATATACCTGCGGCTTCACTCGTGTGGTTATAGTAACACACTTACAGGGAGAAATAACTGTATTTATTAGTAGACAGACACTGATCATAAACACAGAACAGAGCCCTAACGATGTAATTTTTTGGTGCTAGAATCGCTCTTTTACATAGCCACTGGTCATCATTTATATTTCTTTGTAGATCTGGGTAAACGGTAGCAATCAGTTCCGTATCACTGTGCAGCAAATAACTAAAATCCCCCGTTAGTGACACACAGCCCTCAGCATCTGTTTCTAACCACCCATCTCCAATTTTGGCTCACTGATGTCACAGATTGTGTGTTACATCACCTTGTCGGGAAACGTGTGTGTGTGTGTGTATATATATATATATATATATATCTCTATCTCTCTCTCTCTCTCTCTCTCTCTCTCTCTCTCTCTCTCGACTTCTTCTAGAAGCGCAGTGGCCCCTTGATGACCACCACTGTGTTCATCTTCTCCTAAACAGAGGTGCTGCAATCTTCTAACACTGCGAATTCCAGTGTTAGTAAGATCCGCTAATGCCACTGGCCGAGGGAATCCCAAAAAATCTTCAGATACACTCTCACCAAGCTCTTCTGCAGTTGTGTCACTCACTAGCTGCTCAGGAATTACTGTTGGTTGACACACTTCTCTTACACAGTTATCTTCATGTCTCAGTTCTTTGATTCTGGACTCTATGTTTGCATCTTCAATGAACATCACATCATGGGCATTGTAAATTATTCTATCGTATTTTAGATCTATTAGTTTGTATCACTTCGTATCCTCACAATAGCCAACAAATATAATTTCCTTACTTATTGTGTCCCACTTCTTTCACCACTGTTTTGGGATGTGCACATAAGCAATGTAGCAAGACACTCTAAGGTGGCTTAGATCCACCTTCTCACTTGTTCATGCTTCCTCTGGTGTCATGCGTTTTACTGCTTTGGTTTGTGATCTGTTCTTCAGGTAAATAGCAATGTTGGCTACCTCAGCCCATTACTATTTGCTCAAGCCAGAGTCTTGTAGCTTAGAAATACCCTTCTCTATGATTGTTCTGCTGGCTTGCTCAGCCACTCTGTTCTGTTCTGGGGTATACTCCACTGTCAGCTAATATTGAATGCCGTTCGATGAGAGGTAATCCTGAAGTGTGTGATTGACATACTCCCTCCCATTGTCTGATCGCAGAACTTTCACGTTCATTCCTGCCTCATTTTCCACAAGAACCTTGAACTCCTTGAATTCACTTGTAACTTCACTTTTTGATTTGAGGAAGATGCTAAAAGTATTCCCTGTAGCATCATCTATGAATATAAGTAGATAATGTGCACCACTCAGAGATGCTTCTTCCATTGGACCACACAAGTCTGAATGTATGAGTTCGAGTTTGTGTGTGGATCTTCCACTTGTACTGAAAGGTGTCCTTGACTGCTTTCCTTTCAAACAGGGAATGCAAGGTTCATCTTCTCCATCAGAGAATATCACAACTGTAGCCATGCTGTTGCGAAGTAGCTTTATGTTTTGCTCACTCAAATGTCGTAGCCTTCTGTGCCAGAGTGCTTGAGTTGGTTTTTCTGTCACAAAATTTGCCTTGTCAGATATTACATTCAACTTGTAAATTCCGCCAATTTTTGATGCAGTTACTTTTAGCTCGCCTTCAATTTTGCAGTTATTTTCCTGGTACAATCTGCAACCTTCTGCAGTAAATGTAACCACCATATCCTTTTTAACCATGGCACTAACAGATAAAAATTTTGCACTAACAGATAAAAGGTTTGTTGACAAATCTGGCACATGTGACTTTTTTTTGCGGCCTTCATTACTTATTGTCACGCCATCTTCTTCACCAAGTTTGTTGTTGGTGGAAGTAACATCTTGACCAGTTATCTCACAATAGTTCTCCAACCAGCCTTTACAATTAGTCATATGACTGCTATAATCTGAATTCACATGCAAATCCCCGCTACTCCCACTAGCAGACAGTGCGATCAAAAGTGGCAAGTCACCCCGCACTTTATTTTTGGGTTCTCTCTTAGGGCAGTCACGGGCCATGTGACCTGGCTCATTACAAATGAAACATCTAAAAGTAGGTATCCTTTGGTTTTTGTTGAAATGCATGCTACTTCCTACCTTTGAAGGTGTATGACTTTTACCACTGGATAAGAATGCAGCATCACTGTGGTGCCGCTGATCCCCAATATAGCACTTGACAACTTCTTGAAGCTGCTTGCCTTTTTACAAATTCACTAGTTATTTCTGCCCCTGAGCTTTCTAATGTCATTACCATAGTATCATATTCTCGGAAACACAAACAAATTCATCATCAATGGGCGAGCTAACTATTGAGCGTGCGACATACCCTCCATTACATACTCTTCCAGACTCTTGGTAACCTTCTAATCGCACCCTGAACAGTCTCCGCAGCAGGCATAATCTTCGTGTAAGTCCCTTGTGTTCATATGCACTTTGAAGATAGTCCCAAGCGTCTCTTGCTGTTTTTGATGATCATATGTGAATACGACAGTGTGGCTGAACCATAAAACAAATTTTCGCTCTCGCCTTTTGGATTATTTTTGTATCCACAGTTCCTGGTACACTTTCTCCCAGAAAAAACACTCCCACAAGTCCTCGTCTGCTAGATACAGCTCCATTAAGAATTTCCAAGTATAATTATTTGTGCCTTCGTTTTTTTCGATAGGTGGCAAAGAACCCGAACTTGCTATTCTCGCGGTTGCAGTTGTACTCGTGTTTAACCTTTAAACTCTTCCCGATGCAGTTGCTGTATTTTCGGTTTCAAAAATATCACACTCCAACCATTGTACATTCACGCATTCTGCTATACTCAGACATGCGGTAGGATAATGTACAACCACAAAAAAAATGTGATCCACTCAAAATTATATTTATCACGACATGCAACCGTTACTTTCGCATTCTGGGGATGTTATAACCTGTTATAAAGTTCATGTACGCTACACTAAAATATTGATACAAATGTACATTACGATAGAGCATGTGCACCAACCTTGCATATACCAGAAGTACTGAATTATGTAAATCTAAACAAACACTCGTCTGTCAGTTACAACATTGTCAACTCTTAACACTTACAAATTGAAAATCTTTTAGTTAGATTAATTATATAATAATTTTCCATTGGTGGTCTCATCAGTTCAGTTTGCGAATATATTTCCTCAGTTTCTTGTGCTTCTATTTCATTAATTGTATGAGCATCTGGGCCTCAATATTGACGTGTTCCGCATTGGGCCTTCCTGCAACCATTTGTCCCGTCGACTGCCACTCCACCTTTCAGAGCTTAACAGAGTTTCACCGTTGAGTTGCATGAGTGCAGTGTTCAGATTAACATGCTTTGAAAAGTGATAACCACCTCGTGGCGCACTGAATGGTGCTATGTAATCAAGACCTCTTAATTAATCCACAGTTTATTAATCATTTAAAGTGCTGTGTGTTCTCGGAGGTCAAACGTCATAAAACGGCATTACGTAGACGTCAAGTCTATCAAGTGTATTTATATCAGTGTTTTATATTAAGTAATGTAACCCTGTGGGTTTCACAATTTATGCATAACATAACAGAACACGCATATCAAAAGCATCCAATTACCATAGGGTATTTTGTTGTTCATTCAGTGTTCCATTTTTGTATATTTCTTAGTGTGAAAATGTGTACTTTATCAGGGAGACATTAGACTGAAAATCGGGCACCAAGTTGCCCAGGCATGGAACCATTCATTTGTTTCAGTTTATACATCACCATTAATGTAAACAGACACACGTTAAGAACTATGTGCTACATAATATAGTCAAATAAGGTGAAAAAATGGGTAAACCTTGGGATGAAAGTTAGAAAGCTGAAAATTTGCACACATCTTTGTTTTGACATTCTAAAAGTTAGCTCAAAAGTCTCATAGAATCTCGTGTCTGCGTGTCAAGATATTCAAGGTCAAGGGTCGCAAAAATCGGTTTTTTTGTAAATATCTTGTGTCCTATGTTTCAAATGATGTTTGAAGTTATTACAAAACTTGTATAGCATAAAATTCTCTACAATTTGGTCTTAGGCATTATTTTATATAATTAACCATTCTCGAGATAGAGCGTGAAGAGTGGGAAGCGCCTATCCGTATATAGGATAACTTTATGTCAACTGTGGAATCCAATGCATAGTACAGTTTATAAAATAAATTATTTACCATAAATATTATAATTATTGAGGAACTTACATTATTTACTTAATTATAAATATTATTCATAAATAAGACATCCATTTGATAATATTTAGTTAATTTATATTAATAATAAGTAGAAAAGAGATTAAGTATTTCTTTTTCGAACAGTGTAAATGCTTGGATATACCTACCTATATTATTTCCCGAAATGGGGCCCCTAACACGACCAATGCTCAATCGTTATGACAGGTGCAGCAGCTAGACAGCATATCTATCATGTCTACTTCCAGATCCAAACTTGGTTAGGGAAAGAATTAGAACCCGAGGAATGTTGCTGGATATTGCAAAACGAAATCCTGGAACCNTTCTATTTATATAATAGTAAGTTGGGGCAGATGCTCAATCGTTATGACAGGTGCAGCAGCTAGACAGCATATCTATCATGTCTACTTCCAGATCCAAACTTGGTTAGGGAAAGAATTAGAACCCGAGGAATGTTGCTGGATATTGCAAAACGAAATCCTGGAACCCACAACAACATTATTACCACCAGCACCAGAAGAACTACTCAGTACGATCTTCTGCAATTGCAATAAAGGCTGTGGTGTGAGTTGTGGATGTAGAAAAGTAGGGTTGAAATGCTCCTCAGTTTGTGGCCAGTGTAATGGACAAGCATGCCTCAACGCTTCATCATATCCAAATGATCTTGATGACGAAAGTGAATATGAACCTGAGGTCCTTGAAGCTTTAGAGCCGAATATAATAGACAACGAGGATGATGATAACGAACTGGAAATTCAATTTGGGCGACCAGAAGAGGAAGACGATGACGAACAAGAGGAATATTTAGCTGCATGCTTGCTATTGATAATCAGAGTCAAAAACAAATTCGACTTACATTTCAACTTAAATAAATTGTAATAGATTTACGATAAACTTATAATAAATAAATATGTAATTACAGTGTATTTAAACTATTTCATTTCAGTATCTTATTATTAATATAAATTAATTAAATATTATCGAATGGATGTCTCATTTATAAATAATGTGCATAAATATTAGTTATAAATAAGTAAATAATTTACATTTCTCCATAATTATATTTTCAGTAAATAATTAATTTTATAAACTGTACCATGAGTTGGATTCCACAGTTGATATGTTATCCTATATACAGATAAGCACTTCCCACTCTTCGCAATCTATCTTGAGAACGGTTAATTATATAACATATCCCTTAAAACCAAATTTGTAGGGAATTTTATGCGCTACAAGTTTTTTTTAATAACTTTAAACATAATTTGAAACATAGGAAACAAGATATTTACAAAAAACCGATTTTTGCGACCTTTGACCTTGAATATCTTGACAAGTGGACACGAGATTCTATGAGACTTTTGAGCTAACCTTTAGAATGCCAAAACAAAGATGTATGCAAATTTTCAGTTTTCTAACTTTTATTCCGAGGTTATCCCTATTTGACTGGACTATACAGAGCATCTGTATTTTTGTATTGAGAATTTTCGTATTAATTTGAAAGTGTTCATTTATCACATCATTATTCAAGTGCTCTCATACATCAATCATATTGTTTAATAAGCTATTTGTAATTTTCAAAGTTACCAAAATTAGAACTTCTTATACTTTTCACGTGCATGCCGCGTAAAGCTTCCAGCATGAGTGCCATGATACTAGTTGCATTCTAGTAACCGGGTGCGATGGATGTCGTACGCATGGGCCTTCATCAACTTCTCAGCGGTCATGTAGTGTATCGATAGTTTATCGTATTTGTACTGGAAACTTAAACATTTTATATCCCAGAGAGCATGTTACCCCACACTTCAGGAGTTTTGGACACTCCTGAGGCATAATGTTAATTTAATTATCATGTAGGCTTCGTGCCGTTTTTCTACTGTTCTAAGAGTTCCCGAGCTCCAGTGGTGAGTGTAATGTATGTGCCTCTTTGAGGGTAAAGTTAAATAAAACATGTTTGTGAAAAGTTACCAGATGTATTTATTTCTCCAGCCGCTTCACAGCTGCGCCATTTTTCATGATTTTTCTACTTTTCGTATGAGTCTACAGGTGTTTAGATGGCCGTAAACAATCTCAATACAGGAGGGAGTATGTGGTATGAGGGGCTAAAACACCTCTCACTAGTCCAGGCACACAGGAGTATAGAACAACATCGGATGCTGGATCATCAGTGGGGGCCACATCTAAGGGCTGATGGCCACACGTCCTTCATCGTCGTCATCTTGAGCTGGCGCCCTAGGGAAAATATCATCTGTCTGACAGACCTCTGTCTCAGGCCTCTAACACCTGTACATGCAACACCCATTTCCCTCTGATGTCTGAACCAACCATGCATTAAATGGCGCCCCTCCATATGGCTTATAAATCATAAAAATTCCAATCCATTGCACCTATTGGTGTCGCAGAAACCGTACTTCGAAGCCTATCCTATTTGTGTTGCACCTGTCCACGAGTTACTTACAACTTCATCTCCTGATGTGCATCTCTCAGCAAAGTACTACTTGTATTTTAGTGTTTTCCATGTTTTGTACCTGTTACAGTGTAACCCAGTGTTTTGCATGTGTGTAAGATCTATTGGGCCTGTTGGTTCACATCAAACATTTTTCTACTTGCAAAACTCTTATTCCTTCTAATTTCACCCTCCTGTACACCTTCCCCTGTGAAAAATTCCAGGTGCCAATACCAACATGGCAGCATGAGAGTTTTCGGCGCCACCGATCGTTATTGTCTTCAGCAGCAAGGGGATATACGCCATCTTAGGACTGTGGCTACGCACAAACGCACCTACAAGCTGAAGAAGTATTGATCACTGCAGTAGACATGACAGCAGCCTCCTCTCCACCACATTGGGAAAGAGGATTGACTGGGAAGAGCGCAGCCCAGTGATCCTCCTCCGATCCTTTGCTGTGCCGGTGAAACCAGCCCTCCCCGAGGCGCCGGCGAAGAAAACAGCTGATGACACTATGACATTTCTGCACTTGCCACACAGGGTAAATGACCTTGGTCACTTGGACCAGCATACAGTGAATTGTGCCCCCTAATCTTTTGTATTAAATGTTTGCACCCACTACCCAAACCTGGCCTGTGTCACAACACCGCGGTATCCCATCGACTGCACGGACAAATAGAAAGTATTAACGAGGAATTGTGTGGTGAAGCATGGGCGCATACCATCGCAGGCACACAGGAGGACTTATGTGCATGGTGCATGAAACACCTACAGGTCCAAGGCTTTGTCAACCCTGTCTACATGCCTGTGCTATGCCCGTATCCTGTAGCTCAAACAAACATTGAAGACGCACCAAAAAATTTACTGTGAAACCTTCGGAAATGCTCAAATATTCATTGGTGTGATGGCATAGGGACAGCCACGCTTACGTGTGCTCAGTGTCTCCAAGTATACCATGACAAATGTGTGACACTATGAGAATCAGCCACAGTATGCAATTAATTTTTCTCTGACTGTGCAAGATGTCATACAAACATGCACACAACAAACTGAACCAGCAATATGTGCAAAATTCGAAATTCCTACAGTCTGTACCACACAGCAACAGCAGTGTCAATAAGGGCATTGCACCCGAATTGACTGTGAACTTGTCAACTATGTTTTCTGTGGGAGGAGAACACACTGGCAGTTGTCACATCAGGGGAATGGTGTTACCTACAGAATGAGAACTTCGCGTGCGTGCAGCACATGCCCCAGCCTTCACTCACATGCCTACCTGCCGCCACATGAGTGGGAATGTCAACAACGGCGTTGCCACTTGCCAGGTTCCAGTTTTTGCCCACCTACTCGAGTTTATCCAATGATGACCCATCAGCATTTCTCCTTGACTGCACTAGCAGACTCAACAGCTATGGTGTGGATGAAGAGGACTTGCCCAATGGTGTTGGTAAACGATTGAGTGGTGATGCGAAGATACGGTGGAGAGGAAAATCGTATTATGGCATAACTTGGGCAGAGTTCCGCAGTGCGTTTTCATGACGTTTCGCAGGCACCTTCATATCGCTACGAGCATGTAGTCAGGTCATCTTGGAAGAACAGAAATGCGACGAGTTACTGTACAACTTTGTGACACGCAAAGTGAGTCTTATCTGCACCCATAAAGAAATTACACTCAAGGATATTTTTGAGATAGTGGCAAGCACCGCATGTGTAGAGTACCGTTCTGCTTTAGCACCTATTATCCACTCTTTCGAGCCAGATTCCGTGCAGACCATCATGCTACTCGACTCCAGCATTCCTGTCCAGCCACACCACGACAGCGACACCATGCTTCTGCGAACCGAAGTTCAAGGACATTTCAAGAATTCTAGCATCACAACATGCATGAAATCCTCTTCAAACTCAGTGCAAAGTTTTCACGTAGACAGTGCTACCAACTAAACAGTGAGTGATTCACTGACCCTGCCCCCTCCAAAGCCATGTCTGGCCAAAAACAACCTCTTTTTCTGTGTCGTTTGTGCAATGGACATCAGATGCATTGGCACAATGAATGGCCTAACAGGGAGATGAGTGTTAAACCAGAAGGGAAGGGCAAGTCACTGCTGGGAAATGGCAAGATGGGGTAAGGTGGCCTGATGTCACCTAGCCCAGGCAAACTTCAGTGTCACCTGACCCAACACCACAACAAATTTTGCGTTCTCAAATCACTGGCTCCACAAGCAGTTTTATCAGAATTTCAGTGCTAATCAACAATCAACCTTGTCATGCTCTCATAGACACTACAGCCTCTCACAATTTTGTATGAACAGATTTTGTAGATGTACACAAAATTAGACCCACACAACAAACAGTTCAGCTAGCCACTCGACAACATACTGGTGAGGTCGCGGGGGAAGTAAGCATTACGGTGCGAATACAGGATGTAGAAACTATCACAACAGTGTGTATATCAGACAGCATAAGGGAAGATTCAATTTTAGGAGTGCTGTGGCTCATAGAGCAAAATATAGTGGTAGAACCGGCTGCACACCGCAAACACTTCAGTCAGAAAGAGCACCGCACAATGTATAACCTGGATCCCCGAAGTGCTGTAAGATGACCTTGACCATTCCATGCCACCCTAGTTCTGCAAAGCCATGCAGCACCTCCTGAATAAAGAGTGTGACTTGTTCACAGCAGCTGTCTCCCTATGCTGCCCGACTGTGACAGAACACTGCATACTCCCTACCTCTGACACGCCAGCCCACACCGAAACTAACTTCACCAGTTTCGAACCAACAAAGAACAAATAGCAGAAATGTTACAAGACTGTATCATCTAGTCTTCTAACAGTGAGTGTAATTCCTCAATTACCTTGATGCCAAAGAAAGAGGGATCATGCAGTTTTTGTGTTGATTTCAGCAAGCTGAACCTAGTGACTAAGAGTGTGCCACCAACTTACATCCACATCAAAGATGCTCTGGCCATATTTGGACGCACTAAAGTGCTCACCACAATTGATCTGCGCAGTGGCTACTGGCATATCCCGGTTCGGCCAGAAGACCATCACAAAACCTCATTTAACACCCCTGATGGTCACTGCTTCCCATTCGGACTCAAGTGTGCACCCTCAACATTTCAAGCCATGATGGAAAGAGAATGTTAGATGGGCTGATAGGGGAATTCGGCTTGCCGTATCTCGAAGATGTGATTATCTGGTCGGAGACATGGGAGGAGCACATTTACCACCAGTCACTTGGCGCCTAGCAATCAATGGGTTAATTTATGCAAACCGGAAGTGTTATCTCGGGAAAGCAAGCAATTTAGTTCCTAGGCCACCTCGTGGATGAGCATGGAAGCCAACCGATTGACGAACAGTTGTAGCTTATTGACAGTTACCCAGTGCCAACTACCCGCAAACAACTCCACAAAATTTTCGGCTTAGCCAACTGGCTCAGAGAGTACAATGTAGAATTCGCCATAGTCACAGCACCTGTCTCCGACCTCGTGCATCCTGTATGTGTGTCACATTATGATATTATGCTATGTCCTGCCTGCCTGGTGGGTTTGGTCAATGTCGATGCAACTCACCTGTTCGGCAAAGTTCCCGGTGGAACCGGCGCTTTCCTCACCAAACCTCCCCTCCTGGTGGCCGATACCTATTAAAAGGTCATACCAGGAGCGCTTCTTTCTACTGTACATTAACTCCCGCAAACAAAAGCTAGATCGGCTCTTTTGTTTCGCAGGGCGCCACCGGGATCTTTGAATTTTGAGTCCATCATACTGGTCCGAAAATAATTAAAAATACAAAAGCTAAATACTTACAACACAATACATTTAAACACTATCGCGCTCGCGCATGTCCTACACACGAAAAGTTAAGTATGACGGCATTCCCTTAGCACATCCTCGGCCCAGTGCAACCAAGCTGTGTCGGACTAAGGTTTGGGAAACAGCTGGTAGCCAGGATTGTTTCCCGCCTCCTCGCCCCTGGTCGTAAATAGCGTTAATCTACACCACACTGCAGATGTTCGATTCCATTCACACATTAAATACACTCATTCCACTACCATTATCATGCCTTCGGCCTCGTCCATTCCTGGAAAAACTTGCGTAGTTCCTTACGACTTCCTAAATCGCATTCCGGGTCCATCGCTGGGGTGGTATCTGGGTGTTTCCTGGAACAAGACATATTGTATCCAGGAAGTGGTCATGATCGGTGGGTTGTCGCATCCGGTGTTTTGGAAAGGTACCGCCCGATGAGAAGGACTAGTACCTGACCAATGTATACCCTGTGAAGGGTTTACCGCAGTCAAAGTACAGCCTCCCGTATGTGCGAGCGGCATCCTTATAGATCTTGGACGGGTCAAATTCTTCCCCCCTCTCCAGAAGCACTCCTTGAGCAAGCTCAGAAGCGCCTCCATGTTCGTAGGCAGAACCACCTGGGCGACGGTGAGCCTGTCCATGCACTCCATATGGGGGAAGAGGATCTTCTCTCCCCTGTCCATAGACCTAACCAGTAGGGCTACTGCTGCCATCAGGATCGGTGGTTCTTCCAGTCTCGAGAGTTGGGCTCCTCATACGACCTTGTCGTAGAGTTCCCACGGTTCTGTCGGGTGGGCTCCCAAGGGCCAGGCTTGTACTGAGGCATCGATAGTGTTCATATCCGATGGCCAGTCGATGGTAAAAATCCTATCAGTTTGGGGACCATTCCGTTTCTCCTTACCTTAGCTTGGAGGAGAGAGACTTATCTGTCTGCTGTTTCCTGCTTTACCTCTTCCGTGTCTCTCACCTCGACTACTCTTGGTTTCCTGATAGCATGCGCTGCTCTTCGCATCTGGTCCCTTAGGAGTTTGCTCATGTTGCGAGCAACATTAGCAAATCCCTCCCTTACATATAAGACTGGATTCCAGGCACAAGGCCATCCATCATTTGGCCCCTCTGGATTTGTCACATCTGGTGTTGACATATCCGTGGTTTCGTCGTCCAGGTCGACCAAGTGCAGGATCGACCCGGTGACTTTTGGCACCTGTGCCTGCCGCACAATTGACGCCTTCTGATCTTGTGTTGGACTAGGTTCTGGTGTGGGACAATCTGGTTGTTTATTATCGAGAATAACGGTACGGAAAAGATGTCTAGACATCCGGATCCATATCATCCCTGCCCACACCTATCGATTCGTTTAGACTCTGGCTCAGCCACCACACATCGAAGTCTTCGTTTCTTTTTCCAGCCTCCGTCAGGAATTCAAGCACTCTAGGTGCAAGAACCCTGTCAGAGAGCATTGCCTGGAGGTCGACTTGGCCTTGACTACCTTCAAAAGAGGACCGAAGGTCCTCGATTTTCGGGCAGTCATGTAGGAGGTGAGCGGAGGTATCTGGTACCCCGCACACCACACAATTTGGATCTTGTGTTAGGCCAAACGAGGACAACTTCGCCTTGTAGTTACCGTGTCCGGTCAAGAACTGCGCACTGTTGTGACCTATGGAAAGCCACCTCATGGATGCCCTCAGCCGGACATCCGGGGAGATCTCGTATGTGATTCTGCCTTTCTCAGAGTTCTCCCACCTCTCTTGCCAGGTATCAATAGATCTCTCTCTGATTACCTTTTGATCTTCTGGGGGGATAGGATCCACCTATTTCCTTCTACTAATTTCTCCATGTTCTTTGATTAGTAGATCGAGAGGGAGTTCTGATGCCAGAACTTGCAGAGCGTCATTCGAAGTTGTCCTATATGCTTTGGTGATGGCCAGTAGCTCAGCGCGCTGTGCACTGATCACCTTCCTCCTTGTATGTACTTTGTCGACCTCCGGGTACCATACACCTGCGGCATATGCTATCACTGCCAAGAAGACTGATCTGTACACCAACTTCAACGTGTGGTAACCGAGTCCCCAGTTTGCACGTGCAACAGCTCTGAGTCGGTGGAACATCACAACGGCCTTGTTCGCCACCTAGCATACGTTGACCATGAAAGGCAAGACATGTCTGAAGTATGACTCCGAGGTATTTCATTTCTTGGACGAGTTTCACTACTCGTCCTTCGAAACGTACCACTGGCTTTCTTCGGAGGTTTCCTTTGAGAATTATTCCGTTCATTTTCTCAACCGAGAACTTCAATTTGAAGTTCTAAGCCCAGGTGGTAATATTTTCCAGGGCACTTTCCATTTTCTCCTCCAATTCTCGCAGTGGCCATGCTGGTATGAGCAGGAGTCCATCGTCTGCATATCCATAGATCACGCAGCCATCTGGGAGGGTTAGCCGCAGCAATCCTTCGAATATTATATTTCACAATATCGGGATAAGGACAGATCCCTGAGGACAACCTTTTGTTAGTACTTTAAACCCAGTGTGTTCCCCCAGTCTGAGTTGGCATGTTCTTTCATTCAGGAAATCTTTGATGAGTCCGTATAAGTTCTTGGGGCACTCCAACAAGCTTAGTTACCACAGAATTTGTGGCCACCACGCATTGTCAAATGCTCCCGAGATATCCAATGATGTTGCCAAGACATACTTGTGTTCGTATTGTCTTTCCTGGTTCACCATGTATATTATGGCCTTCTCAGTACTTTTCCCTTTGATAAAGCCGTACTGTCTTGCGTGAATACCTTGGACCACGTCCAGGTACTCCATGAGCCGTCTGTTCACCAGACACTCCAAGACTTTCCCCATCACAGATAGTAGCGTGATGGGGCGGTACGACTTGGCCATTCTCGGTTTTTTCCCGGCGCCTTTAAAGATGACTTTAAGAAGCCCTCTCTTCCAACACTCGGGAAATACTCCTGTTCCCAGACAATGGTTGAACAGGTCAAGCAATTCTGTTTTCATTCTTGGATATGCTCGGAGCAGCATTTCCCCTGTCAGGCCATCCATACCTGGGGCTTTCTTGAGTTTGACTCTACGGACTATCAGATTCAGTTCATCCAAGTGAAACGGTGCCGTGTCCTNTAACTCTACAGACTATCAGATTCAGTTCATCCAAGTGAAACTGTGCCGTGTCCTCTGTCCTGACCTCCAGTACTGCGTTTTCTCTAATTTCCTTATGGTAATCACTCTCCCCTATCTGAGAGTCATCAGGCAACAAGACCTTCATCAAGTGCCTGGCGTTTTCCTCGAGGGACTGCAGTAATATTCCATCCGACTCGAGAGCTGGAAGCTCCTCATTTCTCCTGATTTTACCTGACACCATCCGGTAGACCAGGCCCCATGGGTCCTCATTTCCCCTTTCTGTGACAAGCGTTCTCCACGCTTGCTGCCTCTTTTTCCGAAGCGTTCGCCGGNCTGTCTGTGACAAACGTTCTCCACTCTTGCTGCCTTTTTTTCCGAAGCGTTCGCCGGTCGTCCCCTCTAAGAACATTGTACCGCTGGACTGCTCTAGCTCTGATATCTGGTTGATAAGTTCTCTTGAAATTCTTTCTGGCTTTCTTAACTTCCTTTCGCATCCCTTCCAATTCATCATCCCACCAGGGGTGATGAGGGACTTTCCTGGTGACCTGAGGAATTGCTTCCTTACAGGCCACCATGATGCAATCAACCAGATTCTCAGCCCTTTGGTTTGTAGACATGCTGTTCTGTTCTCGTCTGTACTTGTCCAGATTTCTCAGCAGCACTTTGTCAAAGAGGGTCCAATTGGCTCTCGCAGTTATAAATCTTGGGCGCTCTGGTCTGTTTCCCTCACCTCCTTTTATCCCGATGGTGAACAGTATCATCTTGTCACTATCTACCTCGTCAGAGACTCTCCAGTCCCCAATACTTCCGAGAGCATGCGCTGTAGCTACTGTCACGTCAAGATACGATTCAGTATCGTGGCTGGCGACCGGTATGTCGCCTGATGACCTGGTGAATTTACAACCTGCAGATTTTTCTCGGTCAGGTACCTGTTTACCTCCTCTCCTCGGTCGTCTGTCTTAGGGGAATTCCACAGTTCTGATTTGGAATTGATATCCGCGCCAAAAATGATTCTTCTTTCCTTGGCTCTTTGGATGATCACCTCCCATTGAGAGAGGTGCCGATCCAGTGGGTCACTTGGTTGGAAGTATGACGATACAATCATCACACTCACTCCCCCCATCTCCAGTTTCAGACACGCATGATGCGTGTTTGATAGAGCCTCCAGCGGGATATAGCATACCTTGGGATNCATCACACTCCCTCCCCCCATCTCCAGTTTCAGACACGCATGATGCGTGTTTGATAGAGCCTCCAGCGGGATATAGCATACCTTGGGATTTCTAACCCAAATAGCAGCCATCGGTGTGTCCCCAAACGAGACAAAACGACCAGGAAGACTTGGTATTTTCCCATGAAGCAGGTAGGGCTCCTACATCATTACCAGATCCAGATTTTGCTCCTGTCCGATTCGATGCAGTTCCATTGTGGGAACTGCTGCCCTTTGCAGGTTAATTTGCCCGACGTGTAGCAGCGCATGACGCTCAGTCATACTGGGTTNGAGTTCTTTCGAGCTTTAATGCGAGCATTCTCTGGTTAACAGGGCAGTCCGGAGAACCGAACTTGTGGTGTATTTCCCCTTTCTTATCCCTTTGGCACTTAGAGCACTTTGCGGGTTCTGCCTGTTTGGCACATTCGCTGTACTTGTGTCCGATATCGGCACAACTTGAGAAGACTAGGGGTGACTTGCATTTGTCCTTAACGTAGCCATAACCTTGACATCGGAAGCATCTGGCGGGTACAAGATAATCACGTACCTTACATCTCTGAAACCCTATATAAAGGAACTCCTCTGTTATGAGCATGCGTCTGAGTGCAGGTGTTGTCTCAAGGATAACGTTGACTTTGTCCTTATTACTCCTGGGGCCAGTTCTGAACCTGACTGTGGCGTTTCGGGTGAACTCCTCTTTTCCTATCCTCGACTCTTTGAAGTTCTGGTCACACAAGGTTTCCAGAAACTCCGGGGTGTCGTATTCTCTGGGCACATCGAATATTGTAACCTTTGGTCCCCTTCTCTTAGGATCCTCCACCCTCAGTCCAAGTTCTTCCATCCGCTTGAGATTTTTAAGCTTGAGGAGAGTCTCCTCGTCCTCAGCCTCTAGCAACACACCGCCCTTCCCGACCTGTNCCTCAGCCTCTAGCAACACACCGCCCTTCCCGGCCTGTTTGGCAGAGCGATGCCAGGTGCGAGGTACAGCAGCATGACCACTATGCATGGGAGCTCGCCTTAGACTACGGTGCCCTGTTTGGAGCACGGTCGGTGATGTCCCCTCCCCTCACCACCACAACACCACCTGACATCACAGCCAGTGAAGACGTGTTTTACTGGCACTGTAGAAGTTTAATATAAAGACTGTGTTCCTGCATGGCTATGTTTGTGATGATGACGAATTATCTAGTTTTGAATTTCGAGACCATACCACAAAATCATTGTGCGGAAGGGATTTTCAGTATAAATAGGGGTCTCACACATAGGACAGGCGATGGTAGGAGTAGTTTTGCACAGGACAAGATGTTATGAATTGTAAATTAAGCATTTTTCCATATTTAAAAGATACTTACATTTTGAGGGTATTGCTATAATAATATTATTATTATTCCTTCGTGTAAAAATTTTTTAAGTTATTTTTGCTATCTCTTTTAGAATTTTAATAGTATTTTTGCACTTGAGGAGGTTTGGAAATTTTGGGTACCGTAATGCCATAATAAAAAGTATTTAATGGGAATTAAAAATTGTAATTATTCTACTTAAACATTGTATGAAATGCACTCATTTTTTTATAGCACACACGATTATTTATGGTATGCTTATATTTACATTTGTATTTATTTTTGAGAAGTGGGTTACCGACTTAAATGATTAAGTGTGGTTATCCTCATCCCTCAAGGAATAAAACAGAAAAAACTAAAAACTTCCACAATAAATCATTCAGTTTTCAAATGGTTACTCCTAATCTAATTTCCAAGTTCCTGTTCTCCTTTGTTCTGGGAGTGATAAAGGGAACAGTGGTGCTGATGTGTTGAGAGAGTGGGTTTTCTCTGGGTGCTGCTAGTTGGGCCCAGGGGACAGCCGATGACTCGCCATATCGGTAACACACCTAACATTAAATTAACGAAGTCACAAGTACATCAAGACAGCTTCGACGAACTAAAACACAGCTTATGCGAGTGCCCTGCATTGGCACATCATGACCTCACTCGTCACCTCTACATCCAGACTGATGGGAGCGAGTAGGGCCTAGGTGCAGTGCTCTTCCAGCTGGGAGACGATGGCACGTGCTGCATTTTCGTTTTTAACAGTGCTAACTTCGGTTCTGTCGAACGAAATTCGATGTGAACGAGATTGATTGTCTGGCCATCATGTGGAGTTTTAAACTGTATCGACAGCTACTAGAATACCAGCCCTTCACCCTGCGCACCGACAACTGCTGCCTTGTGTGGCTACTCAGCATAAAGGAGAGCAGGAGCAAGCTCATGCACTGAGCACTTCTTCTGCAGTCGTACGACTTTGAGGTACAGCACGTTGCAGGTGAAGACAATCAGCTGACCGACCTACTGTCATGTTCACCAGGTGAGTCAATTGCGCATGACAAAGAGGAATGGGAAGCCATTCTTCTTCCTGAATTATTCTGAACCAACATCCGACTGGATTGAGTGCAACGAAATTTCAGTGTTACCTTCTACACCCACGCGAGACGTCGCGCGGCCCCTCTTGTCGGGGCGCGCGCGCCTGGCGGCGGCCAGCAGAGTTTTGTCTAGTGACGGCGCGCGGCCTACTGCGCTCGCATGATGCACTCTTGCCAGCTCGCTCCAGGCTTTTCTTCGTCGTAGGGTTGCTCTTCACCGACTGTTGGCGTTCCCCACGCCTGGCACTGCTTGTTAGTGGTGGAAAGTCAGATGTATTGGTCATGGCAGGCTCCACAGAGTGTAATGTGGTTTTGTTATGTCTGAGAATATTTAGAGTGCATATTATAGGTGACACGCCTTCGGGAGTTTTCGCAGGTATTTTCTTCATCTTTATTCGTAAAAAAACAAGTAAAATTAAAAAGTTAAGTGTATAAAAAGGGCAAGAATATTTAAAATTAACAAATCGAATACAGTGTTTGTGCTCCTGCTTGCGAGGGTGCGCTTGCAGGAGGACAGTTGCCTTATGTGTAGGCTGCTGTACTTGCCTATCTACCTAAGCTGCGGATAGCTGACCCCTTTCCTATACCGGAAACAGGGCTAGGCCAAGACTCTATCCGCAGCCTGGTAATACTTTACCACACTCTGGCAGCTGCCTGCGCACTCGGGCTTACAAATTTAGCAGGCCCAGGTGCTCAGGCAGGTCGGCTGGTAGCTGTTGTTGTGCTGCAGTGGTGGCTCGCTTCCTGGAATTCTTGGGCAGCCCTGCAGGAGTAGCTCGGATTCCCGGAATTCCTGCAGGTTGCAGAGGCTCGCTTCCAGGAATTCCTCGCAGTAGCTTGCTGTCTGGCCCTTGTTGTTGCTGCAGAGCTGGAAGGCTTCTAAGAATTCTTGCTGCTGGTGGCTTCTCTGGGTTGCTGGTTGGCTGGGAGCTCCTGGAGGTCTGCTCTACTCGGCGTCTCGAGAGCCATGTAGTTTTATTAAATGTGGCAAATTTTATTAAATGTGGCAAATTCCGTCCCGGACCGATCAGAGAATTTCGAGACGAAAAGGTGTGTGTAATGCGTTTACTTTTCCGTTTTACTGTAGTTTGGAACAGTTTATTGTGGATTATTTTATTTTATTTGTGTTTATTATATGTTATTGTTTTAATATTAATTTAGTGTTGTCCTTAAGTATATGTCTGTTTAATTAGGTAGAGTGGCGAGTGCTGTGAGAAGCAACATCTGCTTCTCTGGTAGTGTTGTCAAGGCTTTCACCTGTGTGATTATGGGCCTAAAGTAGTCCATTAGGGTTACGAATTGTGTTTCTCGCAGAAAGTGGTCTGTTCGTGCATTGCTGTTAACATGGGCTGTGTTTTCTGTTGTGTTGTTGTCCCTTCTCCTGTTTTGTTCTGGTTTTTTCCTTTGCTGTTGTGTGGGTGCTTGTNATTGTTTTAATATTAATTTAGTGTTGTCCTTAAGTATATGTCTGTTTAATTAGGTAGAGTGGCGAGTGCTGTGAGAAGCAACATCTGCTTCTCTGGTAGTGTTGTCAAGGCTTTCACCTGTGTGATTATGGGCCTAAAGTAGTCCATTAGGGTTACGAATTGTGTTTCTCGCAGAAAGTGGTCAGTTCGTGCATTGCTGTTAACATGGGCCGTGTTTTCTGTTGTGTTGTTGTCCCTTCTCCTGTTTTGTTCTGGTTTTTTCCTTTGCTGTTGTGTGGGTGCTTGTNTTGCTGTTAACATGGGCCGTGTTTTCTGTTGTGTTGTTGTCCCTTCTCCTGTTTTGTTCTGGTTTTTTCCTTTGCTGTTGTGTGGGTGCTTGTTTCCTGTGTGTGTTTCCCTGTTCAGTCTGCCTCTTTGTGATTTAAGATGAGGGAATTCAGCCTTTGACTGAATGTTTACTCGCGTGTTTGCCCGGATTTCCTGTTTGGCGGGTTTAGGTCCCATCCTTTATTTGCGTGTCTCAATGTGCTTTTGGATAATTCCCACTGTTTCTATGCAGCCGAGTGTCCTGTTTTTTTTTTAAGTGTACGTTCCCACTTTGCTTTGTTTTGTTCTTTAATGAGACATTCTGCCTTTGTGTGCTGTCCCACACACATAGCGCAGATTGGCCGAAGTGTGCAGTATTTCTGAGTGTGGCCCAGTGCACAACACCGCATGCACTACACCACATAATCAGCGCGTTGTTTATACAGTTCTATGCGAACTGACGTGTAATGTAGAGTGGGTATTTTCAATACATCGAATTTGTCGTGTTGTTGTACTACAGCCCCCTAAACTGCAGGTGCGTCAGCTGGTGTTCGGAATTTACAGATATTGATTGCTGTAAAGCTATATTATTTAAACTCTTTGTAGAAGTGTGTTATGATTGTGTTGTGTGGTAGTCCTTTAATGAATATTTTATTAGGCCTTTCGCTTTTTCTTGGCATGTGTGTAATAAGGTATGTTGTGAAGTCATAGGAATTTGCAGAAAGTAGAATGCTTCCCATTTCTCACAAGTACCATTAAGTGTTGTTTGTTGGTAGTTGTAGTTTTCATGGTGTGTTTTGTTCATTTAAATTTAAGATTTATGTATGTGAGTTTGAAGGTGTCAGGGATGTACACCGGGTTAGCAAGTGATTTTGAACATGTATTTTCGTGTTTTCAGCAGTTTTGGAGCTGTCGCTATATTCTGAGGAGTCTGAACATTTTTCCTCTCTCAGTGGTTTAAAAATTTTTTTTTATTGGAATAGCCGCACGAGGTTGCATCTGCATATTTATTGGTGCTGTGTGTTTCCTATTTGGTTTCTGCCATTCTGTGTTGTGTTGTAATAGAGGAAGGAGAGACAGGAGTCACCTCTCTCCTGTGTTCTTTACCTGTAGACTCCATCGTGTTCGTGTGCCTACCAAGCTTAAGACAGCGGTAGCTGACCGAGCTACCTGAAGGGTAGCAAGTCTAGGCTAGTAGAGGAGAGCTAACCTTCCCCAACCGCTGCCTGTTTGCAAGTGAGTGCCACCACCGCCGTTTTTCATCATTGCCGAAACTCAGAGCAGGGGTAGTTCAGGCCCCGGGGCCCTTTACCACCTAATGGGGTTTCATCTGACCTACATAGAGATTAGAAAGAAGTAAGATTGTTCCTTTCCCAACTCCCTGCACCATCGCTATTTGTAGTTGCGGAGGTTTCCCTCCGCAGCTGTTTTAATGGGCCCATTGAGTTTCCCCAGCAAGCCCGGCATCCCATAATGTTCCCCTCCCCACCCTCTGCCAGCACAGGATAAGGAGAGGCACGCAGCACTGCCTAGGTAAGTGGATTTACTTTAGTTGTTCGGTAAAAATGGGATTTTAGGTAAGTGGCTCTACTTTAGTTGTTCAGTAAAAATGGGAATTTTGAATATTATAGGATTTTTATAGTGTTAAAACGGATTTTAAATGCCAAAGTTTGTTTTAAAGTTATCGTACATCGTAAGGGCGTGGCCTGAGAGAAATTTTTTTAATTTATAAAGAATAGTTTAATAATCGGTGACTATAATTAACTGGTATTTAAAGAGAGATATTAAAGAGTGATTTAGCGAGTGATATCAAGGCATTGTTTTATTTAGAAATAGTATTGAAAAGTTTGCTAGTATGTTGTATTGTTTGTTGAGGAATTGATTTGGTTAAATTACACTTGTTTCCCCGTGGGTGTGTGCTACTCTGAGGAGCGAGTGAAAGTTGGTTAAGAAACTTGGTTTTAAACGATTTTAATTCACGAAGAAACGCCGAGGGCGTGTATTAAATGGTTTAAAACAGTTTTTTGAGTAATTTGTTCAATAATTCTTTGAAAAAGTCCGTGATTTTGTTAAAGAAAGCTTGAGCATCGAACTGGGAATTGTACTTTTATTTCACGGGGTCGGAGGTCTCTGATTGGCCGAGAGGTCGCGCGGTAGGCGGGGCCTTCCTCCACCACTCGAGAGGTGGCAGCACTGTTGGATGTCGGTTAAATATTCGCATTTATTTCGCTCGTCAGAGTGTTTCTTTTGTTTAAATTGCCAGGAGTTCTCCGGAACAACTTTGTAAGGGGAGGATAGTGTTATTTTGATTCAGAAAATGAGCTAAGTGCTTCTAGGGGTAACCAGGATTTTTCTTTTGTGTTTGTCATAGTGTTGCTTTTGGCCATGTAGGGGCGGAAATGTAGCACAATGGCTGTGAAGTTGGACTCCGACAAGAACCGCATTAGCGAGTTCATGTCTTGGAGTGCCTCTCCAAGTCCTCCTGGCACACTCTGGGGTTCGGAATAATTGGTTGTGGAGCTGGCAGGGTTCTGTGTGCGTGTTTCCTGTGCGACTGGGGGTAGAGTGGTGACTGTAGCTGGTTGATTTAGTCCTAAGGACATCTGTGCGTACGAGAGGTTTTGTGGCAGATTTTTTTGCAACGGAGATTTTCTGGTAGTTAGCCAGGTTTCTAGCCGGCACTGAAGCTGACTTGGAAATTTATTGATGCTGTGTTTTGTGCTTGTCGGCTTGAGCTTGTCGTTTATGAACCGGTTCNCTGAAGCTGACTTGGAAATTTATTGATGCTGTGTTTTGTGCTTGTCGGCTTGAGCTTGTCGTTTATGAACCGGTTCTATGAACTTGGGGTAGAGTCTGTAGGTCGATAGGTGGTCGCCTTGACAATGACAGCAAATCAGGGTCTCATTGCGTTTGGGACAGATATCAAGATCGCGTGGCCCGGTGCATTGTGGGCAAACACTGTTCATTCGANTAGGGTCTCATTGCGTTTGGGACAGATATCAAGATCGCGTGGCCCGGTGCATTGTGGGCAAACACTGTTCATTCGACAGTAGTTTTGGGTGTGGCCTATTGCAGATAATTTTTTTGCAACGGGGAACGTCTTGCGGTCTTTTTTTTTTTTTGTTGGTGCGAGGGTGCACTACCGTCATGTTTAGTCTGGTTATTGCTTCTAGGGGCGGAAGTTTATCATTTTGCAAGGCCCTGACACAGAAAAAGGGTTGAGGCTGCAATATGAGGTGGTTGGGTTTTGCGAGATCTGGAACTTGTTTGTGGAATTGGTCTATTTTGCGGATATAGTAGCCGCGGCCTTCGAGTTCTTTTTTTTTATATCTGTTGTGTTGGTGCAAGATGGAAGGTCAAACACCACGTTTATGTGTTTTTTCGGCTGGGTTACTGTAGGTGAAGAATAGAATGGATAATCTTTGAAACAGAAGGTCTGCTTCCCTAAAGATTTTGTTATCAGTGGTCACGACATGAATGCTAAGGTTACCTCTGGATATTTGTATGGTAAAGCCGGTTTTGGAAATCGAGCTAAGTTTTTGTACCACCCATTTGTAATTTGATATGTTAGGTACCACTATACAGAAGTTGTGTGGTTTCTCCTGCTTATTGGTAGAGGGACGCGGCTTGTGTGTGGGTTTGCGGGCGACCTGAGGGGCCAGGTGTTGTTGGAGAATTGCCGTCTGAGACTTCCAGTAGTGGGCTGAACCGGTTTGAAACCGGAATTGTTGGTGTAGCCTCTAACGGCATCTGGCGGAGTAGTTTGGTATCACCCTGGTTTTCTTTGTGCCTTCTTTGGCGTCGTTCGTACGTGCCTGCTTCAATTTTCATTTCAGGATACTCGTGGGGTTGTTGGAGGTAGTTATTTTCAATATTTGTGTTACTGCAGCTGCAGGTGGTGTTGAAGTGCTGTCCCCATGCACTTGGATTGCACTGAGCGGAATGAATTGGTTAACAGCATACATCGCGTCCCCAACCAGCTCCAGCCCGTGGGGCGTGAGGGTGGGGGAGGAGGGAAGTAGACTGGGAAACTCCTGGAGTGCGTGTGTTTATCCTGCACAGTGTGCCTAATATTATTATTAGACGGTGCAGTGTACTGTGGCCGCTGACCCACTAGGGGCTAGGCTCGAGGTGACCAGTTTCCTGGCCGGCCACAGTACCCAGGGGTGTGTGCCGCGAATGACAAAACTAAGATGCGTTGATGGAGAGGCAAGGCTCCTCCACGTCCGTTGCTGTCGACTCACAAGCTTGCGAATTACGAATGCGAATTGCGAATTGAGTGAGTGCCGAGGGTCGACATTGTTCCCATTATATATTTTCCCTACACAAGCACGCTCTCGCGGACAATGCGGAAAGAAGTGTGGTAGTGATAAGGGATTAAGCGATGGTGAATAATTGGTCGGACTTAAGTGGTGGTGTGAGGGGTGACAGAATAAATACTCAATTTTAATGGTAATTTAATTAGCATTAAAACTAAAAATGCTTTTTGATCGGTCTTAATGAAAATTTGTAATACAAAAATGATTGTTTCAATAAATTATGCATGTAGGTTTACCGCTGATTGGAAAAATAATTTTTAAATAGGATGAAAAATGCTAGGTTTTTTATGTCTATGAAACAAATGTGAGTGCCGACAGCTCACTTTGCGGCTAAATAGATTGAATGAGCGGGTACCGACATCTCGTCTGGCAGTGAAATCGAGAAATTAATGCCACCTATGTGTTGAAAATAGAATCCAATATGGAGGGCGCCGACAGCACCACCTATACTTTAAAAACATGAACAAATATGGCTGCTGCTTGGTTACGAAATCGAGAAAATGTCGCTACCTTAGTGTTGAAAATGCAAACAAATGACAAACGAAAAAACATCAAGATTTCTGCATTCGACACAATGAGCATAGGCGAGGGGAGTTATTGATGAGGGGGATTCGAATTGTAATGGGTGTAGGTGGTGGAAGCGTATCGACTAATTGGTCAAGCGAATGTGAGTAATTAGTGGGGCAATTAAATCTAATGGAAAGGGGGGAGTGGTGGAGGTGGAGGCTTACCGACTTAACAGTCAACAGCAATTTGAAGGGGGTCGGTCGTCTGCTGGACGTGGTTGCAGGAGGGAGGGGGGACATCCAAAAATGTAAAACCTTTAAAAATATTTTTTTTCATAATGAGATTTTAATAATAATATTTGTAATAATTTTTAAATAATACATTTTTGAGATTTTATGGGTTTTCAAGGAAGAAATTATTAATTTTTATAAATTACTTTTTTATGCTTAATTTCCCTTTAACATATACGAAAACAGGCTTGACCTTGAACGTAGTTGCAAGATAGGAAGTTATTATCAGCCTATCCGGATGTACTTCCGTTGATAATTTAACATGGTGGTTATAGGGCGGTCGGGTGCGGCAATGCCTAAAGTTACGCAGCGTTGCCGCGGAGTCTGCATTGCAAGTTTAACTCTGGGCGTGTTCAGACGTGCTTGTGAAACGAATTAGTTTTTCACCGTCACTATGGGACGTGCACGTTATTATAAGAACAGATATTATTCAAGACCTGTTTTTCGTAATATTGGAAGTTTTAATACTGATGTTGCTAAAGATGACAATGTATTTGTAAAGNTTTAATACTGATGTTGCTAAAGATGACAATGTATTTGTAAAGCAAGTAACACAAGCTCAGGGAAGTTATGTCCTTGTTTCATTATTGTATATATTTGCGATTCAAGGTCACCGAGATCAAGGTAAAATGTCAAGGTCACCGACATCCAACATGGCGGACAATATGGCCACCGGGGGACCGGTATGACAGAGCATTAAGAGCTCCGAGCTCAGATCCCGGATCCCGATGGCCCAAACGTATCATTTTTCTACTAATTTATTCAATTATCGTTTGTTAACAAAGCCCAATATATACACTTCACATTATGATATACGGAAGAAATTGGATGAAAACTACAGTATTTACAAGCATAGACATTGGATAGTGACGACTAAAAAACATCAAATATTAATTACTGTTTCACTGCCTAAATAATGATTCCTCAAGGATAATGAATACGTCATTATGTTGGCAACATTCTTATTAACAAGCAACAGTGGTCAGATTTGTAACTGGACCCGACATTTTTTCAGTATATAACGTTTCAACAGGTTGCTCAGAACATTAGAGTCCATACCATTGTGCACCGAGAAGTACCAAACGAGATTTTTTAAAAAACTATTAGGCTTATAGGTATACTAATTATCACCCTACTAAAATAAAATCTAAAACATTCTCCACGTACCGTTACAGTTTCAAGTAAATTTCCTGAAACGTACTTTAACTATAAGCATACAAGTTGTATATCCATAAAAGTGTAATATTTAAATTGTGACTGATTCCCACCATCATACTGTGAAATGTCTAATTTACAACATTGCGTGGTCAGATATTTATTTGGACTCAAGAGTTTTCTTATTTATATCATTTCAAGAACAGACTATTCTCTTTGTTGCATCTATAAGGTCGTGCGAATCTTAACGATATTAAAAAAATTATAGCTATATCTCGTTGAAGTCTGATTGGTCAATAATTTTTTGTTAACAAAGCACTTCACATCATGATTCACAGAAGAAATTTGGATGAAGAACACAGTATTTACAAGCAAGATATTGTATAGCGACGACTAAAATCGTCAAATATTAATTGCCGTTCTATGGACTAAATGGGGATTCTCCAAGAATATAGAATACGTCATTCTATTGGCAACAATCTGTTTAACAATCCACAATAGTCAGATTTATAACTGGATCCGACATTTTTCTGTAACTGGTTGCTCAGAACATTAGTGTCCCTACAATGCCGAGCGGGTAAGTATCAAACAAGAATTTTTTCATGTATAATGCGTATGGGAATTATCACTGTCATCTTATAAAAACAATATTTGAAACTTTCTCCACAAATCATGATACTTCTAACTAACTCTAATAAAAAATAAAAAATTCGTAAACCATAAGCATTCAAATAGTAGTTTATATGTTTATAAAAGTGAAATATTTAAAGTATGACAGTTTAACAAATAATAATTTACAATGTATATAAAATATTTTATCTCATAGAAAATGTTCTGCTTTACAATAATCCGTGTTCAGGTATTATTTTGGTCATGACAATTTTGTCATATTTACCATTTCAAAAATACACTATTCTCTTTGTTGCCTTTATCTCTTTCACGCGAAGTTTTACAATATGAAAAAAAAAACATGTATATACAGGATGATCCGCAGCACCCGTATCACCCCTTTTCTCGGAAACAACACGACACTTGGGGTTCGCGAATAAAAAGTGTGATAATTATACCCTATATGAAGCATCGATTGGTAGTAATCCCATTCCCCGAATATACTCGAGGTAGGAGTATACAAGATTAGCTATGAAATTGCAAATGGGAATGTGGATCGTATAAATTATCGTTGGATAGATCGTCTAAAAGGAAACATTTACAAAGACACTTTTTTTCGGGCATGCATAGATAACGCACAATAAATTAAATCATCTAAGCATATGGTTTGTGACATGCGTAGTTTATGGACAATGAAAATTGATCGCACACGTGGTTTTCTTACTACAATCTAAAGAAAATGAACGACACATGTTGTTTTTCTGGCGTGTATACTTAGTATCATACAATCAAAAGGATGTCGGGTGTACTGTTGTCAATACCAGTATGGTGTGAGAGAACTACCATGAACTGGGAACTATAAACACTCATTCGCACACATCACTAGTTTTCTAAATATCGACCAGCCTGTATCAGACATGACTCTGCTATCCGTCTTACATTAGCGGATGCTCGGCGGACCTCAGCACTGATGAGAGATCCACATGCTGCTCTATCTGATTCTTTCATTCATGCAATGCAAAACGAATGACTGTCTGAATGAACGAACGTTCGATTGTCGGTTAACGTGCATGCAAAACCTGCAGTTCCTGTAAGTGGTAGATGTCTTATCTGCTTGCTGTTTAGTGCTGCCGTATTCCCCGCGTTTGTTCGGAAACAGTTTAGTAATAACAGTTAAGTTTATCCAACTATCATTGGTTGTGCGTTAACTATGCACGCCAAATACACAATAATGTGCGCCATTACGGTATTGACGGTTGGAGTGTGAGACTCGCTTCGATACTAGCAGTGACCTGTGTGCATGGACTCGTGCAGTAGTTATTAGACTGTTTCCGAGCCAAAGCGGAGAATAGTGCAGCTTTACGCAGCAAGCATATAAACCATCTACCATTTACGGGAACTGCAGGCTTTGCATACAAGTTAACTGACAATCGAAAGGTCGTTCATTCCGACAGTCATTCGTTTTACATTGCAACCATTAATAGTGTGTGTTGTTTCAGTGTCAGATACTGTCTGTCTGCGGCGTTTCTTTCTGAATGGAATGCCGTTTACAAACGAAGAAGCATTTGACATGCTTATGGTACAAGGGAATGTCGTCGGAACTGCAAGCTGCTGCCCGTTTGTACGCAGAGAGATATCCACAGCGTGTCCATTACTCGTACAATGTATTCCAGCATCTTGCATGTTGCGTGCGCACAACCNCGCAGAGAGATATCCACAGCGTGTCCATTACTCGTACAATGTATTCCAGCATCTTGCATGTTGCGTGCGCACAACCAGGCTAGTGCAACCGACACGCAACAAACATCGTCCCATGAGACGGCCTGTGAGAGACGAGAGGGCTGTTGATGTACTTGCTGCCGTGGTAGTAAATCCTCATGATTCTGCATGGAGGATTGCCCATTACTCAGGATTGTCTCAAAGTACATTGTGGAGAATCCTCGCTGATAATAGTTTACATCTGTACCATGTACAGCTGCACCAAGAACTTGGGAATAATGACTNCGCAGAGAGATATCCACAGCGTGTCCATTACTCGTACAATGTATTCCAGCATCTTGCATGTTGCGTGCGCACAACCGGGCTAGTGCAACCGACACGCAACAAACATCGTCCCATCAGACGGCCTGTGAGAGACGAGAGGGCTGTTGATGTACTTGCTGCCGTGGTAGTAAATCCTCATGATTCTGCATGGAGGATTGCCCATTACTCAGGATTGTCTCAAAGTACAGTGTGGAGAATCCTCGCTGATAATAGTTTACATCTGTACCATGTACAGCTGCACCAAGAACTTGGGAATAATGACTTTACTAAGAGCATTGATTTCTGCAACTGGTACCTGAGCAACGACCGTACTTTCCATCGCATAATTTTGTGGACTGATGATGCCACATTCAAGAGTAATGGTGATGTTAACATACATAATGCCCATTACTGGTCTGCAGTCAACCCACATAGGCTCCATCAAGTGGATAACCAGCATGTGTGCCACCTTAATATTTGGTTTGGCCTTCTCGGACATCGTGTCATGGGACCATATTATTTTGAAGGGTGATTGAATGGTATAAGGTTTGCAGACTTCCTAGAGAATATTTTGTATCAGTTAATCGAAAATGTCTCTCTCACTCTGAGATTAACACTGTTGACTTCCACAGGATGGCTGTCCTGCTCACTTTTCACGCAGAGCTNAATGTCTCTCTCACTCTGAGATTAACACTGTTGACTTCCACAGGATGGCTGTCCTGCTCACTTTTCACGCAGAGCTCGGCTAGTTGCTGACATGTCATTCCCCAGACGGTGGATTGAACGGAAGGGTCCTTTAGCTTGGCCACCACGTTCTCCAGAATTGTCCCCAAATGATTTATTTTTGTGGGGGAGAATTAAATACATCGTCTAAGGCGTGCGTCCAACAACGAGGGAATACTTGAAAGACAGAATCAGAGAATCATCTGGATCTCTCAGATATGCTGAGGTCTGCCGAGCAACCGCGAACCTAAGGAGAGCAGAGTCGTGTCTGATACAGGCTGGTCGACATTTCGAACACTTATGAAGAGTGATGTGTGCGAATGAGTGTTCCCAGTTCCCANGTGTCTGATACAGGCTGGTCGACATTTCGAACACTTATGAAGAGTGATGTGTGCGAATGAGTGTTCCCAGTTCCCATTTCACTGTAGTTCTCTCACACCATACCGGTATTTGCAGTACACCCGACGTCATTTTGATTGTACATACACTAGGTATGCACGCTAGAGAAAATACAACATGTTTCGTTGATTTAAATTTGATTTTAGTAAGAATAAAAATAGTTTTCGTTCCGTTTCATTGTGTGTAAACTATGCACATCACAAACCATATGATTACATTATTTATTTGATTGTGCGTAAACTATGAACATCAGAAAACAACTGTCTTTGTAAATGTTGTTTCCTTTTAGACGATCTATCCAACGATACAATATATGACCACTGTTCCCGTTTGAAATTTCATAGCTCACCCCCATACCCCTACCTCCAGTATGTTCGGGGAAATGGAATTACTACCAATCGATGATTCATATAGGGTATAGCTATCACATTTTTTTTCGCGAACCTCCGGTGTCGTCGTGTTGCCGAGAAAAAGGGGTGTTTCTGATGCTATGAATCATCCTGTATCTATATATGTACATATAAATATAACATAGGAATTTACATAGTTATGTATAAAACAAATTAAATATAAGTTTATATCTTTGTATTTATATTTACATATGCCTGCAAGCATTAAAAATAAGATACTTGTATTGAAGTATTTTGCGTGTTTTCTTCTGGGGCGAACGCGTATGTGCGTTTTCTTAGAGTGCTCCCAGATTTTTTTCCATATTAATTGTATGGTAGAAGACCTTTTGTGTTTACAAGCTAGGAACTTTGATGTTAAAAAGAATCGCATTTATGTAGAAAATTGACAGTTGTCGTTCTGACACCAAGATGTGAACATTGATTTGGAACCGCTATCTAGACATACCACGAAGATCAATTGTGAATAAAAAGGCCTGCCTTTCACTACCTGGTTGTCATCATGCCGATTCTGCGATCGATTTTTCACCTGTGGTTAAAATGCTTTTCGGCATGAGAGAACGGTCAGTCGAAGAGTCCTTTTCGCGCAATGAAGCATTACGACATTGCTCCCATGCAGTTTATGCAAGGCGATACATTGAAAGAGCGTACCNTCCTTTTCGCGCAATGAAGCATTACGACATTGCTCCCATGCAGTTTATGCAAGGCGATACATTGAAAGAGCGTACCAAGATCTGAAAGGATTCGTTTACTGGGAGTCAGCAAGTGTTGACGCCAATACCTCTTGCTGCATCGATGGATACTGAATCGACAGGCGATTACGATGAGACAGATAATGCTGAAGACGGAATAAGTGCAGTAGAGTCGGTTTGTGAGGAATATATAGCTAGTAAACATTTATCCTAGCCCAGTCTATCTTAATTATAAAATTGCAAAGTAAAAATAAAATATCCACTTAATATTTAAATTCCATTCCAAATAGTCTGTCAATTTAACCTTTACAAGTATGAGCAAATGTCATGAACTTTACAAATTATACACATTAAATACTGGTGGAATGAAAACAATATAACGTAAACCGTCTAGTGTGTAACTATTTGATACATATCCTCGTCAAAACATTGTGGTGAAAATAAATAAAGTTATGAAATTGGATACCAAAATATTTACCTCAGAAATGTCATTTTCAGAATGTAAACAAAATTTTACTAGGGCTACTGTCACAGTACTTTGGATGAAGAAAGTGGTGGTAGTGGTGGCGGTGACGACAACAGTGATGATGATGATGATTACCTATGAAGTCTACAGAAAACTCGCTATTGAGCTGACTGGCACATTACGTACATGTTACCCATGAAGAGTCCTGAAATGAGGCTATCAGATGTATCAGAAACGGGATGCATAGACAGTTGTGCATAATATAACCACCCACTGTCCGTATGTATACTATAAATGTGCTGCAAGTCTACAAGTGTCGTCAATGGAAACGACACTTAGCAGCGCTGTAAGCGATCACTTTGCTTACTACATAACGGATTGTTTAAGGGATTCTCCGCTGTTCTGACAGGCAGTGAAAAATAAATATGCTGAAAATAAATTATTTTGGAAAATATACTGTCCGTTTATTTTAAACTTCGTTCGGTAAATGTAAATATATTTTCACTTACTCCTGTAGGGTAACACCTGTACAAGTAACGTAATTATCAAGTAACGTGTCTACAGGTAGTGAATAATGTAAATCGCAAGAGATTCATAATTAATTTTGACCTGTTACCAGTCATTAAGAATTTCCATTAGGCACACTGACACTTTGTTTTCATGCCATAAACCTAACAGTGTTGTTGTACCTTAACTACTAAACTAAAAGTTTTAGTTAAAAAATGCAAACAAATACACAGCGTTTATGGGATTTGATTCCGGCACCTCGAGACCCTAGCCGCTTATGCAATTATTTCTAACCAGCACAGCACAAATGCAAAAAATAGCAAAATATTTTGTGTAAGTGATTTCGTGACTCTGAAGCCCCTAAACCACAACAATGTGAGACAATACAAAAAGTGTAAAAATTAAAACAACCATACAATATAAATACGGCAAAAGATAATAAATTAAACCCTACCTTAAAAGCGGTAAAATTATGTAGACTGCAGCAGTCATTTACTTAAAGATATGTGAAAATAAATTAAACTTTCCAATTCCAATGCCACAAACAGTAACATAATTATTAATACCGACTATAGCAAACCCAGTGCTAATGCAGGAAGCGGTCGGTGTCAACACTAAAAATTGTGCTCTCCAGTGATGATAGCGCGTGTAAATATTAGGTGATCGTTATGTTGTACGAATAGTAGGTTAGTGTATTTTTATGTAGCTTGTTAATCCATTAGGGCACTGGCTTTACCTCTTTTATTTAATCACATTAAGACCTCCGTCTTAGCCCGAACCTGGCTATGTATGTACTAAATAATTTAAAAAAAATTTTGCTAAAAATATTGTTTTATAACAATTACCCAGTAAAACAAACGAGTTACGCATGGACCACAAACTGTTATATGTCATCGGTTGTTCAGCGCTAGCAGCTTCAAAGTACACACGAGAGGCGACGATGTTGATAACAACGAAGCTAAACCGGTTACACTGGCATGCGCCACAAGAGCGCCATCGTCGCTACGTGCAAGGCTCTGAACTGGCATGCAGTGTTCTCGTAGTGCTGCGTATACCTATGGGACTTTCAGCGGTGATCATATAATTTTATTGATGAAAAGTTTGTAGCAAAGTTCAATAGAGGCTACTATCGTAGTTTGACTCGTGTCCGGCTGGTAAGTTTTAAAATACGACCGTTTCAAGAATCCATTTTTAACTATATTTGAGGACTCCAAAATAATATTTACAGCATGCATGGAAAAGTACAATTCCGTTTTCGTCTGAGGTATGAAGTCTTTCGTAGGTAAAAATACTGGGGGCACATTTAATAGTTTCGTCAAAATACCAGGATTTGAAACACCGTAGCGCAGTTCAAGCGCCAGGCTGGCGGAACCCTTACGTTAAATATAATTTATCTTCACTAATTATACAATGTACAGTTACAATTTGTATTTTATACCATTTGTCTGAAAATAAGTATTGTCAGATGACTTCGTTTATGTGCCGCTGTATAGTATAGTCGATGTATTTCATGTCACTTTCCTATATAGGCCTATATGTGCATACTTCAAACTTGTAAATGTAATTCGTTATCGTCTTGAGTGATTAATAGTGCAAATGTTATCTTGTGTAATGTAGTAAGTAGTAGGGGGCAATTTTAAAAACAATAATTATATTTAAGATCAGTAAAAAATCATAGAAATCAACATTTGGATGAAAATTCACTAAAGATAGGGTTTCATATCATAAAATATTTACAGGGCCGTCATTTTGAAATAAGTGACTGAGCTACTTAAAATATGTAAGTTTTCATGGCCTACCATAATGTTACAGGTGTAAAGAATTTAGTGAAAATCTGTTGATTGGTCCCTGAGAAATGGCATTAAACCTCCATATTTTTCAGGTGATTATCTTCATAAATGGAGCATAGAAACTATGTATTAGAACATTCAATGATTTTATACTGCCATTATACAAAGTTAAGCTAAAATCGATTAGGCCTCCACAGTTTCGTAGATATAGCACAGTAAGCTAAAATGTTTATATAGGCGTCATTCGGAAAATAAGAGACTTGCATACTTAAAACTAATAAATTAATATGCCCTACCACATACCAGCATCTCAACCAAATTTGACAGAAATCGGTTGATTTTTTCCCGAGATACGACATAAAACGGTATTATTTCATGTGGGGCTATCTCAAAAATGGCGGAGAAATGAGGCTTTGCATAGATACATTTGAAGTATATAAGAGATATTGTCAGCATACAAAGTTAAGTTGAAGATTTTTTTGTAGTTCCGTAGATAAAACATTCTGAACCATAATTTTTATATTGCCGCCGCTACATTTGGTAGAAACTGATTGTTTTTTCCAAAATAGCGGACAAAAAGATTTTTCGTGTACACATTTGATGGTTGTTATATATAGAGCCAGTATGCAAAGTTGCATTGGAATGAATTACATGGTTTCGATGATATAACATAAAAAACTAATTGGCTATATGAATGTGTCTGAAATACTTAAAACATATTAGTTAACTTCAACTGCCGCAGTAAAACTTCATTGCCATATTAGGTAGTAGTAGGTGAATTGTTTCCCAAGATGTAACAAGAAAACTTTATTTATTCGTGTGGCGCCATCTTACAAAATGGAGGACAAACGAGGCTGGGCATAGGGACATTTTATGTTTATAATATATACTCTAAGCATACAAAGTTAAGTTAGGATAGATTAAATGTTTTCGAAGATAAAGCATACTATGCTAAAATGACTAGATGGCCGCCATTTTTAAAATAAGTGTCTGACATACCTGAAACATATTTGTACATATCAACCGATGCAGGACTACTTGTTTGCCAAATTTGGTAGCAATGTGTGAATTGTTTCCTGAGACATTACACAAAAAAGTTATTAATGTATGAAGTGCTATCTTACAAAATGGGGGGACAAAAATTGTGGTTTTTTGCATATATGACGTTGTAATAGATACTGTCACCACACAAAATTTGGTGGAAATTGGTTAAACAGTATGATATTTATATCAAACAAACTTAAAATATTTGTATGGCCATACTTTAAACAAATTAGTCTCTCATCAATTTAAATCGCATATATTTGTAAAGTGGCCTAGTACCACTTACGCGCCTAATTAGGTGAAAATTGGCTGAGTAATTTTCGAGACATAATGTAGAATATTAATTTTTCACGTGGTATTATCTTCCAAAAGAACTATCAACATACCGTACAAAATTTGATTTAAGTAGGTTGAATGGTTTTAGAGCTATGACATATCACCCTAGATATTAAAATGGCCGCCATTTTGAAAGTAAGCTCACGAAGTGGTAGAAAACTATAAAAGTCGGGTGTCCTTACTAAATACTATATGTATAAGTACGGAGATTGGTGTAATTTGGTTCACGCATTATAGAATTTAATTGGATAAATGCGCTNGGGGGGGGGGGGGGAGACACACGCTTGTACCCACACAGAAAGACACATATACACACAGACAGGAAAGTTGTCTCAACAGCCTTCCTTTCCTTTGGAAAGTAGGCTAAAAATTAAAGAAGGAAAATTATCTGCTTTAACTTTATCATTACCTACAATTAAACAAATATTAAAATATATAACTGGAAGTGGATTAAATCATAAAGGTGAATTTTTACTATTTTAATTCCACATTTAGAAGTGCTCGGAGCTCTAGCTGGTGGAACGATCTTGATGTATAATTCAGTTGAACAAAACAGAAATTGTAATAAAGAATTAGAAGAACAACGATGTAATTTAGCTATAGAGAGTAAAATTGGCGAAGGAATTGTAGTAAAAAAAAAAAAGAATACCAAAAAATATATGATATAATTCCTTTATCCAAAACCGATATGAAAGGTTATGTAAAAAAAAAGATAATTTTTTAAATATTTAAATATGCATGATAGATGAATTATCAAATAAAGTAAATAACAATGAATGTGCAGTAGTTAATTTAGATATATCTGCTTATTGTGATACTCATTTGGTTTGTTCAGTTAAAGCAGACTCGGCTGCGCATATTTATTACTTCGATTTATTTGGTAGAAATATTTCTATACAATTAATTAATTATTTAAAAAATTACGAATATATTATAATGATGACAGAATTAATAAATTATTAAAAAAATTATCGAATTTATTATAATTATGATATAATTGTAATTTTAGATTCAGTTCTATGTGGTTAATTGTGTTTAATAGTACTTTATTTATTTTCTAAAGGATACCATTTTTATGAAATAATTTATATATTATTAAAAGACAGATTTTTTCGGGAAGCCATTAATCAGCTTTTGGAAGAAATATTTTAAAATTGACGATAAAATAGAAAAGGTATTCCAAATATAAATTTTAATGAATATATTAAATAATTAATTTTAATAAATTTAATAAAAGTTGATGCTTTAAAACATAAACTGAATGCTTATACTAATGTTAAATATTGTAGTATTTTGCTTATAGAACAAAGGTAAATAATACAAAAATGTTAGATATATATAAGTTCCTCAAATAATAATGATAAATATAAATTGTTCAAAAAAATTGGGTTATTTAAAACAATATAAGATGTTGAATTACCCATTCAGTTAGCAAAATAGATTTAAGTATCTCAATTTCTTGATTTTAAAATGAACGTTGCTTTAAAAACTATATTAAATGATTATGTAACAAATTATTTTTTGATATATCAAAAACATTTCTTTAAAAACTACATTGTATGACTTTGTCAAGAATGAAATATTTAATAATTTTGCTTAAATAACAAAGGAATGTCATTCAAAATTTTTAAATGATCTCATTCCAGATAAAGTTGATTCAAAGATATCTGATTATAATAAAACAATAACATCTTGTTTGATTGATTATGATTTAATAACAGAATTAAATAAATATATTAGAAATGAAAAAAATTATGAATCTCAAGAACAACTTAAAATTTACCATAAAACCAAAACAATGAATTTAATGAAAAATTTATAATTTAAATAATACTATTATACTTGATGCTATTAAAGCTGATTTAAGTAATTATGTTAAAAACAAAAGTGTTTATCAATTTAAAAGAGATGTTGCTTTGAAATATTATGTGATTTACTACATAAAAAAGGTTAAATAATAATGATATAAGTTTAAATAATTATATAACAACATTAATAAATTGGAAATTAAATGATTATGTTCAAAATAACAATTTCGATGATTTAAAAATAATATGTTTTGGATAACGAATAAAGCGATTTTGTGACAAATGCAAATTTCGATACTTTGAAAAATGGAGTTGCTTTGAAATTTGAGTTTAATGATTTTGTTAATAATGAATATTTTTTAATCAAAATGAATAACTTAATAATGAACTTGAAAAACTGAAAATTGTACTCGCTTAAATAATATTCAACACTTATGATAGATGTATAGATTATCTGTCAAAGAGATAAACCAAGTGAAATAGAATGTAGAAATGCCATGCTTGAAAATAATTAAATTAAAATTATTGTATAATATAAATGGATATTTATGGAGATTCACTATTTCAGCAACTAATATTAAAAATTATGGAAATTCAACCAAAATATTAACAAACATCGCTAAACCGATTGCTCCAAATTATTCAGTTAATTTAGAATATATTCAGTCGAATATAATATGAACAATAAATTTATCAGGAAAGCTAACACAAGGGAAAACCTATCAATATTTTAAAATACATGATGAACTGAGTTATTTACATTTTTTATTTGATTGTACAGTTTTTAGAGTTAATACAGATATTCTCGATGCATCGATTTTAATAATAGAAAGAAGGGGATATGATACACATTTTTTAAAACTGTTTCCCATAAAAATGGTGATTAAATAGCTTTTAAATGAGTTGATGGTGTACAAATTGATAAAGTATTTGAAATAAATATTTGTATGTTTATTGTTTTTAAAGAAGTATAAGAAAATATTTTTATAAACAGAGAAGACATGGTGTTTGAAGTGTAAGAAAGTAACTAGAAAAAAATATAACAATACATGAGAATACATCTAATAACACAGTTTTCCAAAGAAGTAAATGTGTAATAAATCTGCATCTAAAATAAATCTACATCTAAAAAAAAGAATATTTGAGCATTCGCGAAGGCATAATTAAGGAATTATTAAAACCTATACGAAAAAAATGTCCTAGAAGAAGAGTTATTTCATATTGGTTAGATTATCTATTGCAAGCCAATTTAACAGAATTTAATTCTAAATATGAATTGTATATTAAGATAAATAAAGGATATAAATATATACAAACAATTATAGATTATTTTTATAAATATGCATTTGCTATTCCAGTTAAAGATAAATGTGGTAATAATGTTGTGAAGGCTTTTGAATCAATGTTTTTAAATTGCTATCCTAAAAATTTACAAACAAATAATGGTTCCGAATTTTATAATTCAAACTTTAAAGAATAATCAAAAAATATAATAATCACCATTTAACATTTAGTGAAGTTAAGAGCTGTTGTTTTTGAAAGATTCAATCGTTTATTCAAAAATAAAATGTGGAAAATATTTGCTATAAATGGAATTTATAAATTGGGTTAATATTTTGACACGATGCCTGAGGGGCGTATCTGAGTTCGTAGGGATGGAGGCCTTAATAAAATTAAAATAACTTAATTGGATTTATAATTTTTTCACACATATATTATTTACAGCACTAAATAATGTATCTCTACTATCACTTTTTTTATTTCTCAGTGAGCACAATATTTAATGTATATTTCAACTCTAATAAAGTCCTTCTTCATGTCATTGTTTAGTTATAGTCTACTCATACTCATCATTAACACACATTCATTCTGTATGTTGCCATCATTTGTAATGTATTTCCCTCATGCATCCAGTCCATAATCCAGCCTACCAGTCGCAAACTTCACTGCTCTGATACTTGCAGTCACAGATTTTCTTCCCGCTTGTAACTTCCGGTGCTACTTGTTGCTCTTCTAGCTCGTTGGCTATCGCTTAACATAGGACAATCGCCAGACTCCCGACTCTCATAAACTCTCAGCTCGGAGTGAATGTTATACTATCGTTGTCCTTGATCTGGAAGGTTCAACGCACCCCGAGCCACGCTGAAAGAAACTAGGATAGTAAACAACTAGAAACTTCTTCAGATAAACGTGGAAATTCTATTTGCTGAAGGTCAGGAGCGCGTGAGATAGTAGCGTCATCGCAGTGGCATGCAGAGGCTTCCCTTTGTGACTCGCCGCATATATTGGGTAACCACTCTGACCTTGGCACACTGTTTCCTCGCTCCAGTGTGACAGGTCAAGAAAGCGACGCAACAGTGTTTTAGATGAATTAATTAAATAATATAATAATACTAAATATACAACTATTGAGATGAAACCATTATATGTAAATAAAACAAATAAAAAATATTACTGAAATTGGTTGATTAAAATATTGAAAATAATATATATATATATATATATATATTGATGGCGATTTTATTAAAATAAGTAAAACGAAAAAAATATTAGAGAAAGGATATACAGTTAATTGGTCACCTGATTTGTTCACTATTGATAAAGTTTTAAAGTGTGATGTTCCAACACATATATTGAAAGATATGAATGGTGAAGAAATACAAGGTAATTTTTATGAATATGAGATAAGGAAAACCAACTATCCCTATCAATATTTAGTTGGAAAATTTTTAAAACAGAAAGGTGATAAAATATATGTTAAATGGTTAGGTTTTGATAATTCCATAATTGTTGGATAAATAAAAATGACATGTGCAACAAAAACTGCTTTGTGACCACAGACCTCAATCTATTTATTAATATTTTCTTTATATACTTTTTACATTATTACAGACATCGTCTTTCACGATGCAGGGAAAATCTTTAAATATTATCTTATCATCAACAAACATATAATTGATTAAAATTTAACAATGAATTTTGTAAACAAAATTAATCATCGAATTTGTTTATCCACAATTACTAGGCCCAACTTTTATAGTTCTGGTATTATGTGGTAATAAATCACTATTTTTTAATTTTTTTTTATTTTCCTTCATTAATTAAAACACCTACACCCGAATCAATTTCTCACAGCTTTATCTGTGGTTTCTTCATTTAATATTGCATTGTTATTACATACCTAATTGAATAAATTTTTCATGTTAACAAGTAATGTGTCAGCTAAAGCGGACTCGGTTGCACGTAATTCCATATAAAAAAAAATTCAAAATTATATTCTTCACATTTAACATTTCATTGCTTTAATTAGATTACATACAGCATATTTAACACCAAATATAAATAATGACATAATTACATTTGTTGATACCAATAAAAACTCATTATTCCGAAAGGCTAATACAATATTAAATCTTTAGAAAAAATTACACATTTATATGAACCATTTAAAACCCATAATATTGTTTTAGAAACAAATAATATAACAAATAGAATAAAGGCTAATAGTAACTATGATATCAAATTAAATGTTCGTTTAAGAGATATATTAGGCTTCGAAAAAATATAATAACTAAAAATTATTTTGGTATAGTAAGATATCCATTTTTAACTCATTTAAAACTATTAATATTTATTGTTATTTGACCCATGAAATGTTTTTAAAATATCATGAATTGAATATTTAGAAACTAGTTTTGAGCCAAAAACCACGTATTTTATAAAATTAATATTCAAATGTTTAATAGTATTCTTTTCGAAATTTCAGATGAAAACAATAATTTAATAGATTTAGATGGTTAAGATATCGAAGTTATCTTAGAATGAAAAATATTAACATTTTATAGGGTAGCAATATGCCGTTAATGACAAAAACATAATAATAATGTTGAGAAGATTTCATCCCTACCTAATAACCATGATGGAAAATCAATTAATATTGATGTGAAAACTATAATTATAAAGAAAGAAGGTTTGTTTTCAAAGGGGGGTGTTTCGCAGTTATTTGTATTTTCAAATGGTATATTTTTTGGTTTTAATTTAATTTAACTATGTGGTTGCATATTTGAAAAGGGTAGCAAATCTTAAAATTTGTAATTTTTCTTTGAAAATAAAATATATTTATTTTTATTAAATCAATTTTTATACATAAATGGAATAAGTAAGAGACAAATCATATTATATTAGTATTGATTATGACATTAATTCTGCCAACTGTTTTGTTCGAGAAAATGTTGTTTTCTTCAATATTATTATATATGTTACAAAAATGTTATAAAAAATGATATGGGAAGACTTTAAAATTAAATTATTTGGTTTGGATTCATTTGATGAATTTAAAATTTTAAATATACCAACATACTTTTTATAACTTCATGAATGTGAAATTAATTTTAAATATGAAAGTAGTAATAGGACTTTACTGTTAATTGAAAAATATATTTAAATTTTAAATTCGCAGCTGCTAAAGCAGCAATGGCTGAGCTTATATTTTTAATTAGAATTTAATAATGTAAGTTTTTTTATAGCCATATGGTAATGTAACAATTTTATTTTTTAATACAACTATTTTATTATTGTGTGGGGACTTACGGCAAATTTATTTACTTCAAATGTATATATTCGATGTTTATCGCTTCGAATTAAATTCGTTGTTCTATATTTAGATTTAATTATTAAATAAACAATAAACACCCTTTAATCTCTCTTCTTTATTATCAAATTTATATGTATACATATTTTATCTTAATCCAGCGAATTTTTTCATTATTTTTCTATTGTATTTGTCTTTCATTTTGCATATAATTTTTTATTTGTCTGTGGTATATTATTTATATTATATTTAGGATAGCCACTAGTGTCAAATTCATTTATCATTGTTTTCAAATCAGAATAGAACTCATCTGTTTTATATTATATATACATTATATATATGCACAAGTTAAAAAATTAGTTGCTAAACCAAATTTTAAAGGAAGAACAATATTTAATGCAATTCTGCTAGGTATTCGTATGAATAAATCGAAGGTTAAATTTCATAAACCTATGTATGTTGGTACATCAATGTTAGATTGAAGAAAAAACTGATATGTGTATCGTATATAAATATAAATCAATAAAATATAATTATTTTTTATAATTATATTTTGCTTCCATTATTTTATAGTGAAAATTATACATTAATTATTTAGATATTTATAGCATTGATGTAACAACATACATAGGTATATCAAATTTAACCTTAGTTTTATTAATACCAATATCTACTAGAATTTAATTAAATATTTTTCTTCCTTTAAAATTTGGTGTAGCAATTAATTTTTCAACTTCTTCTACATGTGATTTTGAATGAGAAATCTATTCTATTTCTGATGTTTCCACTGTTTTCCCGAAGATAAAGTTATTAATTAATTTATAGAAATCTTTGACAAAATCGTTTGTTGCCGTTGTTATAATTTGTGTATTAAAATGAATGTATATCTTTAACCAATCGGATGGATTAAACTTTACTATTAGTAGTTAGATATAGTATGTTCAGACACAGCGTCGTTGCAGGGACACCAGGACACCGAAGCTTGATAAGGAAATGACAAACCTCATACATTTGCATTCCGATTCGGGGGCGGCCATCTTGGCAGCCAGTGCCATTCGGAGGCGGCCATATTGGCAGCCAGTGCCAAAATGTGCAAAAATAATTTTTTTCATTAATTTTCAAAAAATTGTATTTTTACAAAATTAATTTTCAAAAATTTATTTTTCAAAATTAACATTTTGAAAAGTTTGACCCAATATTTCAAAATATTGATTTAATATTTCTAAACATTGAAATAACTTTTCAAATGTTTCAAAAAATTATTTTTTCTCGCTCATTCCCTGGCGGCTATGTTTGTTCATGGATGCTCCCTAAGCCGACGTCAAGGGTGGGCCATGTTGGTTGTGTCTCTCGAAGACGCCGCACCCAATGGTTATGTTATGCTTTGGCATTCAAGTGGGGCCGCAGTGATGTAATGGGTAGAGCGCAACTTCACGCTCTTGCATTCACGTACCGACTACAGCGGCTCCCTACAGAGACGCAGCCAGGACATAGCTTCGGGACTTCACAATCATGCATTCAAAGGGTGCCGCAGTGATGTAATGGGTAGAGCGACACTTCACGCTCTTGCATTCACGTACAGACTATGGCGGCTCCCGACAGAGGTGCCAGCGAAGATGTAGCCTCGGGACTTCACGCTCATGCATTCAAGGGGTGCCACAGTGATGTAATGTGTATAGCGCAACTTCACGCTCTTGCATTCACGCACCGAATATGGTGGCTCCCAACAGAGGTGCCAAGAATTCAATTTCAATTGGGGCCGCAGTAGCGTAGTGGATAAAGTGGATGTTAAAAGCTCATGCCTCTGCATTCTCAGGGAGTGATGCAGTGGATAGAGCGTAGTGGCTCCCAAGAGACACGCCAGCCATGAAAAATAAATGCGCTAGAGCATTGCACGTGTGTCAACCCCCCTCCAATCCCAGGCCCCGACCCCCGCCCGTCGAGAGAGCGACACAAAAATATTATAAACATATATATATATATAAGTCCTACAATCACACACACACCCTCTACCCTCCCAGCAGCAGCATACTTACATACATGTGCGATCGCGCCCGCGTCCAAGAGCGAAGTGGCAGGGCGCATCACACATCCGGACCTATCGACACTTACCTTATGGCTTGGTGGCCGTCCCAATTACCATCGACATGGCATAACCACGTGGATGGGTCCCGGGCTTGGAACCGGGCAGTACACTATTCCTATGACACTACCAATATATATAAAAAATATAAATATTGGTAACATCACAAATATAGTGTACAGGCTGGTTACAATGCTGCAGACAGTGGAAAAGCGAGAGCTTTAGGCAATGGGAAAATAATTGTATATAAAAATTTAGAGAAGAGCACTACAGTGTGATACCAAGACCGTGCGAGGGTAGGACAAAAGATAGATGGAGTCACATGTGTGACAATTAGCATTATGGCGGATAAAGACACATACACATACATGACANGGGACAAAAGATAGATGGAGTCACATGTGTGACAATTAGCATTATGGCGGATAAAGACACATACACATACATGACAAAAAATAACAATAATATGAACAATTGGAATTGATACAAGAGGTAGTATGGTGGAAACCACCACACGTTAAAGTAGCGTGACAAGACGACTGAAAATAAAAACAGGAGCTGTACAAAACAAAGGGTGAAACAAAACAAGTCTGTCAAGGTGGTGATGAACATCTCGGTAGGACATCTGGAGTGTTGGAACCAAGAGATAGATGGAGTCGCAGACGTGACAATATATATATCACTAGCAGGAATATCTCGTGTGGAGAGAGTTGTAGTCACATAAGTGACAATATATATGTAGAGTAGTAGCATGAGGTTATCAAGAATGGATGACGTGCAAAACGAACGCCAAGCTGATGGTGGTTGATAAACGTACACTTACATATGTAAAAAATTAGCATGTTATACAGCATGTTGTGAAAAACATGACTGTTGGTATACCTGGCAAGGCGACAACGGCTTGCATGTGCTCCAGTATACCTCCGAGAAAAAGAAAACATGTACAGGATGTGCTGGTAACAGGCCTGGCAAGTAATATGAGCGCTTGCATGCGCTCCAGCTTGTTACTACCCAGTGTACCCGGCAAGCAGAAGACTGCAACCCTTGCAAGGGCTATAGTACACTGAATCAGACAGCATGTAGGAATAAAATAGTATACCTGGCAAGCCATTCGGTCTTGCACGAGCTCCAGTATACTGCAGGAAAGAAACAAAACTGATAGTCTACCTGACAATATGAGGAACATGCCTTTTCAATGCGCTATAGTAGACTATCAGGCAGCACACCTGGCAAGGCTGCAACACACTTGCTCGTGCTACAGCATGCTTATCGAGAAAGATGGTTACCAAAAACTCCTCAGATATTTACCTGACAAGCGGAATACGAAGACGCCTGTAAGTTCTCCAGTACACGCTGGGAGAAATAACACTCTCTCCAAGACGACATATATACTTATCTATGTAGGCCTCTACCAGATCTGTTTTTCTTTTTAGGGCTGATAACCATAGGGGACGGTATGAATGGCATAATCCAGGACTTTTCGCTTGTTGTCCATCCACGAAAGCGCCAGTTTGTTCACGCATTCGGTGTAAACTTCGTGGTGGTACGAGCGAATACTACCGACCTGTATTCTCATGCAGCGCTGGACCAAAAGGATGCGTCGATAATCGTCAAACGTTAACGTGTTTTCAACTACGCACCTCTGTATCCCCTTTGCGCGTTTCACCACCGTATTTTGGCAACGGTACGCATACATCTTCGCCCGCAACCCGACAAACTCAACCATAGTGTTACCTGCCAACTCATCCTTAAACTTCTCAATCACCCTGGAGTTGACTGGAGAATAGCAGTAATGAGTGGGAGGGTAGACACAAGTGTCGAACTCCGACACGAGCGCCGGGTCAGAGACGAGGTCGCTGTAAAAGTCAGCACAGTCGAGCTCCATTATAAAGGAATCGGTGTCCATATATCCATATAGGAGAGAATGACACTGCTCCCATACCGCGCTCGCATGACGTCGTAGTAAAAGCGGTACATGAGTGTCTTTGACAGGTCGAGTACGGCAAACCCTGCATATATGGGCTTGTCAAATTTTATGCTCTCTTGGCATAATTTGATTTTAAGTGGAACGACTAACCGTATATCGTTCTGCATTTGAATGCAGGTTTAGCAATTAATTTCTACGCCCAAACTTCCCTAAACAAGAGTTCCGTACGCTGTCGTTTGCGGTTCTTTTCCATAAGTTTGCCATACGTTGCGTTATTCATTAATTAAAAAAAGTCCTTTACGAATGTGTTCGTGGCTGCCTGATGTTTAGTCGTATTCATGTCTATACACACCTTCAGCCATGCCTTCTGCTGGAATTGAAGGACACGGTGAACAGCCTTCAGCTGCAACCCATGATCCAATGCTTGCTTCAGAGTATGGTAATGTACGATATAATGAAGCTTGCATTCCAGGTTCGTCATGAGTATAGCGTGTTTGGACCCGGGCGGATGCTCATTCACTGGCAAGAATGGAAGTTCCATATGGGCTTCGTGAAGAGCAGAAGGGTATTCTACATGTACTTCCAATATGTAGCCGACGTATCCATCGTCCAGTACGCTCATCACATCGATGATCGATGTTCGTGGCGGTCCATTCGAACTAGGCATATGGGAGTGGCAATCACATTGCCAAACCGTATAGATTATTGTCATCTACATACTGCAGGTAGGTAGATGGCTTGCTGGCATCATACGTCTCATCTCAGGCATATGCATATTATTGGCAACTACGTGCCTCTTAACGCATTGAGCCACCCCTCCCCGGATACCAGCCTCAATAAACAGGTGCATACCATGGTCGCAGAACAACTCTAATTCCACCTGTGTATTGCGCAACATCGCGTCAAACGATAATCCGTGCGTGCTAATGTAGCACACACAGTCGATATTATATGTGCGTAGACAGAGCCCCCCGAAATTCTCGAAGACGTCACACAGAATCAACACGCCCGTCTTCAAGTAGAGCTCCGAATAGTCCCGGAGGGTGTGACAGCCGAACACGTCCCAGACGGTTTGTGCGTGCTGGTAGTCTTCCGCGTTGACATTCCCCCAGTAAGCCTCTTATAGAATGACTCTATAGCAGGCAACCGCGTCTCGGCGAGCCACTCCCACGAGCTAACACAATCATAGGGGAAGACGCCTTTCCAGGTTACCAGCTCTGGTTCGCCCTCAACTGTGAAGAAGCGAGATGTTGTGTGGAATTCGCCGGATGGCAGATTCTGCGCGAGAGTTGCCAGGCTGGGAGACATGAACCTATAAGTATCAATAAACTGTATATTGAACTTGTCGCCCAAACTCTTACTGAAGGTGATTAATTTTTCCTCTGTATGTGGAATGATAAATACATCCTTGGTATTGTAGCCAATCTGCTTAATAATGAAATTGGCATCATACATCAATTTATGGAAGAGTGTTGGCAGTCTCTGGGGCCGGCGACGAAGCTTGTTGTAGTCATTACATGACGCCCGAATAAAACTGCCAGTGAAATGATCATAGTCACGTGCATTTTGGTTGGTGTAGGTGAAGTGGCCAGAACATAGCCAGCCTGTTCTCCATGCGTTAGTGCTCGCATAGGTTCAGACTGAATATATGTCTTTCACCAGGAGACCTTTCCTAACCACCTCTTCCAAGAAGCATTTCGACGCACCCTTCGCCCTTGTAAATGGTTACACCCAGAGGTAGGCTAGTCGTCTTGGGGGCCGGAATAATTTAATTGTCTACCTTGACGTATATGCCATAAGAATAGGGCTCGTGTTTTTGGTACCTATATATGTAGGATGCATCCGGGTTCGGCTGACACATCTGCACAGGCACCAGCATAGCCTCGAAGTCTGCATATATAATGATAGGTACCTTATCGCCGTTTTGGTAATTCTGGAACTTGAGCACAGGTGGCTTGCCGTCCGCGCAGGCTGCGGCATGTCTGCGCGAACAGCACCATAGTCATTACAATACCGCCTGTGCTCTGCCAGAGTTTCGGCACCAGTCATTCCATTTATACGCAGTTAATTATCATATGCTTTGAAGCAGTGCTTACAGACATCTACATGCTCCATGTGTGATATCACCTGGTAACAAACCAGTCCACATCTGTCACCCATATTGGCACTACTTTCTTATTCTCGTCGAGTGCGTATATATTAACGCTGACCCCCGGATTAGCGCTCTCAAATCGAGCTATTTGACGTAGAGGGGTGGGGAAATCTACGGTGGAAAAGTTGAAGCACATCTCCAGCCTGGTGTATTGGTGGTTGGCGCTGTGGATTCGCCCCATCTACAAAACGTGCCAGTATTGCCCATTTAAAGCATTGCAGGTCAGCGTTGTGCGGGTTATAATCGCCTTTTTTCTCCGCGAAACCTGCAGGCAAGGGGATGTACGACGAGACTCTTAGGGTATCGAGCTAATTTACGTGTAACTGCACCCGTTTCACGGCAGTGAAGGGCCAGCCATTGCCCTTCCCAATATAGTCCGTCTCCTCGTGACATATCTTTGCAATGGTGGCCGACACCACCTCCTCGATGTCAGCCACATTAAATACAGGCACGTTCTTCGTCTTAAATGCACGACCATCTACCTCGTCGTCGTGCGGCTCCGGTTTTCCATAAACGCACTCGGGAAATAAATTAAATTTGACCGCCCCCTGGTTCTCGACTTCCTGCTCGAGTTGGCCAATTATATTCGATTTCATACTCTCGAGGTAGCCGCAAATGTCTACGGCCGCCCTCGAGGTATTCTCCGCGACATATGTTCTCATAACGCCATTGAACGCGCTTTACACCTCCACGAACCCATGCGAGTTGCCCTCGCCAGCCCCAGTGGCAGTGAAGCCTCGACGAGGGCTACCCTCACTCACAAGAGCCTGATTTGCATGGGAAAGCCCGGGNTCACTCGTGCACACTTCGCCGGCCAGGAGGTGGGGTTAGCAGCACCAGAGCACTTTGCACTATGGGCACGAAGGTGATTGGCTCTGGTAAACTGCCAGCCGCAGGTCCCACATTGTTATGGTTGAACTGTGGGATTCGCCCAACATGTACGTTCATGGCACCGGGCCTCGCAAAGATGCCCGAAGCCCGCATTGCAGAATGCGCATTTGGGCAAAGCAGCCTGCCTGATCACTCCTGTACAAACTGTCTCATGACCTACGAGATGTTCGGTACGTGCGAAGAAGCATCCACACCGCTCCCACAAATATTGGGTCACCTGCCGGNCTCATGACCTACGAGATGTTCGGTACGTGCGAAGAAGCATCCACACCGCTCCCACAAATATTGGGTCACCTGCCGGATTGGATTGTGAGAGCAATTACGCTTGTACCGCAAACCATTCCGACGATTCATAAACACCTGGTCACAGAAACCGCACTGTAGTACGGGCCTACATATATTATGAGGGGCAGTTGGCAACGCAGCAGAGGATGGACTCAATGCTGGTGACGATGAAGTGCTAGCTTCTATCTCGCTCTCAATACACTTAGGTGGTGGTGGTTCCCGATGTCGGGTGATATCCTATGAAACAAACCCCACCCTTTTTCCAGGTTAGTTCGTAAAACTCAGTGTGTGTATAAATGACAACCATGCAAGTGACGTTAAACACAAAACAGCACAGCTAGTACACTCATGCAACACTCTAGGTAAATTACAAATAAAACCAAAAGGCATGTTTATATATAGAGTGGGGAAAAAAACATGCAAGTGAGTTCGCCGAGTCTCGACCCCGGGAGTCCTACACCTAGGGGATGCGTTGAACAGGGGGGAGGGAAACAGCAAAATGGTAGGCATTCTTCTCCTCCCAAGTCTCGAACCTGGGGCCATAACCTGGAGGAGATGCGCGCAGGATATGATTTAAGTTCACAACTACCCAGCTGTAAGGTATACAGAATGCCTGCTAGGGACCGATTCGGAAGCGGTCAGCTGGTCGCCCTTCACCGACTAAGGACCGTGTAGTGGGGAAAAAACAGACTGCGGGGAGTGTTTATTACACATAGTACCTCACCCCAGCACGTGGCCTCACCCGATGAAGAGTGAACAACTCCAATAAATAAGTGCTCTGGAATAGAACACTCCATGTTCGCGAGGGCCACTGTTACTTGTACGAGACACACACACAAGGGAGGCCGCGTTGGCTGTCAAGTGATATGAACATCAACCATCCACAGCACACGCGATAGATAGGTTACCTGATGGATGTCTACTCACCAACACACACAATGCAGAAGATCACTTACCCAGAATGGACGCTTGGTAGTGTGTGGCAGCAGCAGATGGCTGAGTGCCGTCGGGCGGTGCTGTGGACACGTCTAGTGGTACGCGCAGAGCGCTGCAGCAGCCCAGATGCTGACTTGGAGTATATATATAAATATACTGTAAGCCAAGACGTTGCTGGTACGCAACTGGCATGTACAGTTCAGCAACCCGGCAACAAGTGAAAGTGCAGCGTTCCGCAAGGCTGTATTTATACCCCCCTAGCACAATGGCCTAGCATGGAGAAACTCGTCACAGCACGGAGAAACTCGTCAACCAGTTATATCACTGGCGTTGTGCAGGCGGAGGACGCAGGTGTGGCTTGTTACACACACAGAGTACTGCGGTACTTGCATGTATCATAACTTGTCCCTTAATGGTGTGTGTAGAACTTGTGCTTTCAATATACTAGCANTTCCCAAAGTATGGGTCGCGACCCACTGGTGGGTCGCAGACTAAAATTTGGTGGGTCCCGAAAAATATAATTCCATTCATAAACATATGCACGAGTTATAAATATTATAATTTAGAACCTACACACACGCAATGCAACTGTCGATCAGACGTAAAATACTACGCAGAGTACGCAGTGAGTGCGACCCCCGCGGCCGCCATTCGCGCCGACCCACTCAGTGAGCCAGTTTCTCGCATAAGGCATTAAAGTGGGTCCTGAACTTTGGTATTTTTTGTAATGGGTCGCGGTTCATAGAANTTAACTAGCAAGTCGTGTGAGGTCTCCAAACAGAACATATATTTTCGCGACTTGTGCCTTGGTGATAGGCAAGCAGTAATGTTTCTGTGTAGTGCGTTTTGAGGTTACTGCAAAATAGCATGGGGTTTTAATTTTGTTATGACAGGTCTTTCTCTACACTCAGCAATAATAACACAAGTTTCAGAACACATATATATATATTGTCACATAAAAATTTACACAATGTGGTGTGATTACACCTTACAGGAAAGGTATTGTTTGTGGTTAAACACACACATCGTGTTTCTATTGCGCTTACGCGTAAATACCACCAAAACAAGTAATTGTCAGTTGTTACACACACACACAAAATCAAGTACGAAGAAATAGGTATTACAATTCCCTTTTTAATTTGCAAACAAAACAGTCGTGATTAACCAACACACACACACATAGAGTCTCACAAGAAGTATGTACATTGCGCCTTCTGCCATTTGCATTGTTAAAATTATCGTACATCAAGTACGAAGAATTATATATACACATTCAATACTTTTATGCAAAACACATGGCAGATTTTCAATTACATTATCAATATAAGCAAAAAAGGTTGTTTGTTAAAAAACATTACAAATAAAACTTTTGTGTAACCCCATCTGCGAGCGCAGCAGTAAGTAGTTTTAAGAAAATCTTCATAACTATACAATTAAAAGCAAAGATTGTCACACACAATTCTAATTGTTTTAAAAAGCACATTATTGTTGTTAAAGACATTACAAATAAAACCTTCGAGCACTACACCTTTGCAAGTAGCGTATTGAAGAGCTGTATCAGTACGGTTTTCTGCTCTGCAACAGTTAAATGTCTTACGTCACGTAGTGAAGAATTCCCACAACTCAGGCAGGCGGTGACGACAGCGGCCGTCTTCCTCTTACGGCCAGGGCGTGTCGCACGCTGTCGAGGGACCATAACGGTAGCAATCGTCTTCTTACGTTTGGAGGTGGCTGTGGGCGGCTTGACAGCGTCACCAGTGATGTCAATAATGATGGCAGAACCCTTATTTGTATGTTTGGCAGCTGTGGGGGCGGCAGGAGGCAGCGGCTGGGTGGCAACCTCCATCACGGCAGCAGGAACAGACGTCTCTGGCATCGGTACATAGTCGGAAAGGTGAACTCGAATCGCATCGTTTAGCAAAGTGTGCGTAATCACTTCGTCCGCTCCACAAGGCAAGGGGGTGGCTGTTCGCATATTGTGAACTACACATCTCCCAATACATTGCAGTCGATCACCTGATATAAAGTGTCTCATATGAAAAAGGCATGTGGGCAAACAGCCAAGTTAGATATAGAATGTTCAGACACAGTGTTGGTGCAGGGACACCGGGACACTGAAGCTTGGTAAGGAAATGACAAACCTCAAGTGTTTGCAAGTGTTTGCACCGGCTTCTGCAGGTGCCAAAATTTTCAAAAATTTGAAAAAAAAATTGCAAAAAAACTTCCCAAAAATTAATTTTCCAAAATTAATTTTTTAAAATTAACATTTTGAAAAGTTTAATTTAATATTTCAAAATATTGATATAATATTTCAAAATATTGATTTGAAATGTCCAAATATTGAATTAACTTTTCAAAAGTTCCAAAAAATTATTTTTTCTCGTTCATTCCCTGGTGGCTATGTTTGTACATGGAGGCTCCCTAAGCCGATGCCAAGGGTCGGCCATTGTGGTTGTGGCTCCCAAATATGATGCACCCAATGGTTATGTTATGCTCTGGCATTCAAGGGGGGCCACAGTGATGTAATGGGTAGAGCGCAACTTCACGCTCTTGCATTCACGCACCGACGATGGTGGCTCCCAACAGAGACGCAGACAGGACATAGCTTCGGAGTCGTTATGTCATGCTCTGGCATTCAAGGGGGTCAAAGTAATGCAATGGGTAGAGTGCAACTTCACGCTCTTGCATTTACACACCGACTATGGCGGCTCCCAACAGAGCTGCCAAGCATTCCTCTTTCAATGGGGGCTGCAGTAGCGTAGTGGATAGAATGGATGTTAAAACATCATGCTCCTGCATTCTCAGGGAGTGATGCAGTGGATAGAGCACAGCCGCTCCCAAGAGACACGCCAGCCATGAAAAAAAAACGTGCTAGAGCATTGCACGTGTGTTAACCCCCCTCCCATCCCAGGCCCCGGCCCCCGCCCATCGAGAGAGAGAGAGACAAAAATATTATACATATATAAGTCCTACAATCGCACACACACCCCCCCTCCCAGCAGCAGCATACTTACATACACATGAGGTCATGCCCATGTCGAAGAGCGAAGTGGCAGGCCATGTCACAGACTGTACATAACAGAGATCACCCAGGGACAAAAAAACTCACATAAATATTATAAATGTTATCGACTAACAGATTCGCATATCAGTTCGATGGAGATCGTGCCGCAGACGACCACGCTTCCTGTCTGCATCAGTGATGTCGACGAAGATGAAACTAAGTTTTTAAATTGTGGCATGGAAAGTTATTACTGGACACTGTACGAGGGATCATAGCGGGACCGAGCAACTGCGGGAAAACTTGCGTCCTCATTAGTCTATTAGAAGAACCCAATGGTCTGCGGTTCGAAAACATGTACCTATACTCGAAATCCATTCATCAGCCAAAATACTTACGACTAGCGCAAATACTACAAGCAGTTGCCGGCCTCCGTTACTTTCCATTTCGTGACAACGACGTGGTCGTGCAGTCAAGCGAGGCTTAACCGAACTCCATGTTTATTTTCGATGATGTAGCGTGTGAGAAACAGGCGACCATACAGCAGTATTTCAGCATGGGACGTCATGTAGCAGTGGATTCTATTTACCTATGCCAAACATATTCACGAATGCCTAAACAGCTTCTACATGACAATGGGAATTTCATAGTCCTATTTCACATGGACGACCTGAATTTATTCCACGTCTACTCGGACCATGTTAACACCGACATGACATTCTACAAATTTAAAGACCTGTGTGCATGTTGCAGGCGCGAATCTCATGGGTTTCTAGTTATGGTAAAAGATTTTCCACTTGAAAATGGATGGTACTGTAGGGGTTTCGATCAGTTCATTATAGTGCACCAGTGAAGTATGAGCTACTCAGTGTCCAAGTTCAGCCATAGCGGTCTGAAGTGGATGCAGGAAAGCTGTATTATATCTACTAATGTTGGGAACTGTAGTTTCGGGGGAAAACGAGCAAAGAATTTAGGTGGTGCGAAACACGATGGCGATGCCGCGACCATATCCTTCATCCGCAGCATTACCTCGGAGGCGATGCGGCCAGTGGTGACACTTCAAACCAGTATCGAAATGCAGTTGCGCACAGTAATTGCTGTTATGGCTCGAATACGGGCTGTGGTCACACTGTAAACCAGTATTGAGATGCATCTGCACACATTATCGTCAGGTATGGCGCGAATCACTGCCTTAGAGACAGCTCTGAGCAGTGTGGGAGTGCGAATAGCCAGCAGTGTTCATACAACTGTGTCAAGCGAATTACGCCCCTTGGCCATGGCATTAAGCAACTGGCTGAGGTGGGAGGAAGCTCGCCACGGTGGAAGGACGCCTCTTCGATACCAACATACTTACCACGAACATGGATTTGAGGCTCGGCATGTTAATAGATAAGGTATCCCACCTGACCACCGTCACAACCAGGGATGCGCTCGACGTCGAGGAAGGTAGGCTGGCCGGCACCCCAAATGTACTGTCTACCAATATGGAGGCCCAGCTGCACAAACTATCCGATGATGTACTTAAACTGAACGTGTTAGGGGCTAGGATATCGGCCATGGAGAAGAAAATCACTAACGTGGGAGAGCAAGGGAGCGCGAGAGTTCTTGCAGGCCTCACTGCATTACTGGACGGGCCCCTTAATGTAAAGACCGAGTGTGTTGTACCCCCGAAGGTGTAATCAAATCTCATCGACATGGAAGGCCATCTGTTCGCCAACACGAACGAACTGTACACCAAGCTAGACGCCCAGCTGATCAATGTATCCAGCGATGTAGGGAAACTCAGCACGTTAGGCGGTGAGTTCGCAGCTATGGAGAAGAAAATGAACGATGTAAGCGATCAAGTTAGCAGTCTCGCCGCGAAACTAGACAGTCTCCTTAATGACAATGCCGTGGACGACATGGGCGAGTGAGTGAGAGTTCTTGCCACGAAACTAGGTAGTCACCTTAATGACACGACCGCACTGGAAGCAATAAGTAAGAAGTTAGACGCGAACCTAGGTGCCATCAGTACGATTTCCCTCACCATGACGAAACATTTTCAGACTCTAACCAATAACATGCAAAGCATAGTAGCGAGCAAGCTACCTGCTGTAGAAGCACAACTGGTAGAATTAAGAGACAGTTCGTTTACAGGTCCCTTACGACCCTTGCTGCAACATTGAGAGATAATCTGCGTATAGCGACCGAGAGTGCTGACAAACTGAGTGGTGTGGATGCCAAGCTCACAGCAGTCGAGACACAGCTCGAGCTTTTCGACATTAAGAGGTTTACAATCCTATCTGCGAAACTAGACGAACACCTTAATGCGTCAGGCACAGGTTCGACTATGCTAACCACATAACATACACAGCTGGAGAGCATAGGCAGCTTAGAGACGAATCTTAGCAAGATATTGGAAGGGATGACGAATAAACTTAGTACAATTCTGCTCGAAGAACTCGGCATCCGAAATCAAACAGTGAGTACGGGACTAGCAGATCTAGAGGAACTTATCCACCACAGGATTGTTCGTAACTTAAACGATATGCGCAAGGACGATGAAAAATGGGCGCATTGCGAGCATGTGCGTACAGAAGTGCTTCAGAAACTTAATACTTTCGAAGATAAAATAGTAAATTTAATTGCGCATAGAGCCATCGTCTAATAAATACATATATATATAGAACGAACAAGTCACTATAAATTTGAGTATAATGTCTGCCGCTGCCGAGGATTTACGCTGCGTCATTGCAAGCATTCACGAGAAGTACCTACAGGCAGAGTGCGCTCATATGGAGCGCGATACACTATTGGAAGAAGCCTTCTGTCCGAACACATTCCGGCTGGATACTTTAAAGGAGCAACCGGTTCCCCCTGTCGGTAGTGTGAAAACCGACCAGGACATCGCACTAAAGCCACTTCTGGAGGGCAATGGTGAAGATGATGACGATGTATCGTTGGCCGAATTGAAATGTAAGTAAAAGGTGGGTTCCCGCCCGGACACTGTTCGTAATTATCTCACTTCCTATACGACTCGCTTTAACGATGTGATTTACGGCGTATATAGACAGAACAAAAAAAAAGTATCTCGGGAACAAGCATATTTATTTTCTATCCAACAATTACATACAGATTGACAAAGAAACCATATATGCAGCACCAGGCCTCTACGAGATGTTATTCAAACGACGACCTGGTGAGTTTACACGAGAAGCTCTACACCAATACTAAAAATTACTTAAACTCACGAGTGCGCATTTAACCGATCATGATGTAACTGCTAATACATAAAAGGATGAGGTCCACCTGAAATTCGACATTATTGCCGAGGAAGGAGGAGGATGCCTACCATTTCACTGTTTCCCTCCCCCCCCCC
>NQII01000056.1:1567921-1588768 GCA_002778355.1 Clitarchus hookeri | reverse complement strand
TATATATATATATATAAACACACCTTTTGGTGTCATTTGTAATTTACCTAGAGTGTTGCATGCGTGTACTAGCTGTGCTGTTTTGTGTTTAACGTCACTTGCATGGTTGTCATTTATACACACACTGAGTTTTACGAACTAACCTGCAAACAGGGTGGGGTTTATTTCATAGGATATCACCCGACACCGGGAACCACCACCACCTAAGTATATTGAGAGAGAGATGGAAGCTAGCACTTCATCATCACCAGCGTTGAATCCATCCTCTGCTGCATTGCCAACTCCCCCTCATAATATATGTAAGCCCGTACTACAGTGCGGTTTATGTGACCAGGTGTTTATGAATCGTCGGAATGGTTTGCGGTACAAGCGTAATTGCTCTCACAATCCATTCCGCCAGCCGACCCAATATTTGTGGGAGCGGTGTGGACGCTCCTTCGCACTTGCCGAACATCTAGTAAGGGCATGGAACTGTTATTACAGGAGTGATCAGGCAAGCTGCTTCGCCCAACTGTGCATTCTCTAATGCGGGCTACGGGCATCCTTGCAATGCCCGTCGCCATGAACATACATGTTGGGCGAATCCCACAGTTCAACCATAACAATGTGGGACCTGCGGCTGGCAGTTTACCAAAGCCAATCACCTTCGTGCCCATAGTGCAAAGTGCTCTGGTGCTGCTAACCCCACCTCCTGGCCGGCGAAGTGTGCACGAGTGACATGCCTGCAGTCCGGGCCTTCCCATGCAATTCAGGCTCTTGTGAGTGAGGGTAGCCCTCGTCGAGGCTTCACTGCCACTGGGGCTGGCGAGGGCAACTCGCATGGGTTCGTGGAGGTGTAAAGCGCGTTCAATGGCGTTATGAGAACATATGCCGCGGAGAATACCTCGAAGGCGGCCGTAGACATTTGCGGCTACCTCAAGAGTATGAAATCGAATATAATTGGCCAACTCGAGCAGGAAGTCGAGAACCAGGGGGCGGTCAAATTTAATTTATTTCCCGAGTGCGTTTATGGAAAACCGGAGCCGCACGACTACGAGGTAGATGGTCGTGCATTTAAGACGAAGAACGTGCCTGTATTTAATGTGGCTGACATCGAGGAGGTGGTGTCGGCCACCATTGCAAAGATATGTCATGAGGAGACGGACTATATTGGGAAGGGCAATGGCTGGACCTTCACTGCCGTGAAACGGGTGCAGTTACGCGTAAATTAGCTCGATACCCTAAGAGTCTCGTCGTACATCCCCTTGCCTGCAGGTTTCGCGGAGAAAAAAGGCGATTATAACCCGCACAACGCTGATCTGCAATGCTTTAAATGGGCGATACTGGCACGTTTTGTAGATGGGGCGAATCCACAGCGCCAACCACCAATACACCAGGCTGGAGATGTGCTTCAACTTTTCCACCGTAGATTTCCCCACCCCTCTACGTCAAATAGCTCGATTTGAGAGCGCTAATCCAGGGGTCAGCGTTAATATATACGCACTCGATGAGAATAAGAAAGTAGTGACAATACAGGTGACAGATGTGGAACTGGCCCAGCACTTTGATTTGCTGATGCTCACCACTGCGGAAGACCAGAACTCGCACTATTGTTATGTTAAGAATTTCTCGCGACTGTTTTGTTCTCAGGTGACATCACACACGGAGCATGTATATGTCTGTAAGTGGTGCTTCAAAGCATATGATAATCAACTGCGTCTGAACGGGCTGACTGGTGCTGAAACTCTGGCAGAGAACAGGCGATATTGTAATGACTATGGGGCTGTTCGTGCAGACATGCCACAACCTACCACAGACGGCAAGCCACCTGTGGTCAAGTTCCAGAATTACCAAAACGGCGATAAGGTACCTATCGTTATATATGCAGACTTCGAGGCAATGCTGGTGCCTGTGCAGACGTATCAGCCGAACCCAGACGCGTCCTACATATATAGGTACCAAAAACACGAGCCCTATTCTTATGGCATATACGTCAAGGTAGACAATTAAATTATTCCGGCCCCCAAGACGACCAACCTATCCCTGGGTGTAACCATTTACACGGGCGAAGGTGCGTCGAAATGCTTCTTGGAAGAGGTGGTTAGGTTAGGTCTCCTGGTGAAAGACATATATAAACATTCTGAACCTATGCGAGCACTAACACATGGAGAACAGGCTGGCTATGTTCTAGCCACTACCTGGTGCCACTGTTCTGGTATGTTCACCTACACCAACCAAAAGGTACGTGACCATGATCATTTCACTGGCATTTTTATTCGGGTGTCATGTAATAACTGCAACAAGCTTCGTCGCCGGCCCCAGAGACTGCCTATACTCTTCCATAACTTGATGTATGATGCCAATTTCATTATTAAGCAGCTTGGCTACAATACCCTGGACATATTTATCATTCCACATAAAGAGGAAAAATTAATCACCTTCAGTAAGAGTTTGGGCGACAAGTTCACTATACAGTTTATTGATGATGTAATGGTGTGGTCAGGCCTTCGCTGAACGGGTTGCCTGATCACATCTTCAACATAAACGAGCGGGATTGCAACGCCACCATTTGGTCGTCTACAGTTCCAGAAATCCCCTTCACCGGTCACTGAGCGCGGCCGCAGAACCACACGCTTGATATAGGCCGTCGTTAACAGTCTCGTCGTCGTCATTCATCATTAGTCCTTTGGGCGACCCGACCAGCGAAGCAGACCTGGATGATGGGTGTCCGGCCGTCGCTAACCGTCTCCCAGAATCAGCTTCCGGCAACATTAACAAGGTGATGACTTTCCAGGTAGGGTTAAATAAAATGGCATGAATCGTAATAATTTATATTCAACATCATCTTAAATTCAATTTAAATCTCCCCCGATTAATAGAAACATAAATAGTTATTGTAAAAGCTAAATTGTAATAAACCTCTTATACTGTTGTGCTCTACCAAATCACGAGTCGTTATTTGAGATACGCCCACAACATACTCTAATACTTTCAAGTATGAGCTAGCTGAAAAGCTAGTTCGTAACGATATGTATAGGTTCATGTCTCCCAGCCTGGCAACTCTCGCGCAGAATCTGCCGTCCGGTGAATTCCACACAACATCTCGCTTCTTCACCGTAGAGGGCGAGCTACAGCTGGTATGCCGGAAAGGCATCTTCCCCTACGATTATGTTAGCTCGTGGGAGAGGCTCGCCGAGAGTGCGGTTACCTGCTATAGAGTATTTCTATAATAGGCTTACTAGGGGGAATGTCAGCGCGGAAGACTACGAGCATGCACAAGCCGTCTGGAATGTGTTCGGCTGTTGCACCCTCCGAGACTATTCGGAGCTCTACTTGAAGACGGACGTGTTGATTCTGTGATGTCTTCGAGAATTTCCGGGGGCTCTTTCTACGCACATACAGTCTCGACTGTGTGCGCTACGTTAGCGCGCCGAGATTCTCGATTGACGCGATGTTGCGCAAGACACAGGTGGAATTAGAGTTGCTCTGCGACCATGATATGCACCTGTTTATTGAGGCTGGTATCCGGGGAGGGGTGGCTCAATGTGTTAAGCGGCATGCAGTGGCCAATAATATGCATATTCCTGAGATGAGACGTATGATGCCAGCAAGCCATCTACCTACCTGCAGTATGTAGATGACAATAATCTATACGGTTTGGCAATGTGATTGCCACTCCCATATGCCTGGTTCGAATGGACCGCCACGAACATCGATGTGATGAGCGTACTGGACGATGGATATGACGGCTACATACTGGAGATACATGTAGAATACCCTTCCGCTCTTCACGAAACCCATATGGAACTTCCATTCTTGCCAGTGAATGAGCATCCCCCCAGGTCCAAACACGCTATACTCATGACGATCCTGGAGATCAAGCTTCATTATATCGTACATTACCATACTCTGAAGCAAGCTTTGGATCATGAGTTGCGGCTGAAGGCTGTTCACCGTGCCCTTCAATTCCAGCAGAAGGCATGGCTAAAGCTGTATATAGACATGAATACGACGAAATGCCATGCAGTCACGAACGCCTTCGAGAAGGACTTTTTTAAATTAATGAATAACGCAACGTACTGCAAACTTATGGAAAATAAGCGCAAAGGACAGCGTATGCTGCATTCAAATGCAGAACGATATACGGTGAGTCGTTCCACTTAAAATCAAATTATGCCAAGAGAGCGTAAAATTTGACAAACCCATATATGCAGGGTTTGCCGTACTCGACCTGTCAAAGACACTCATGTACCGCTTTTACTACGACGACATGCGAGTGCGGTATGGGAGCAGTGTCATTCTCTCCTATATGGATATATGGACACCGATTCCTTTATAATGGAGCTCGACTGTGCTGACTTTTACAGCGACCTCGTCTCTGACCCGGCGCTCGTGTCGGAGTTCGACACTTGTGTCTACCCTCCCACTCATTACTGCTATTCTCCAGTCAACTCCAGGGTGATTGAGAAGTTTAAGGATGAGTTGGCAGGTAACACTATGGTTGAGTTTGTCGGGTTGCGGGCGAAGATGTATGCGTACCGTTGCCAAAATACGGTGGTGAAACGCGCAAAGGGGATACAGAGGTGCGTAGTTGAAAACACGTTAACGTTTGACGATTATCGNAAAATACGGTGGTGAAACGCGCAAAGGGGATACAGAGGTGCGTAGTTGAAAACACGTTAACGTTTGACGATTATCGACGCATCCTTTTGGTCCAGCGCTGCATGAGAATACAGGTCGGTAGTATTCGCTCGTACCACCACGAAGTTTACACCGAATGCGTGAACAAACTGGCGCTTTCGTGGATGGACAACAAGCGAAAAGTCCTGGATGATGCCATTCATACTGTTTCCTATATTTATCAGCCCTAAAAAGAAAAACAGATCTGGTAGAGGCCTACATAGTTATGTATGTATGTCGTCTCGGATAGACTTTTATTTCTCTCAGCGTGTACTGGAGAACTTACAGGCGTCTTCGTATTCTGCTTGTCAGGTATACATCTGAGGAGTTTTTTGGTAACCATCTTTCTCGATAAGCATGTTGTAGCACGTGTAAGTGTGTTGCAGGCTTGCCAGGTGTGCTACCTGATAGTCTACTATAGCGCANACCACCACGAAGTTTACACCGAATGCGTGAACAAACTGGCGCTTTCGTGGATGGACAACAAGCGAAAAGTCCTGGATTATGCCATTCATACCGTCCCCTATGGTTATCAGCCCTAAAAAGAAAAACAGATCTGGTAGAGGCCTACATAGATAAGTATATATGTCGTCTTGGAGAGAGTGTTATTTCTCCCAGCGTGTACTGGAGAACTTACAGGCGTCTTCGTATTCCGCTTGTCAGGTAAATATCTGAGGAGTTTTTGGTAACCATCTTTCTCGATAAGCATGCTGTAGCACGAGCAAGTGTGTTGCAGCCTTGCCAGGTGTGCTGCCTGATAGTCTACTATAGCGCATTGAAAAGGCATGTTCCTCATATTGTCAGGTAGACTATCAGTTTTGTTTCTTTCCTGCAATATACTGGAGCTCGTGCAAGACCGAATGGCTTGCCAGGTATACTATTTTATTCCTACATGCTGTCTGATTCAGTGTACTATAGCCCTTGCAAGGGTTGCAGTCTTCTGCTTGCCGGGTACACTGGGTAGTAACAAGCTGGAGCGCATGCAAGCGCTCATATTACTTGCCAGGCCTGTTACCAGCACATCCTGTACATGTTTTCTTTTTCTCGGAGGTATACTGGAGCACATGCAAGCCGTTGTCGCCTTGCCAGGTATACCAACAGTCATGTTTTTCACAACATGCTGTATAACATGCTAATTTTTTACATATGTAAGTGTACGTTTATCAACCACCATCAGCTTGGCGTTCGTTTTGCACGTCATCCATTCTTGATAACCTCATGCTACTACTCTACATATATATTGTCACTTATGTGACTACAACTCTCTCCACACGAGATATTCCTGCTAGTGATATATATATTGTCACGTCTGCGACTCCAACTATCTCTTGGTTCCAACCCTCCAGATGTCCTACCGAGATGTTCATCACCACCTTGACAGACTTGTTTTGTTTCACCCTTTGTTTTGTACAGCTCCTGTTTTTATTTTCAGTCGTCTTGTCACGCTACTTTAACGTGTGGTGGTTTCCACCATACTACCTCTTGTATCAATTCCAATTGTTCATATTATTGTTATTTTTTGTCATGTATGTGTATGTGTCTTTATCCGCCATAATGCTAATTGTCACACATGTGACTCCATCTATCTTTTGTCCCACCCTCGCACGGTCTTGGTATCACACTGTAGTGCTCNCCAGGTATACCAACAGTCATGTTTTTCACAACATGCTGTATAACATGCTAATTTTTTACATATGTAAGTGTACGTTTATCAACCACTGTCAGCTTGGCGTTCGTTTTGTAAATCATCCATTCTTGATAACCTCATGCTACTGCTCTACATATATATTGTCACTTATGTGAATACAACTTTCTCCACACGAGATATTCCTGCTAGTGATATATATATTGTCACGTCTGCGACTCCATCTATCTCTTGGTTCCAACCCTCCAGATGTCCTACCGAGATGTTCATCACCACCTTGACAGACTTGTTTTGTTTCACCCTTTGTTTTGTACAGCTCCTGTTTTTATTTTCAGTCGTCTTGTCACGCTACTTTAACGTGTGGTGGTTTCCACCATACTACCTCTTGTATCAATTCCAATTGTTCATATTATTGTTATTTTTTGTCATGTATGTGTATGTGTCTTTATCCGCCATAATGCTAATTGTCACACATGTGACTCCATCTATCTTTTGTCCCACCCTCGCACGGTCTTGGTATCACACTGTAGTGCTCTTCTCTAAATTTTTATATACAATTATATTCCCATTGCCTAAAGCACTAGCTTTTCCACTGTCTGCAGCATTGTAACCAGCCTGTACCCTATATATTGTGATGCTACCAATATATATATATTATATATATTGGTAGTGTCATAGGAATAGTGTACTGCCCGGTTCTAAGCCTGGGACACATCTACATGGTTATGCCATGTCAATGGTAATTGGGAGGACGAGGCATAAGGTAAGTGTCGATAGGTCANTGTCATGTATGTGTATGTGTCTTTATCCGCCATAATGCTAATTGTCACACATGTGACTCCATCTATCTTTTGTCCTACCCTCGCACGGTCTTGGTATCACACTGTAGTGCTCTTCTCTAAATTTTTATATACAATTATATTCCCATTGCCTAAAGCACTAGCTTTTCCACTGTCTGCAGCATTGTAACCAGCCTGTACCCTATATATTGTGATGCTACCAATATATATATATTATATATATTGGTAGTGTCATAGGAATAGTGTACTGCCCGGTTCTAAGCCTGGGACACATCTACATGGTTATGCCATGTCAATGGTAATTGGGAGGACGAGGCATAAGGTAAGTGTCGATAGGTCAGGATGTGTGACGCGCCCTGCCACTTCGCTCTTGGACGCGGGCGCAATCGCACATGCATGTAAGTATGCTGATGCTGGGAGGGGGGAGGGTATGTGTGGTAGTGTAGGACTTATATATATATATATATGTATATAATATTTTTGTGTCTCTCTCTCAACGGGCGGGGGTCGGGGCCTGCGATGGGAGGGGGGTTAACACACGTGCGATGCTGTAGCACATTTATTTTTCATGGCTGGCATGTCTCTTGGGAGCCACTGCGCTCTATCCACTGCATCACTCCCTGAGAATGCAGGAGCGTGAGCTTTTAACTACCACTTTATCCACTACGCTTCTGCAGCCCCCATTGAAATGGAATTATTGGCACCTCTTTTGGGAGCTGCCATATTCGGTTCTTTAATCGAAGAGCGTGAAGTTGCGCTATACACATTGCATCACCGTGGCACCCTTTGAATGCATGAGCGTGCAGTCCCGAGGCTATGTCCTGGCTGGCCCTTCCTTTTGGGAGCCGCCATAGCGGTACGTGAATGCAAAAGCGTGAAGTGGCGCTCTACCCATTACATCACTGCGGCCCCCCTTGAATGCATGATTGTGAAGTCCCGAAGCTATGTCCTGGCTGCGTCTCTGCAGGGAGCCGCCATAGTCTGTGTGTGAATGCGAGAGCGTGAAGTGGTGCTCTACCCATTGCTTCACCGTGACCCCCCTTGGATGGCAGAGCATGAAATTACGACTACGAATCTATGTCCTGGCTGCATCTCTTTTGGGAGCCGCCATCGTTGGTGCGTGAATGCAAGAGCGTGGAGTTGCGCTCTACCCATTGCATCACCGCGACCCCCCTTGAATGCCAGAGCATGACATAACGACTCCGAAGCTATGTCCTGGCTGCATTCTGTTGGGAGCCACCATCGTTGGTGCATGAATGCAAGAGCATGTAGTTGCACTATACCTATTGCGTCACGGTGGCCCCCCTGCACTGACGCCCTGTCTGAACATACTATATCTAACTACTACTATTATATTAATTTATGTTAATATTATGTTATTAGATAAATATTGTTTTAGATTCCTATAATGTATAACATATTTATGCTTAAAGTTAAATATTGTTAGCAATTTAGATTGTTTCATGCCTGATAATTTTTTTTTGTGAACAAAATGGAAGAACTTTATGCATCCATGGTCTGGACGCAGCCCGTAGAATGCTTCAGCTGTCATTGAATCATTCTTCATATTCACTGAATCATTCTTCATATTCCATATATATTTCTTCCAAAACTCTAAATCGAATGATGGATATCTGTTCCATTCAAAACTGCCATATTGTCAATATTGCGACATGGCCCAACCAAATAAATTAATTGCTTGTAGATAGGTTAAATAACTTGATAATTTTTTTATTTATTTTTATTTATTTATTTTTAGATTTATTTATATTTATTATTTATTAATCTAAATATTTATTATTTGTTTGTACATGTCGTTTACAGCATTGTCATATAGCATACATTTACCTTGTTAATTATTTACATAGCATAATCATGTAATAAATCTAACGGTTGTTTAGTCATCTTTAATATTGCAGCCCATGATAATCCTGGTGCTGTAATATACCAATCTGGATCTATGCCATAAGCATTCGTACATGTATCTGTAAAATTTTCAAACACAGCTGCTAATAATAATAAATCCATTAAAACAAATATATCATGATATTCTCAAAGATTTTTTAATTCGTTTTTATTCCACACTTGTTTTGCATGATGATAATCTTCATCGCGTATATCGCATTAGTTTAATTTAATACAGAATTCATTCTTTGGTGGCAATTCAGTTTCTTCATATTTATTCCAGTTATTATAATAATAATATGGATATACACCTTTTCTTATAACTTAATCAACTACAGCCTCAAGGAAAAATTTTCAAATATGTTTTAATTTATATTTAGTTATGTTCTATGTTAACATATCTAAACTACTAGTCATTAATTTTAATGAATCAATAAATCAAATTTTGAAATTATTAATTTTTTTTTCGAATGTTATATATTTCTCTTAATTATTTGCTCTCGAATTAATGTTTTCATTATCATAACCTAGTTCTTTAATAAATAAATGTGCATCATAACCAGCAAGATTATGAAAAATAATTGGTACAAAGTTAGGTAGCTTCAATTGGAAATTGTAATTATTGCAAACATGATTAATTCATTTTCCAGTACACAGTAAAAAAAAATTCAAGTAAATTTCCCTTACACGTACCGAAAGTAAATTACGATTACACCAGGGGGAAATTACAATACAATTTCACATTAATTTTACACATTCAGTGTAGTGATTTTGCAGTAACTGTTATGAATAAGTTCTTTTCAAAAGTAAGGGAAACGTCCTTGAAAGGTAATGGAATTTTCCTGTTTTTGTAAGGGATAAATTCCTGACACAAGTAAGGGAAAATTACTACATAAATAATGCAGTATTCTCAACACTGCAAGGCAAATTTTCTTGACAAACGTAAGGGAAAATACCATCACATGTAACGAAATGTTATGTACTTTGCAAGCCCAATTTCCTAGACAAATGTAAGGGAAAATACCATCATATGAGACGAAATGTTATGTACTTTGAAAGGCAAATTTCCCTGACAAGGCAAAATACCACCACATGTAATGAAATCTTATGCAGTTTGCAAGGCAAATTTCCTTGGCAAAAGAATGGGAAAATACCTTCAGATGTAATAAAATGCTCTGTATTTGCAAGGTAGTTTCGTTGATAAAATTTAAGGATAAATACCTTGACAGGTATAGTCTGTAATAGAAATTTCCTTGAAAAGAGCAAAGTGAAGATCCCTGGAAATTTGATATTACCATTACTGTAATATAAACAAACTTGACAAAGAATGTTAAAAATAACTCAGCAGGTAACGTAGTACTCTATCCACTAGACAGAAAAAATTTACTGCAGGCTGAACTATATTTCCCCTGTAATTCTATGATGCAAATTACAAGGGGATTTGAATTTTAAACTCCCAGTTACGTGCTTGCTTGGAGCCATTGAATGCCTTGAGTACAATTATGTGGCATACTTACCCGTTAAACTTGAAGTTATTTCCTTGCACTATAATATTGAAGTAAATTTTTTGTGCAAGATACTTACACCACGAGTATGTCAATCCAAAATACAAACTGACTGAGGAGTGTACATATTTAAAAAATGTGAATACTAGTTTTTAATGGGAACTACTGGCATTTATTTAGAACAGTGGAGATTGCAATTTGTGATTAAGAATTTATTTGATTGCTACCCATAACTGTATGACACATAGCATGTTCAAAATTTATTGGGTGAACATCGCCAGTTAAATGACCAATGGATTTGCATGTGGTCCAAAAATATTAGCAAACAAAATCAACAAGCTCCTTCCCACTGTTAAAGTGTTCTCGAAATAGCAGAGCGGCTTTTCTGTGGGTGCCATACTGCCTTCGCCTAATAATGAAAGGCATCTCGTGGGATTATGTGGACAGTGACCTTCAAGAGTGGAGTTTTCCTAGCTAAGTTGCTGCCAAAGCGTAATCACTTATTTTAGAAGTGTCTGCATTAAGTATTCATAATTTCAGAGACATGCTGCCACAGTAAAGGAGTGATTTTTTTAGGCTGTTCCTTTTGACAGGTTTAACCGGCCTGGAGGGGAGGGGTTAGAATCCCAAAGTTACCATTTTTTCGACTGTTTTAGATCATAGAAAGCTTAGTTAAGTTCATGTTTACAGCACTACAGTGTAAGGTTTATCTATCAACCATAGTAGATAATAAGTTAGTCTTGCATTGCACATAATATTGTATAAATTTCCATAAAAGTCAAAATTTTTAAAATAATAACATTTCAGGTTTAAAAGAACTTTAACATGCTTTATGTAGTTAAACCACTTTAAAACTTTTCATGTTATTTGTTTTAAACCTTAGATTTTATACATACTGAGATAAGATTTGGTGAATTGCAAGACAAACGTCTCTGTAGATTTGTTGATTTTGTAGCTTTTGTTTCTTGTTTTTGACAAGCAGTTCAAAATGTTTATACGAAATCCATATGCTGTGTTAACTGTCCCGTGTATGTATGATCTTGCAGTTTAAATATAAATTCTACAAACAAACTGCATCTGAATATGTAAAGTACTAGTAGATCACATTTTGTTCTTGATTGTATATTCAATTTAATGATCGGAGCACGTAATTTTCGGCGATGCTACAAAAATTTTTGTTCGATCGATACTGCAAAAAACAAATTTTGAGATCAGTAAAAACGGAAATTTTTCAAGCATTATTTACATAGGAATTTCGTCGGGACCACAGAAAATTTTCTGTGTACACGGACTTCAATCCATCCGTGCTCGATGGAAAATAAGGAACAGAAACTACAAAATCAACAAATCTACATAAAAGTTTGTCTTGCAATTCACAAATTATCTCGGTCTGTATAAAAACTAAGATTTAAAACAAATAACATGAAATGTTTTAAAGTGGTTTAACTACATATACGCTTCTGTTTGACATGTTAAAGATCTTTTAAAACTGAAATGTTATTCTTTTTGAACTTTTGACTTTTATGAAAACTTATGCCATATAATGTGCAATGCAAGACTATCTTATTTGCTATCTATGGATTTTGTGATTTTTGGCCTTAATTACTAATAATAATGTTACCAATTTTTAAATTAAAAAACTAGATAGTGTAAGTATTATTTAATGTGGGTCATGGCAAAACTCTTTGTGAGGTGTATATTTTCCCACTCACAAGTATAGTTTTAGCATATATAGACTAATATATAACTTCTAGAATATGCATATATCCGCACAAAAAACATGTGTAATGACATTCCTGATTTAAACTAAATAAAACTATACTTCTCAAATGGTAAAACAACATTTCATATCATTTATGCACTTGATGCAAAAATTTCTTTGATTGATTTGCTTTATGTAAATAGCACAACATAACTTCACCAGTGCTCTGTGCATATGCAGATTAAGTAACTAAATCCAAATTAAAGAACCACATTAAATTTTAACTAAAACATTAAAAATTCATTCGATGTGATCAATAAAGTTTTGTAATTAGATGACTAAAGCATAAATCACAGGAAAGAAGAGGTACACACATCACAAACAATGTATAAAGTGAAATGATATTATTAATTTAATTAAACACATCTCGTTTCTGCTTGCAAAGTTTCTCACATAAAGTTCCACTTTTCAATGTACTGTTTAAAAAAAATTTGGATAAAAACATTTTACAAAAAGGTACTCATTAGAGGCATATTATAAAAATCGCAGAAAAAAAGATTTTCCTCGAAAATTCCCAAAAATTTTAATATCACTGGTGGCATCAATAAGAATAGCCAACTAAAACTGTGGCAATAAATCCTCGTAACATCTATATTATTCCATCGTACTTCTATGCCTTTCTTTTTCCAGTTTTGCCACACCTGTGTCCTTATTTTTGGAAATAACAGTCTGCAAAAAGTCAAGACAGTAAATAGTAGGAAATTATGTTCATTAAAAGAAAATAGATAATCTGAAGGAAAACAATACACAGAGCACTTAAAACAACTGAATACAGAACATACAATCACTTTCTGCTTCCTACAAGATAAAGTTATATCTCTAGGATCTCAATTACTTCCTATTTGTATATGCTGGTCCCAGTGTAGCACTTCTGAATCAACCTTTGAAAAAAATCATTGCGCATTACAGTATAAATGTTAATGTACTGACAAAAATACTTACGGTAAAGTTGGCAGCAAAGAAGAAAAAGGCGTTCCACATAATAAAAAAACTCTAATGTTTTAATTATAATAATACTCCAATACTTTGGTTAGTTTTTTTTGCATGCAGAAGTAAATACTGTTGAAAAGTAATGCAATGCTGTTTCTTCTTTTTGTTTAATGTACTTTGAAGTAAAAATTGGAGTAAAAGTAGCACATTGATGTCTATGAAAATTTCACATCATTACTCGACAAAATGATTTTCAAGCTTTTTTTTTCCCATGTTTATAAAGTGTTTAGTGAAAAATGTGATTTCAGGGAATTTTGAACTTTATTAACTTATAATGAGTAAAACATTTACGTTTGTATTATCTGCAAAGTGGTGCATTTTGTAATGAATAACTTTTTGTTGCCTACCAACATACACTGAAGAGCCAAAAAAAACCGGAAAACCTGCCTAATATCGTCTAGGGCACCCGAGAGCACGCAGAAGTGCCGCAAAACGACGTGGCATGGACTCGACTAATGTCTGAAGGTATGCAGGAGGCAATTCACACCATGAATCCAGCAGAGCAGTCCACACATCCATAGGAGTGCGAGGCGGTGGAGATCTCTTCTGAACAGCACATTGCAAGGCATCCCAGATATGCTCAATAATGTTCATGTCTGATGATTTAGGTGGCAAATGGAAGTGTCTAAAGTCAGAAGAGTGTTCCTGGAGCCACTCGGTAGCAACTCTCGACGTGTGGGGTGTCGCTTTGTCCTGCTGGAATTCTCCACGTCCGTCGGAATGCACAATGGACATGAATGGGTGCAGGTGATAAGACATGCTTACGTATCTGTCACCTGTCAGAGTCGTATCATAACAGAGCCTCCACCAGCTTGAACAGTCCCCTGTTGACATGTAGGGTCGATGGATTCATGAGGATGTCTCCATACTTGTACACGTCCATCCACCCGATACAATTGGAAATGAGACTCGTCAAACAGGGGGCCTTCCCTCCCAACTGCCATGTTTGTACGGGCTGATATGGGGTTAGCAGCCTGTCTCTTCCCCCTGCGGTTCAACACTGCACGGCTCTGAGCCTGGTTAGTCGTCCTGTGATGTCGCTCAGGAATGCCTGCGGGTTCTCCCTGATGTGTCCAGCGAAGGTTGGCAGCGACTGGAAGCGAGCTGGTGTCGTGCCCGTCTCTCCGGCTGGTGCCATCACTGCTGGGGTTGCTCTGGCCTCCTGGTGTTGTAGGGGCCACACGAAGCCAGATGTGGTGAGTGGCGCCAATGGGCTTCCCCATGGCGCTGCTGCTCCCTCCATGCTGGAAGAGTGCCCCCTTGGGCTGTGGTGTCTGCTGCTACGCACATGGTCTTCAGTGACCGAGAATGGTGTTGTCGCCCGGGGTACGTGGGCCAACCGTTCGCGCCCGAAATGCCCCGCGGGATGAACATGGTTCCGATCGGTGGTCCGCACACACTCGTCACACCGAATATTACCATGACTGTCCACGGTCGCGCGTTCAGTTTCCGTTAAGCACACAGTGTGGTAACTTCGGCGACACACTTGGCAAGGTATTGTACCTTCACCTACCCCTGCACAGATTATTTGTTTCGCGCACCTTCGGTTACGAAAAATGTCAACTATGGTCGCCTCTACACTTTGTCCAGTTGTTTCGGACTGGTAAACTGTCCCTCGTGGCTGTCCTAGTCCGCACTGGCACGCATGGCTGTTGCAGCTCAAGTTATTCCCGAAAACCCGCGGTCGGTTACACTCGACACATAACCATGCTCCTTTACCGTTTGTGGTGCTGATAACGGCTTTTCTTATTAGTTCGCTGTTGCTTGCTTTAATGTTTTCCGCGAGTCGTCGCGCATTTGCTCCTTCTTTACACACACACTTATTAGCACAAAAAGGGTTTGTGTTAATTAGTTTCCGCACACATTTTAAACATAATGATTCGCTGTTGCCATTTGATGTCGCCCAGTTCAAATTTTCTGCCTTTAATTGATAACTGACCACGTGGCCCGTGGTAAACATGGCGGCTGCTCTCTATTACGGGTCGCAACGTAATTACTCTCTACTGCATTCGAAAAACGAACTCGTTTGTGCTACGTGAGGTTTGATTGGCCGCCAATAGATGTCACATGTTATGTTTCACAAAATTACTTTTTACTATTTTATATTGAAAAGGATACATTATTATTTACTTTTGCCGTTCGGAATCTAGAACACGTCAGTTATTACGTTTTCTTAATGTTTCGTGTTACTTTAACAAAAAAAATTATCACTCTGAAGAAAAAAGAAATGTTCCTAAATATAATTGATATTTATATAGTTATGTGCATACCTTGTAAACTGAATTATAAACGAGGATTGATGATGTTCCGCGCGATTAACACACGCCACGTGGGCGGCCCGCGTGGTTACGCAACACGTATTTCCGGTACATGTGCTCGCCACGTGCTTCCGGTACAGGCGCTTCCGGGTAACGCTCACGCGCTCGCCACGTGGGTACGCACGTGGTCCGTCAAAGTTCGCGACGCTGCGATTTACTCACGTTTTTCTGTCCTTGTAATCTTGCCCCTTAGTAGAAAACCATCTTGAAGCTGTGTGGTGAATTGCACTCGCCATGCACCTTAGTTGGATAAGCCATCTTGACGCAGGCAAAGAATGGCTTGGCGGAATGCCCCTTAGTTGGCGCCATCTTGACGCGATCGTATACCAGAGTTGTAATGTGATGATTATAAATTGCCCGGCGCCACAGCCCTACGGTGAGCTGGTGAGATTATTTGGGTCGTTCGGCCGACGGCCCAGGGGTTCTCTAGTAATACAACGTCAAATACTATGAAATTGCGAGCTGTTTGGCCGCTGCGCACGCCTAAATTAATAAAGCACTCAAGTTTTTTTGAGGTATATAATTATTTTATTGAACACTTTGATGAAACACGTGGTGACCGCGTGGTCGTATAAACACACTGCTGGAATATAATTACTTAAGGCGCGTGACGCTGCTCTCTCCTCGGTGAGATTTAACATAAAAGTACTAGTTGCTTCGTGAATGATATGATGATGCGATTGTTGAGTGATGCAGCCTGAGAGGCTGGTGCCGAGGTTCTTGTGAAACGAGAGACTTACCACGTCCGCTCGCGCCGATGTGATGTTGCCTACTGTCCTGAGCAATGCATCGGCTCGTGCCACCTAAGCACGGCCGACACCTGGCGGTGGAGAGATGAAACAAATGTGACTTAAATGCTAATGGGATGTAAACATGATATACCTTATATAAACATAATTAAACACAATTTACATAATAAAACACAATTACCCTTGTACTTACATAATATAACATCATTATATTAATATTAAATGTAAGTATTGACTCGTAGCAGCCACTGCATTGCCAACTTGAAAATGTCACATGTCCCTGGCTGGCTATGTATGTGATGACTGTTTTGACACACGATAATTATGGTATACATCAATACTGAATAAATACTAAACACTAATGCACTATACTGACGAAACTATATTGGTAAATAATAATGATTAAATTGTTAAACTGAATAATTAATGACACGGTGCACTATCACACATGGACAAATACACTTGATATACACTGAACACACTATCATTCTTGCACACATGTGCACTGGTATGGTGCATCTGGAGTGGAGGACACTACTGCGGCAGTTACAGTGGGCACAAAGGTAACCGTGAACGCCTGGTTCACGTCAATTTCAAGGTACTGAAATTCAAAGTGCGTAAAACTCTGCTGCAATTCGTGCAAAATAGTTGCAGGATAATTCTGAGAAACATGCCTAAACAATGTCACATTAAAAAATGCTTGCACTATCATGCTGCAATACTGAACAGTTCTGTGTGCACATTTTTCTTTATTTCACTGGCTAGTCCTGTGGTTATAGCTACTACAAGCTAATGTGAGTATATACCACTCATAAGCTAATATAGTTATTGCATGTAAGTTTTGATATTATTCATGAGACGACATTGCATTATTAAAAACTTACCATAGTTTTAGTTTCATGTGGTTGACATAGCTTATGCCAAGTGCATTAAAACTTTAAAAATGGAAAATTTTCTTCTGAATGAAATACAATACTGTTACCTGTACTTAATCAAATATCATGGATAGTTAGATTTTGGTTTGGTAATATTATATTACATTTTTATCTAATGTGGTACAGGTGCTCAATTACATAAGAAAAATTTATTTTCTGATATGAAAAACATTGGTTCGATGTCACTTGTTAATAAAATTCATAGGTACTGCAGAACATAGAAGAAATGCTATATATAACCTGCTCACATAAAAGCTATCTTCTATCATCTCCACCCATTTGTTCAATAAAATTAATCTGCAGATATTTATATTGTAAACACAATGGTTATCATTTGCTCCTTTTTACATATTTAATAAGTAAATACAGTGTCTTCTGAGTAGGTAATGTAAACATGAGGTGAAAGTTACACTGCAATGTAACTTGACATGTAACTTAGAGGACAGATACATAACATACTGTAAACACAAACTAAGAAGGGCTTTTGAGAAGTGCTCAATTAACCACAAACATCTTACAATTAATAGTTTTTTGAAACCAAATCACTTAAAACACTTGAAATTCAAATAAAGTTCAATGTGGAAACAATTGTGCATAATGCATGCTATAGAAAAATACAAATACAAATCTACGGTTTTTAAATAACTTAATTTTGTGCAGTTTGTCAATAGCAAAAAACAATTATTTAAAACACACTGACAATTTTGGTAATAAACTAAATAAATTACATAAATTTAAGAACTTAGTGCTACAAAGCTGCATGATTTTGGTTGGCAAAGTGACTAATGGTGTATATAATATACTTGCTCTCTGTCTGCGGCTTCACCCACGCTACTAATTTCCTTTGCTAAAGGACCTATTTGTACAACTTGTTAGTGGTTCTGCTCTTAGGTGCTAGGAATACAGTTGCTAGGTAAGCTCACTCTGGAGCAGGCCGCGTAGATCTGTCCAAGTGAGAAGTAGTCCGGGAGTTGCAGTCTCTTTAAATTTGAAAGGGTACTCGGATGGAATGAGGGATATGCGCATTATTAAAACACATTTCTCCCATGCACATCCATTAAAGTCTGTGACCTTGATTACATATTTTTGTCAAACCAACACTTGGAGCATGAAGCAATTACAGCGTTTTGGCGGTAACATTAATGGAGCTTCAATCTTGACAAGAAGCTTGTGTGGTGATAGGCCAGGAGGTTAAATGCTGTTGATGAACTCCTGAGGGTAATGAAGCGCATCATAAATTTTTTTCAACTGTGCCCACAGATTTATACTCAATTTCTACCCCTTCAAACATCTTAAGTCTCCTCCGCCTACCTGAAGCTGTTTTCTGCATTTGAGGTTAAGATGCACAGGAGCAATAAGGGTGATCCTGCCTTGTGCATCGAGTAATGTCATCGCCACAAAGCACAAGGTTCTGAACTGCAGTGCATTGTTCTCGTCGCACTGCGTGTACCTATGGGACTTTTAGCGATGCTCTTATTATTTTATTGGTAGAAAGTATGTAGGAAGGTTCAATGCAGGGTCCTTGAGTAGCTGTGTATGTATCTGACGCATATATTTTGATATGCAATGCTCTGATATGCAGTTTTTAACCATTTTGGACTACTCAAAAATTATGTTTCTAATGTGCATGACGTCATGAAAGCACTTAACAGTCTTCAACTAAAGTGCATGTTTTAAGCAGAATAGCACATTGGACGCACATTAATAGTTTCGTAGAAAAAAAGGGAATTTCTAACACTCTGTAACACAGTTCAAGCACCAGGTAGGCGGGAGCCTTAAGGAAACTATGCGAGTGATTTATTACATTATTATGTTGTTAAAATTGCTCAATGCTTGTAACATATTCTTATGTGGCAACATTTTAAAATTAATTGTGAATTCGCTTCAATGCTACAGAATAAAAATTTCATAAGCTGATATTTTCTTCTAAGTTAATGCTGCTGGAATATATTTAGTTACATTAACTATTATTGTGATAAATCTAAGCTCAGGTTTGTTGGAAAACAAAATATAAACAAAAGGCCTCGCCATTGTTATATCATGAGATTTTTAAAGTTCTCTAGATGATTCGTAAGTTTATAGTTGTGGCAGTTTTGTCTGCAAGAAACAAATTGACTGTTGCAACACAAAAGCATGGTTGCTGCGAAGCTGGAGTGGGAACTATATCCCAATAATTTACTCTTCACCGAAAATGACGAGTGAAATTATTAATCACAGTATAAAATGTGATCTAAACGCATATATAGAACCTCATAAAGAAAAGAACATAGCACGATATATTTCACTGACTATTTAAATATTGATAACGCTCAGTTCCTACAACTTTTTTCTGCAACTCTAAGGGAAACAAAACTATTTTTTTCAGTAATAGAAGTTTAATTTCTATTCATACTCTCTTTGTTTGAAAAGTTTTCACAAAACACATTGGTTTGAAGGTTAACGGCATGGAAACGATGTAATGTAGGTAACATATTATTGAAAAAATTTGAATTAGAAAAATTCCTGAAATTAGTTTTTAGGTACGTATGTTGCTTTTCAAAGCAAATTACATAACAATATCGTAAGGGGTTACCGAGCTATTGAGGAGTACTCAAAAACACATTTTACCCCTTTCACCCTCTTTGGGGTTGAATTTCAAAAAATCATGAAATCAGTTTTTAGGTATTTGCATTGGGTACTTTTTTGAAGTTAAGAGCATGATATCATATAGAACATAAAGTAAGAAGAAATGAAACTTAATATATTACATAACTTATTAATTTAATATGCAATCTATGTCCTTTCTACAAAATGTAACACATTTTTGTGTAGTAATTTTTGCGTGTTCATAATTTTTGTCACAATAATACATAAATGTGTAGAGCAAAGTTAAAGTTAAATTCCATCTTACAGCATACAAAATTTTGTAAAATTTACTCAATGCTCCCAAAATATATTGGAAAACGACCATATTCACAATATTTGTATATATTATTCCTACCAAAATGTAAAAAAGCATTAAGTTGATTCAGTGTACGCAAAAAAGTTAATGACCATTTCACTTTTCACAAAACCCCGTTTCTGCTAAGTTTTCACAGTTAATGAATTACTGCCAGGTCATAATATACCAGTTGACCATTAAATAGCAATCACAACATGAATTTCAACACATGTATGATCTAGACTCAGGACGACAAATTCACTATAAGTTCTAAACTGCAATGTGTGCCCAACAGGACTGTGTGATATGACGATACATCAATCATGAAACAGTACTTTAGAAATATTGCAACTGCGATATGGTCCAACAATATAGAAGACTATGACGCTATACCGCCACTGTGGAAGACAGTGTGGCTTATAGTGTCGTTGTTAATGCCCCCAGGCACAGACTATATGATGCCTGAAGGTTAAGGGGTTTGCAATAATTTAGTCGGTTGCTGTTTCATTTTTAAGGACGAATATATTGTCTGGAGTTTACACAAGAACTACATACATCAGAACTTCCGAGGTGTGGTACCTAATTTGACTACTCGTATTCACTGGGCGACTTCGTGGTTGAGTAGGGCTTCTCTGGGCGCCGATTTTTATACTTAACTC